>JBBDHI010000001.1:14628049-14647477 GCA_037177115.1 Craterocephalus stercusmuscarum
GTGTGTGTGTGTCTGTGAGAGAGAGAGAGAGTGTTTCATCTTAAGACCTGTTGCCAGGATACAGCATGGGCCTAATAAGTCAGTTAATTAGTGATGATCCAAATCAGCTTACTGCAAAAGCATGGGCACAAAGAAATGGATCAAATATTAGGCGTCTTTATCTGCATCCACTGCTAAAACTACCACTCACGTTTCCACACTGAAACCATCAGACAAAAAAACACACACAATGTTCCCAATAATTACTTGATAAATTCAATAAAAAAGCACTTTGAATTGTCTTGAACCTGAAAGGTACTATATAAATAAACTTGCCTAAATGTGGCATTTCCTGCAATTCCCAAGGTTTGTACTATACTTCGTTTTTTTTTTTTTTTTTTTGTCTATTTCTCAAGATTATTACAAAATAATTATTAATTATTATTGAATAATTTCTTTTAAAATTGTGAATTAGAGCTTTGGCCCATTTGAAAGTCCTTCTGCTTTCTGCTTTGTATCAAACACGAAGCAGGACAGAAGCTTCTCATCCAGCAGGCGACGAGATAATTCCCCGCAGGATTCATCAGCAAGGTTTGTGGAAAGCAAACATCCAATCAAAAGAGATCAATGGACGAAACTGACATAAAATGGCTGTCATGCTCACTCCGGAGAGGGCTTTCACATCCATCCACACACAAAATGACTTGAATAAAAGAGCCTGTAATATCAGAAGACCCAACAAAATGTGTTTTTAAACACACACAGACTGACACACTCCAGCAGATTAGAGCAGAATTTGCTGACGGTTGATGGTTGAAAAGCACTGCCAGACAACAAACACCATGAATACTGTCCAAAGCTGCTTTTGCTATGGCCCAGTTTGTAGATTTGGGTATTTGAATTGTTGGTTTTTCAAGAAGCTGAGCAAAAAAAAAAATAAAAAAATCCACATTTCTCTCCCTTCGCACAGCCATGCAAGCGGGGGAGGAAAAATGAGAGGAGGAAATCTTTTTCTGAAGCTCAACAGAAATGGAAATATCACAAAATACCCTGAGAATATGGATGTGTGTATGAGACCTGCACGAGCATCCTCTGCACACACCTAAGGTGTGAATATTCTCAAGCACTAAGGATTGTTGGCAGAAATATCTCCATGTCAGCAGCTGAAGCAGCCTTTTGACTCACTTAGCTAAAAGACCTCTACATGGCCTTTTTTTTTTCTTTTTTTTTTTGCCAAAACCTGGCAAGCCAATGTAATTTGCAGCCAACAGGTAGACCTGCTGGCGATCTGGCCTTTGTGCAGCCTGCAGCCTCAGCTCTGCTAATCGTTACACCACAGCATCATTTGTCGCCCAAATCACAACAACAGCAAGCAGCCGTCTGCTCATGTGCCAGGCTGAAGTGCAAAGGAAGGGTGAGCGAAGAGAAAAAGCAGGATATTTGCAGGATTAATCCCTTTTTGGCCAGAAGACTGCCTGCACATTGTGCCACCCAAAACACAGATCTGAACATCAAAAAAAAAGTTTTTATCTGAACTGTGAAAAATCAGGATCAGGGAGACGGATGTGTTGGTACGCAAAACACAGAGTTGGAATATGTGTGTTAATGTTTATGAGTGTATATGTGTGTGTGTGTGTGTGCTGGAGGGGGAGGGACAGCCCTGCTGAGCTCTGCAGCGTTTGCTCTGTGTAGGAAGTAAAGATTACGCCTTCTCTGGCTGCGACTGTGATGAAATCTCACAACGCCAGTCATCATGCTGGGATTCCTAATGGCATCCCACCGTCACAGTACAGACGCACAAGCACACACACAAGTACAAGTTCAAGATATTTCGTCACCTTTTTTATGAGCCAAGCTCACTGTCATGGCAGGAAATGCAACACGAAAGTTTAAAAGGTTCAACAACAACTGCTTTCACTCGGTCAAGTAGCTGAGAGCCGTTGACGGGCTGGTTGATATGCACGTTTATCTCTAATGAGATCCTTCATAATTTTAATAGATATTCAGGATAATAGCCTCCTTTCTAATTCCACGCATTGAGCTCACTAACATGAGGGATCATTAGCTGCTCCAACAACACACGCACTGAGTCAGAGAGAAAAAATACTATCCTCGCCTAAGATTAGGAATACGTTATCTCTACAGAGCCTTATTGTCATACAAAGCCAGCATTTTGCGAGCAAACATACTGGTTTTGTGCCATTAAGTCACTGAGCAGGGCTGCAAAAAAGCTTCTTATCCCACCTGACTGCAACACAGCCGATCTGTCCTCTTCACTAAAACAAAATTCCTGGTGGCAAATGCAGCTTTCTGTTCATCGTCCCACACCGTTTAACGAAGCAAAGTCTGCAAATGTTCAACACATCCAGAGTTGCGCAATTTTAAATATTTGTAAGAGTGACTCGTTTGCGGGTAAATAACTCGTCCTTAAAGTCAACAGATGAGCCGGTCTCAGCCACTCTATCTGGGATGCGGCACCACTGAGTTTTCCTGCTGCCGAGTTATTACTGTACAGCACCTGATTCTGCACCACCAGCCTCCTCTGAAGGGCCTCTTCATAGAGGAGGGATTTAGTCTGAATGAGTCATTCATTTCTCAATTTCACAAAGAGTGTAGAGTGTGTGTTGATGTCTGTAACAAATTTCTGGTGTAGCGTCTTTGGTGAAGGACTTTTAAGAACCTCAAGATCATTATGTCCCGTTAACAGGCAGAGGAACTTTCACTGAACTGAATTATCGTTATGAGACAACTTAAGGCCTAAAGCTGGCTCAGGGCTGATATCTAGTTGACTGTACAAAATGCAGAACAGGTAAAGTAGTGCTTTCAGTTTTCTGAACCCTGTATGCGCTCTCTTTTCTCCTTGATTCCTGTCTCTTCTCAGAGCTCCCTCCAGCCAGCAGAAATCTCTCCATAGTGACTCTTGCTCTGGTACTTTCTCTCTTTCTTTTCTTCGCTTCCTCTGATTATGTTCTCTTGTGTCTCTCTGCCCAGTCAGCCGCAGTGAGCCCACAAAACAGCTAGTGTGTTGATACCCAGTTACTGGAGTGTGTAGTGGTGCCGTAAAGCAAAACACAGCTAACCCATGATGCTCCAGTCTGGAAAATAAAGTTGCGGTTTCTTGGCCTCTGGACGCTGCAGCCCAATGAATGCCCAAAAAATGTGCATAATGTTTGACTGGTGCCATGAAAAAGAGACAAGAGTTTAAAAGTTCAGAATTTGTTGCTGCGTCTACAGCAGACTGGGATTTTCCGCAGCACACTTTTCCGGCTCAGATGCATAGATCCCTAACTGTGATGCTACAGTACTGCCATCGTGGTTAACGAAA
Organism: Craterocephalus stercusmuscarum; assembly: GCA_037177115.1. Classification (NCBI taxonomy): domain Eukaryota; kingdom Metazoa; phylum Chordata; class Actinopteri; order Atheriniformes; family Atherinidae; genus Craterocephalus; species Craterocephalus stercusmuscarum. The sequence goes on from JBBDHI010000001.1 coordinate 14,631,354, forward strand.
CATCTTTCCAAAAGTAATGTTTCTTATTTAAACATTGGAGTTTTTGTTGTTGTTGAGAGAACATTTATTCCTTTCTCCTTGTCTCTGACCCCTTGCCCATCGAACTATATTTTCCATCAGACTTCTGATTCATCAGTGTGATATCAGATGTTTTAGTAGTAACTGCTTATAGAGATAATTTGGTCACAGTTTTCCTGATGGTGGACTCAGGTATTTACTTGTTAAGATGTTGCTCTGGATTATTAAGAGACTTTGTAAACTATTGCACATCGTCTTCTTAGAGAGCACCTTTGCAGATCGATAACTCCCCAGTTAGGGGGGGCCATCTGTCTTGAATTTCTTCCATTAGTGCTAAGTCTGTCAGCTGTGGTTTGGTGGAGTACAAACTCTTTGGAGGTTTTTTTTAACCTTTTCTAAGCTTATGAGCACCAAAAATTCCTTTTCTGAGGTTCTCAGTAATCCCCCAGTAATCTAGTAGTTTCACATAAGTCCTTTTCAATCATTCTTCACAGGAAATGTGAACAAGTCCATTGTTTTATGTTTTTTTTTTTTTTTGAGAATCTGATGATATATACAATCACATCAATTTAGAATTGTAGAAAATCAGAATTAATCTTGAAAATGTTAATGCATGAGACAGAAACACAGAAATACACTGCGGGTGTGTCTCTGAGTCTGTGTGTAGGGGTGCATCAGGTTTCTGTGCCTAAAGATAACACACAGTAAGACGCAGCCCAACAGGCTGACAGACCTTCAGCACCCGTAGGACACAAGTTTGACCAATCTGCTTCAGGCATTGTGCTAACCTTTGAACTCTGACCCCTGTGGTTACACACAGTTCCTCTGCTACTATACACACCCACACATACAGGCGCTGAGACAAAGACACATGGCTCGCTCTCCTTCACACACGTACACACAGATGGCCCTGATGCCACAGACCTCCCCTCACCCTTGCATTAATGCCCCTCTACCTCTATAATTAATGGACCAGCCCTGCTCCGAGTCTCTGGCAGGAAATCAAGGATGTGTGTTCATAAATATTCACAGAAACCACAAAAAACACTTGGCATAAACACACAACATCTCAGGAGTTGTACAAGCTGCTACTGGAGACAGGAAGAGAAAGGTTCATAAGCAGTGAAACACTCATTCACTCTGTTTCAGTGTGTTTTGCACGCAGCTAATTCCAAAGGATGCAGTAAGAGACCTTTTTTTTCTCTTTTGTGGTATTTTGGCACAAGAAAAGATTTTTGCTTTGTCCTTGGAAGAAAAACTAGAAGCTCTAAATCCTTACATCAAGTCAGAATTAAGAAAACCGTATCTTTACTTCATAGAGTCCCAAACATCTCAGTGATTTTACAAGACACCTCGTTTAATCTGTGAGGGGATAACTTGACTGTAGTACTCACAGAGAAACCTGCCCAGAAGGGACACGAGTGCCGGACTCTGGGTGATGTAGTGAGCGCCAAAGCAGCGAAGCTCACTGCCAGGATGAGACTTCCCAGGACCATCTGAGAGACTCCCAGAGCCAGCATGATCCTTGTGCGGGTCCTGAACTCCCTGAGCCGGGACAGGCTGCGGGACAGCGACGCCGGGCTCAGGGATCCCGGGCCGCCGGTGCAGCTGCTGCCGCCGCCGCGGGGCAGCGCGTTCAACGGCATTGTCACCGAAAAACCGCGTTAGACCAGTCCAGATTTAGGCAATATGGACAAAAACATCCAAACACGACCGAAGCGCCGTGCTGCAGCCTGGAGGAAGCTGATAGACAATGTGGTCAGTGTCCGACGTGGATGATCTCCATCAATTAAAGATACCCGGTGTAGCTCCAATTAGAGACGCGCTGCGGCTGATGGGAGGAGAAAGGTGAGCAGTGCGGGCTGCACGAGGCACCGGAGGGTGATCATTCACCGAAACTAGCCAATTAATCTTGTCAGATCGGAAAACATGAAATAAACCACTGGAGTTCTTGGTGGCTGCTGTGGCAAAGAGCCCATTCCTTAAAAGTCAGAGAAAAAGCCTAAACGCATCATCCTGCTGTCCGCCAGCCTTGCACCATTGTCATGCTGTCATGCTCCCCTCTGCGGGCTCTCCAACAACTCAGAAAGCGACCCGTGCTCAAAATAAATAAATAAAATGCTAAATAAACCTGCACTCCTCCAGGTTGTTTTAGACAAAAGACAAAACAAGAACAAAAGAACGTCAAAAAGATTTTTTCCCCGCCTTGTGGTGTTTTGGTTTAAGCGAGCAGAGCTTTTTCTTCTCCCGAGCCCAGCAGAGATCCACGGTGCATGTGGGAGATGCGCTGCGTCTGTGTGCGTCTACATGGCGGCGAGAGGGACCGAGTCTGTTTTACTACGACGTGAAGAAGGGGAGGCAACGTCAGGAGAAAAGGGAAAAAAAAACTGATTGTGATTTGTGGTGGTGCTGTGGTGGAGGATGGAAGAGTGGCAATAGCTGATCTCCATAACGAAGATGATCGCCTTGGAAAATAACGTTTATCTTTGCTGCAGCCCCTTTATATGTTCATATTTGTTTAGGACCGCTCTAAAATAAATAAACCGAAGAGATTCAAGGTGGGGTTTCGCTCCAGCCGCAGTCTCTTTGCATTTGGGCTGCTTTGTAATTTAACACGAGCCCCTTTATCATGCAGGCTGCAGATAACAGTCCCAACAGGTAAAGCAGAAAAACAGCACACACCTGGGGGGAGTTTGTATAAACAGCCTAAAAAAGGCTTTCCAAACATTATTATAATTTATTAAACAATTGTCTGAGGTTTAGATTAACATTTTGTGCAGCAGATGGACAAACGGAGTCTTAATCAGCATCACTTAAATGACAAATGGAGGCTTAAAGAAATAAAAAATATATTTTGTATAAAAGCATCAGATTATTCTTCCTTTAGGAAATGGGTCCATTTTATCTCGATGCCATCTGAACCACAGATTGTGAACCACTGCGTCCTGCAGAGCCCCTATATCATGGCTCAAAAACATGTATTAACTGTGCCATTAAATCAAAATTTTGTACATTTTAAAACTGCAAGCTACAAATGTTAAACTGTGTTAAACGCCAATCAAACATGAACATATTCATCCTCGCATTTTAATCTAATCCCAATGAAATCTCAGTTGAAGGACCTCATTAGTCCTCCCGTGTGGAATTCATACACAGCTCAGCAGCGCCACCTGGCTGTAAATTGTGGTGATGCAGCTAAAGTATACCCAATTGATGAACGACGGAAAAATGTTGCATGTTTTGTTGTAGGACAATAAAGTTTAGAGATTTTGAAAGTGATAATTTGCAGTTTTTCTCCGTCTAGTGTGACGATGGATGAAATGACAGCTCTACTTGATATACAGGAACGTTTTTCACCATCTTTCAAGCGTGAGCTAGTAAAGAAAATCAACAACAGATTGCGTAACAACTAAAGTAACATGACATAGAAGTTCCATTATTAGGAAATAGAAAGTATTATAGATTATATATAGATTATAGATATATTATAATAGAAAGTAGCATAGAAAGTCAAATTTAAGGTAAATCAATGATAATAAAAGCGAAAAGATGAACAAAACTGTGCATCTTTCTTGTGGGTATTCAAAGCATTCGGGAAGATGGGTGAAAAGATCTTCAAAACCAAATTATTTCAAAAATGATTTTATTCATTAATACAGTGGTATACTTAAAATTGTGTCTTAGAGGAGAGAGAGAGAAAAATAAAAGTCAGCCACACGTGAAGAGCTAATATCCAATTAAAGCTGTGTTATAGCTAAAAAATAAAACAGTACTGGTGTGCCATACGTAATATATTGTCTATTAGTACAAAAATACATTTAAGGGCACACAAAATAGCATCCAGTATCACAAATGGATGAGGGGGACACTTTTTGAGCACACCCTTCCTAAAAGAACATGTTTTAATGCATTTTAGCTTTCCTGATCCTCAAATTAAGAAAGTACTCTTTTGTCACCGTAACACAGTGTCAATACATTGGTAGAAAAGGTGTGATGTATTATTGTTAGGTTACAGTTTCAAGGCTTGAGGGTATATTCAGAATACAAGAAAACCACTTTCACTTTATTCTGCTTTTTAAAACATGTTTTCTCTAGGTTTTATACAAAAAAAAGAAAGACATACAAAAAGTTCATTTACAAACGAAAAGAAACAAGGCAATATGCTAGCTTTATTTACAGCCACTTCTCATCTGTTGTTTTTGTTTTTCAGAGTTATGCATAGCAGATCAAAGAAGCGCTTTACCTTTGTTATCTTTTATCAGCTGTTTACTGCGTGCTCAACCCGGTTCATTTATACAGTGGGTTCATAAAAATGGCAAAACAAAATGACATTATACCATAATTTATCATAACTTATTTCTTTCTTCATGAAAAGTGAATAATCTGCAGATAAGGCATCGCTGCTTATTTGTGTCTGAGTGCCAGAGTGCACGGAGTGAGAAAGAGTCAAAGAGAAAGATGTGCGAGAGGAACTGAGGACGCTACTGGACCTGAGTAAAGAACATGCATAGATCTCCCTCAGGCTGGAAGGAGAGACGAGGTGCTCGGTAGAAAGTAAGCTACCAGGTAGAATTGGGAAAGGAAGAACAAAAGAGTGAAGGAAGAACGTGTGCTGCTTGAATTCATCACCACCTTCCTGCATCAGATACCTGCAAATGTCAACACCTTTCGCAAACCTTCAGTAAAATGACTTCATTGTAGGGAAAAAACCCGTGGCGATGCTCATCGATATTCAGTCCCCTGAACTGAAAAATAACAGACTCTTAGTTGAATTCATGAGTAAAATTTGAGTAAATCTGCTCTATACTTCTATATATACTGTATGCATATATAGGATAAATATGCTGACAGATTTCTGAAACACGTATGTTGCCTCAAAATCCATCCATCCACCTATATTTATGTAAAAAATTACATTAAACACTGCTTTATATATAGTATCAATCCTCAGAGATATGGGGCATGCATCAAAAGGTTTCATTTCACATCAAAACTTCAAATTGCAGAAGAATTTAAAGATCCTCTTGTAACGATCGCCTTCATCCACGGATGCAGTAAACAGCACTGGTTCTCTCTTCTTCATACTTCTTTCTGTGGTACGTGTGTGTGTGTGTGTGTGTGTATGCTTGTAGTGCAGCTGTAGTGTATGTACAGTAAGTGTGTTTATATGCGCGTCCATCGTCTCCGTTTTTCCCGCACGGTTCCACATTCAGTAACATCACACCTGCCGGTCCTTCCTTAAAAGTGGTCAATGAGCACAGAGACACAGTTGGCCCCCACCAGGTAATTGGGGTCTCCGGGGAGAGAATTGTTCTGCCAGCTTTTTGGGTCACCTGTGGACAGACAGATGGGGTAGGGGGTGTTTGGGTGAGTGGGAGCAGCTGCTTTTTGCGTCACATTCATGCTCTGAAGCATCTTATATGCTCCAATCCTACAAACCTTTACCAGGAAGTCATGACCAGCCAGCTGCACGTGATCACATCTACCATCAGCATTACACTGCATGTAATGTGGCCCTTTTCCATTCGTACCATAGACTAAGAAAAGCTAGGAAGTCTTATTATCCATTTATTTTCATTGAATGTCCCCTGCCTGTTAAGAAGCTAACCTAAGGTCTAAATGAATGTAAAATTATAAATACAGGTCTGTGGCCAAGATAAAGGTTTTGCTAATCAATCAGAGGACGCACAGCCAGCAGAGGTCCACAAATACACTGCTGAGCAACTGCAGCTTCCTTATTCACCCACAGCATCACTTTTTAAGGCTCACAAAACTGATCTTTATTTTAATTTTAGTTCATTACATTGTTATTGTGTTTTAAAATCAACTTGCTGCCACTCTGAAAGTCTGACTGCAGCTGTTTCAAAGGATAACCTCATTAACAACCTTTTTGTCCAATGAAATGACTAATTAACTAGCTCAAACGTGTTATTCAGCAGGTCAGTGTGGAAACATTTTCCCATCATTGCATTGTAGAGGCCAAGTATCCCAAACGCACAGCTCTAAACCATCAGTGCAGCTCTGAGGCTAAGCAACGACTAGATGAGCTTTATATGTTCGGCTTTGTCAAACAAAGTAAGGGGATAAAGCTGCAGATGCAGTACAAATGTCCTTCACTATATATGACTATAGTAGTTGACAGTTGGCGGGGCTTAAACTGAACTGCTGGGTCTCAGAAAACCTTCACTAAGTCGGCTCTATGTAAAAACATCCATGTCAACAAATGTGTTGCCGGCTTGCTGAAGCTACACTGCTGATACACTGAAGCATAAAACAAACCTGAATAACCAGCTTTCAACGTTTCTCATCAGTTAACATTTCCTTCTGTTAGTGGTTGTACCTAAAATAAAAGTCAAGCGCAGCACATTTAATTTATATCCTACAGAGGGCAGTGTGCCAAAACACAAGCAATAACTCCACATGAGCTATGTGTGGCTTTTCTCCCCTTTTTTTTATACTTACCTGAAACTACCACAGATGATTCCTTCATTTCTGCCCGTGTGACTGATCCTCGATATCTGACTCACTTTACCCTTAAAGCTCATTTAAAATTAGTATTTGGCCCTTTGAAAGTTTTTAAATTGATATCTTTGAATATATATATTAATAAAAATAAACTCTTCATATACACACACTCATTATATTCACATAAATAAACATGTCATATATCACGGATGAAACCTGTCGGATAAAAGTGAGCAAAAATAAAGCAGCAGGCAGCAACCTCATCAAAACTTTAAAGTCCTGCGGCAATTAATGAGAGTCTTAACTGATTCATGGGATTTTTAAACCAACCTCTTCATTAACAGTCAGAGCTAAACTGTATCACACTGGTTGAGATTGAAGTGTTTAAGTAACCACAGTGAGATCACTGCGAGCCAGAGAAGTGGAGATGAAAGGGAGTCAGAAGGACCCAAACTGGAGTGAAAGAGGAGAAGCAGGAAGCAAAGTGAGAGAAGAAAAAAAGCACAGAGGAGGACGAGAGGAGGCCGGAGAGTGGACTTGCTTTACAATAAGAGGATTACGATGCAGTCCGCTAATCCTCCCACAATTCCACGGGACAACGCAGCGAGCTGACATTCCTTTCAGGCCCCTAAGTCTCATCCTTAAAATGAGGCTAATTAACAGCTAATCCTGACCACTGCCAAAATTACCACTGTTTTGAAGACAGGATATGAGAAGGACAGAGAAATTAGTTCCTTTTTTTAAGTTTGTCTTTTCTTTTTCTGTAACCAGATGTGAACTTCAGCCGTATTTGTTCAGTTTTCAGGTTTTCTACATTAGCTGCTGATTTCAATGAACCTGATGTCTGAAAGCATTAGAGATGCATTTTAATGCTGATCGGAAACAGATTTGATGGCTCTACTTGGACTTTGAAGGCAACATATTTATAAGGTGATTAATGGTTTAAACCTTTTTTCTGCCTTTTAAGACACAAAAAACAAGATACAGCAATGTGTTCTGGGATCAAAGGGGTCAAAAGTCATCAGCGAATTATACTGATAGGAGTATTTTTAGAGATTTGCTTTACTGCAGCCCCTCCCCCTGAAGTCAAAGAGATGTTCGCTTCCTCTACCTGCATCTTTTTGTTTTCCAGTCTTTCCCTGATCCAATTTCACAACCAAACTTTGTTCACATAAGTGATTGAGACAACTTTGATAAAGAGTAAATAAATAAATAAACCAATAAAAAAAAATATCTAATTTACTCACACCTGAAAGCTACAGTCTAAAAATAAACTCTTTGGAGGAGAGAAGCTAAACTTAGAGGCCCACATTTTGACAGGAAAACTAGATGTCTTTGTGTAAATTTTGATTTCTACTCTGGATGATAACAGGGGTTGTTGATTACGGCGGCGTCCTAGTTTCCAGAAGATCTATAAGAGCTGTTTGTTCTTCAGGTCAGAAGTTGGGTGGCTATGTGAGAAAAATTATTCTGAGCAGAGAGGCATGCACTATATCTATCTGATTAAGTTCAATGAGTGTGCGGCTAAGCATCCAGTGCATGCATGTTAAGTAATATGAGAAGAAGATGGCTTAGAGAAACCAACAAAAAAATGCATTTAGAATAAGTTAAGGAGATCAAGCTTGGTGATTGAAAGAAAACCAGTGATACAGCAAATGAAATATTGTGTGGTGAGTTAGCCAGTATAAATCACAAAAATGAATGAACCTGAAGCCATAATTATGGGAAAAAAAGAGCAGTTTTTCCCCCTAGATTGATTCTCAGTGAACACGATTTATAAACCGGGATTTTTCAAGGCTTAGTTTTGGATGAAGAGGAGAACCAAAACCAGGGTTAAAAGCTGCAACACAGTGACCCAAAACCCCCAGTTTGTCACAAAGCCAGCCCAAACGACCCAGCAAAGAACAGAGAGAGCAAAGCATACCCGACGAGGAGTCGGAGGATTTTAGAGCAAAAGACCAACCATCAGGGGTCATTGACGCACAGTGAGGTAAGCGCAGCTCCACGGGCTTCAAAAACTTGAGGCCATGAGGTCCGCACATCACCAGAGGGCTGAGCAGAGTCTCTCCTGGAAACATCAACACAGCAGAGTTACGTTTGGACAATCACATAAATATGAAGATCATTTGCATTTCTACTTGTTCTGACATCATATAAAGCAGAAGTAGATCCCGATCCCCTCACGTTTGGCAGGATCAGTGAGCATTTCTGACACAAATGTAGGACTGTTTTAAGTTGGCAAGCGGAGAATCAGCTGCACGCATGTCCTGCTAACATTTACATATTTGCAGTTATTACTTATTAGAAAATTCCACAAGCAAAACAGCGACATTCCTACGATGCAGGGCGGAGGTTTGCAGACGCCTGCTGCCAACATATAAAAGCTCTCGGGTAGCCATCACGTGAAAGAGCATGAGGTGTTTGTTGCCATCACAACAAACATAATGTGCAGTTTATCAGCACAAAGCTGGGCTTCTCCGCTGTCAGATTGATAACGATATCAGTCTTTCTGTTGCAAGTGACAGCATGTGGTTTTATCAGGTGAAAGCAAAGCGCGACGAACACCTGAAAATGCTTTTAACAAAGCATGAGAAATAAAGATGTAGGATTAATTACCCTGGATAACGTGGAAAGCATTCACTAAAAGTCCGATTCAAAGGTTTTTTCTAATAAAAATTATTGGATTTTAGTTAATCTCCTCAATTTAAAAAGTTTTGTGGCAGTCACAGTTTTCATGTTATTTCTGTTTTAGTTTATGTTCGGCCACTGAATGACAGAAACAACAGTAGAAATGCAATAATTATAGTCAATCTAAAATTTAAGAAACCATTCAATTAAATAACACCGGCATTGGATCGATAGTCTGTATCGGCAGATACATAAATCTCAGGTATCAGAATATGTATCTGGCTGAAAAAGTGGCATCGGATCATCCCTAGAAGATACAGACTCGAATGTTTTACTGCTGCAAGACGAAGCAAGAGCAATCTTAAAAAAGGACCGTATGATCTCCAGCATCCAGCTGCTGATTGTTAGCTCAGCTGCAGCTGGCTGGCCTGACTGTGATGGATGAAGATGTGGTTGGATATACTGATTGTTCAATCTAAGCTGTAATTGATATTATAGTAAAGTAGAACAATGTGTACCTGCAGAGTTTCAACGGCACCCATAATAAACACAGAACAGGCGTTGACTGTGACATTTTTTTTTGTCCACTACTCAATGAGTTAAATCATAACAGCAAAAGACCAACGGCTGCATGTTCTTACAACTATTAACATGTCACAGCCATCACTGTGACAACCAAAGTGGAGACAATTAAAGTCTTTGCCAATTTAAAGTCGTAATCACAGGCACAGTTACAAAGCGCTGGTGGATTAGCTCCTCCACTTTTCCTTTCAAGTGCAGTGGTATTAACTCTCGCGCAGCCTGAGCATCGTTAATAGATTGCAGGCTATTGTGTGTCAGCCTTTTACTGTGAGTGTGAGGTGATGCAGAACTATTACTATTACAGAACTTACTATTAGACGCCACCAAGTACTGCAATGTAAAGAAAATGTTGCTACAGTACAAGCTAACTTACATAGAGCAGTGCAAGGACTATTTGCTTCTTTTTTATTGTTTATCTCAACACTTAATAGACCAAAAAACACCATGCAGTATATCCTCTTTTATAATGGCAACGGCCCGTGTCTCATCTCGCCCTTCCATCTTTGACGAGTTACCTTTCTCCTTGTCGAGGGGCGGCAGGATGCTGTTGTCTCGGCAGACCTTGAAGTAAATCTCCTGCTCCACACCGTCGGGAATGGCCCCCTGCGGGATAATAATGCTGACACCCGTCTCAATGGAGCTCAGAACGCCGCCGTTACTGTTGAAGATACCACGGGCGGTTGCAACCACCGTGTGGCCCTCATCTTCATCGTCATCATCATCCAGGGCACTGGGGCTGGAGGACACAAACATTCACTCTGACACACTCCAAAGGAAAATCTTTGGCTTAATCCTGCCTCAGGCTGGCTTTGCTACCTGACAGGGATGGCTTTGGGCACAGCGTTGACGTTGTTCTGCTGGTATTTGGGGCGATGCTCCATGGTACGTGTGAAAGTGTCCAGGCCGCTGTCATGGTCTGCGTTTTGTGACGGGGGAGGCACCTGAGTCTTCACCGGACTGGAGCTCCGACCCTGTTTGAAACAGAAGATTCAGAGATTTGCACGTGTCAGCATCAAGTAAGCTCTCTGATCATTAGTTGAGCGTGAAGTTAAAAAGGCTTTGGGTGTGCTTGTAATGAATAACACAGCACATGAATGCGTTACTTTTAGTGTTGAAGAAAGACCTGCAGGGAAAAGGAAACGGCTGAAAGGAGACATTTCTAAACTAGATTAACATTTTTTTCATATATTTTCCTGGTGATTAAAACTAAACAGCAGCTCCACTGATAGCACTGTTCTCTTATTTCATTTTTTTTTAAATCTTACTATTCACCTTTGTGTCATGATGAAGGCCATTCTCATGTGAGAGATGTGGCCAGACTTTGCTTACCTTCGGAGCTGTCTCAGGCTTGTCATTGGGCAACAGGTTGTGGTTGAATTTTGGGCTATCAAACATGCGAGCAAAAGGCCTGGCAGAGGTGGTGTAGGGCTTAGGAGCAAAGCGGTTGTAGCTGGATGGAGCTCCAGTGGTGGGAACCGTCTTTGGAGGCTGTTCACTTGTGCCGTTAACTGGAGACTTCTCAGGGAAACTCTTGTGAGGCAGAAAGTTGGTCTGGACAGTGTCCTCTCTGGCAGGAGGCTTGGCTGTGGAAGAACCACAGAGGTCAGAGTGTTTCACTAAACGGCCACGTGCATGGATGCTGTGCCTTGTAGGAAATCATGAATGTTTTGCCATAAGACAGTATCCTGAATACTAATTCTTTGAGAGAAAGTTTTACCTTCAGGTGAGGGTTTAGGCAGTGTGGCTGGTGGCAGAGACGGCGTCACCTGGGGAACTGGTTCATACTTTTTCTCCACTGGACTTGGTTTGTCCATTGACTCCGTCCTATAACATGAGATCAGAAGACATAATTTGAGATCCAAAGTAGAAATGAAAGCGACATAAAGACGTGAACTGGAACAAAAGGTGGATTAATAATGTAAACTTCTGGGAGGAAAAGGCAAAGACATCACAACAAACATGGCATGGGGGTGTCAGGAGGACTGAGCATCACCTGGGGAAACTGTGACTCGATTGTGCTTGTGGCTGAGGCTTGCCAGTGCCAGCCTGAAGTCTGTCAAAGTATGACAGCTGTTTCCTGTAGTAGTCCTCATCTTCATCAGGGTTGTAATGGTTGGAACGCACAATGTCATCAGCTACCTGCGATTGTGGCTTTTGAGGCTCTGGAGCTCTGGATTGGTGTTAACAGATTAAAGGAAAACGCAAATTAGAAGTTTAAGTAAAACTGGAAAAGAACTTTTTACAGTGAGAAATGGTCAGAAAGGGAGGGATAGTGCATCAGAGAGTAGTTTATCTAAGCAAGAACTAAAGGCTTACCTAAAGGTCTTCTCTTGATCAAGGTTGCTCAGAGAATTTGCTTTTGGGATGACTCCCCCGGCTTTTAAGGGTAAATCAGCTGCCTGAAGTCATGAAAACAGAGCAAAAGATCAGCAGGATGCATGCTATAAATGTTCTCTCAACGCAACATACTGATTTCTAAAAAAAAAAACAAGTCCAAAATATAAACATATGTGAGTAAAAATAAAGCCCAGATTAAGCAACTTCTGTGCATAAACAGCATTCACGTAAAAAAATTACCCTGCTTCCAGAAGAATCTCCGGCATCTCTGGCTCGGTCCATGGAAACAGAGCGTTTGTTCTCAAACATCTTGACCCGCGTCAGAACGGACTGCGGCCGCATGGCGGGGTCGTTCTCCTGCTGCTCATCTCTGTCGGACGCAGCATTTGGAGCGTCTGCGGGGGAAGGTGAGGGGGTTTCTGCTTTAAGGGGAGGGGTGAGGCTGCTTTCAGAGTTCACAGGAGCCGGCTCATACTGCTGAGGTTTGTAGCCTTTCGGTTGCGTTGCTGGACCTTGGCTGTACGGGGCTCGCTGGGCGGCCGGTTCTGGGGAGCCGGCTGCCGGGGGGCCGGGGCTCAGGTGGGAATCCTGGTTGTAGTGCAGATCGGGCCCCGGAGCAGGCGGAGGAGGTTCATCGTAACGGATGGGCGCTTGCCCTGTTGGTTTACCGTAGCGAGGCCGTCCATCGAATCCGGTTTGAGGTGGTGGTTCGTCGTAGCGTAGAGGGGGAGTGTACTGGGGGTCCAGGGCATCACCGTAAGGCAAACGCATGCCGTAGGCCTGGGAGTTGGCAGAAGAGTGCGGCTGGCTGTAGGGGTTCCACTGCTGCTGGTCGTAGTGAGGCACGCTGTTTTCGTAGGGTGGGTTATGATCATAGTTCCGGTACTTTGATTCTGGGAAACCCCCTCCACTGCCGACGTCATACCGGCTGGGTGGGTGGTCATAATCTCTGTATGGCTGCTGGTCAGGGTGATAGGCCTGCTGTGGGCTGTAAGTCACAGGCTTCATGCTGTTACTGATCCTCCCAGTGTTGTCCATGCCATAGGGATCCTTCTGAAACATCTACCAAATAGAAAACAAACAATCGTGTTAAGATCTGTACAGATCATAATGAAATGTTCAAAAAACAACAACAAAAAACAAAACAGAAACGGAACACATGAAAAACTGGACGCACAAAACTCGGTTAGAAAATAAAACATCAAATCAAGTCCATGAAATTAATAGCAGGAGAGGAAACAGGAGAAAAAGACCTGAAATAGAGAAACTGAGAGGTTGGGATTACTAGTCAGTCAGAACATATTTCAGACCAAACAGAAATTGCAGCACAGCCAAAAGTTGCAGCCTGAAAACATCACGACGTATCACAGCAACTGCAAATTAAACACTGAAATAAAAAAAAAGTCTTTCAAAGCTGCATCAAAAAAAGTGGGATTCATTTCTTTTGTTCTTAAGATTAAATCTAGAAAATATAGCATAAAAGATTATTCGGGCAACGTAATTAAAAAAAAAAGTATTTAGTTTTGTCACGCATGATGCATGCCTGTCTGCAGGAGCACTCACAAAAAAAACGTCACCCACTCTTTTGGTGCAACTGTTAAGAAACAAATATCCACAATAATATTTTACAATACAAGCACTTGTTATACAAAAAAAAAAATTGAGAGAAAGAAAAAGACTTAAAGTCATTTTATTTGAGAAGTAACCATAAACTAACCATTCGCATCTCAAGAACATCTCTGTTTAAGAGTCGCATGGCCAGATGTTATATGTAGCCTCATGCATGGCGAAACAGAGATAAACCGACTGGAAAGTGAATGGCTACTTTTACACGGACATGATCTATTCAGTCTGCGCTGAGAAATAAACAAACAGAGATATTAACAGTAGTTAAAGAATGAGGCAAACACGTCGCGGCCATGCAGAGAGGATAAGCAACAGTGAGAGCTGCATGTTTTCCACTGCTCTTCGACATGTAGGCGTATCAGTACAGCCCCTGTCTCCAAGCCCACTGTTGTTTACCAGAAGTTGCTGGCACACACACACGTACACACACACACACATACACGCAAACAAAACAGACATCTCTGTCTCTTCTCAGCAGCACTGTGATCAGCAGACATGCAGGGCAAAAAGGAGAGAGAGAGACAGAAGCGTGGCAGTAGGAAATAGGTAGACAGGCAGCGGTAGCACAGGAGATCAGCTGGGTCAGACCGAGCCGAGCCGAGCCAGGTCACGAAGCATCCAGTGATGATCAGATGGATACCTTTGGTTCTGAACTGGCCAGTCCGATCTGTAGAGGTTCTGCTGTGATGCTCTGAGGGGCTAGCTCAGGGGTAGGCCTCCTAAGTGAGCCAGCCTCTGGGATGGGGCTGGGCTTGCTGTAAGGAGCTGCAGGAGCCTCATCGGGGCTCAGAGCCCCTACAGTTTTTACTGTAACGTCGACAGCAGGGGGCAGCGCCTCAGCCAGGGGCTCAGGCCGCTGGGAGATGCTAGGGGTGGCTGCGGCCTCTGCTTTCTGTGAAGTGGTTCAGAAATGTTTAATAACACGCGTTGACACACTACGGTGCAGTCCTAACAAGTGCTACCACCTTCTGCGCCCCCTCTACAAACGGTCTGCTCCTCGTCTGTAACTGCAACCTACACTGTGCAAACAACCCAGCTCCACTTTAAAAACGGCGGCCGCATACCGACCGGAGGCATGCGAGGGTTAGGAATTAGCAGAAGGACAAGTTTGCATTGTTTGAGAATACTAATTGGATTTTAATTCTAGGGTTACAGTACAGTAAGTCGTTTCTTTCCCTTTTAATGTTCACGAGTACATCATTAGACGACAAGCGCTTTGATTTGGATATCACAACTGCCAATCGAGTATTGATTAATACATTTCACAAGTACACTGGAGTTACACAGCCACTTCCAACATGCACATAATACGTTCTGGTGTCGTGTTGTCATTGTCCCAATTATAGGTAGAACAAGTGCACATAGGTGAGTAGTGGTCAAGACACAAACAAACGTGTTCCCCCCCCTCCTTCCCACTGACATTAGCAACAATCAGACTGCTAAGACAGCTCGTGTTAGTACAGAGTACAACAGTAACAGTAAAACTTCTCTTTTTCAAAAGTGAAAAATAAATAAATAAATACACAGCACACGCTAACAAACATCAATCAGCAAACACACAGAGATAAATAGATAAAATAAATACTGTAATAAATCTGTATATATATATATATGTATATTATATATATAATATTTATATATTAGGATAAATACCTGACCAAAGAGGTTTGCATTTTCTCACTGATATTGTTTTGTAATAGTAGAGAGACAGAGTAACTGTAAAAAGAAAGAAGTGCCTTCAATAGCGCCTCCAGAAAACCCTTCTAACGCACACCACGTCCTCCAGACAACAGGGGAGACGGACAGCTCTCAGAAACGCTACCTGCTGCGGCGCTGGTGCCTTGAACCCAGCGGGGTCGATGCGGTTCAAGGGGTCCGCTTGCACAGAATGCTGGAAGCCAGCATAGCCGGGGGGCTCCTGGATGACGGGTGGGTCCTCGCGGACGGGCTCGGAGGAGCGGGTGATTGCCGGCTCCGTCGGTGGACCCACATCATCATTCAGCGTTTCATCCAGCTCCTGGTCAGTGTAAGCGCCTCCCTCTGTGTCTGTGTCCTCGTAGTCGGAGGTGTGGCGGCTGTCAGTGCTGTACATGGAATACTCGCTACCTGGTGCCGACAGGTAGGAAAGGCGGTCATCGTGGATGTCCAGGTCATCCTCAGCTGCTCCGTCAGCCTGAAGACAAGAAAAGACACACAGAATAAAATGAGAGAGGAAGTGAGATCCGACTAAATACCAGTCTAAACCGCCCCGCTTGTGCGTTCGTGCTTACCTTGCCTTCTGAGACCCACACCAGCTGGTTCTGTTGCTGCTGGATCATTTCTTTCAGTGCTCCAAACCAACCATCATTCATGCTGTTCAAATTAATGGTTGCTGAATGCACAAAGAGAGGAAGGCAAAAAAAGAAATTCTCTACAGTGAAATAAATGAATAATATCAGTTTAGCAGTATAATGGCATCTATATCCGTA
>JBBDHI010000001.1:14683153-14693351 GCA_037177115.1 Craterocephalus stercusmuscarum
AATAAATTACATTTTTCGGCACTCCAGAACACTCGAAAAAGACAAAAACAGGTATTTAAGGGCTTAAAAAAGTGGATTTTGCATGATATGTTCCCTTTAAAGAGGAGCTGTAGGTGCAGAAGCTGAAGTTTTCCCTATCAGTTAACAGACATACAATGCTAAATTTCGGGCGTTTTATTTTGAAAACTATTTTATTTAGAAAGATTTATTTCATGTTCCAGCTTTATTCCCGGGCTGGCTTGACAAAATCTGACGCGGCTCGCGCAGAAAATAGAACAGACGCCTAAACGATCAAAGCTCTTGATGTGGAAGACACCAGCTATTAACATGGGCGCCAAAGCGAAAGTGCTGCGCTTCTGGGCGCGCTTCTTTGTGCGGTGTGTCCCTGACATGATGTGGAAGACAACAGCTATTAACATCGGCGCCAAAGTGAAACTGCTGCACTTCGAGCTGCTTCGGCGCACTTCCGCGTGCGGTGTGTCTCTGGCGTGAGACGTTGCCGCAGCGCACAGATCCAACGAATCGATAACTAAATTAGTTGCCAACAATTTTTTAAATTGATTTTAATCGATTTCATCAATTAGTTGTTGCAGCCCTAGTTGGAATATTGGCCATTTTAGTCTTTAAAGCAATTCCTGGACCTTGCCAGTGATCCAGATCGCCCCAAAAATCTAATCATTTTGGATACAAAACCTCCACCTTGACAGAAGTACTTAGTAGGATAGCAAAGGAAGATAATTCCCCATCAGACATTAAAAGGTGCAGGTGCTCAGCAACGCTGCATCTGAACTAGAAGCTCAGAGCAAAAACAGAAAAATCATATATAATTATTTGTACAGTATATCCACAAGTTCTAATGGAAATATGAACTGATTCTGCATCAGTATATTATATTTACCTTAAACATGCATAATAATCTGAATTTACAGGACAAAGAAAGGACTCAGACCAATATATTGACACCGATATTGGGTCAGATCAGTCCCCAACTCCACACTTTTTATTTTAAGAAAGGGGGTAAACCACATACTAGATAAAACATGCAGTGTGTAAAATCTTTCCTCCAAAAACAAAATACTTAAATTGTTCTGGTTTTACAGAGTTCCTCCATCATATAGCATCCCAGGTTTTGCTAGCTGCAGGGGGCCTTGTAGCACCAATATAATCTGCTTTAACACATACTTTACAGGGCCAAACTAAAGCCAATGTAAAACAACTAATGAGACAATCTAGCAAAGTATCTATTACTATGTGAGTTGTGGATGTTTGAGGCAACTGATTTGAATTCATCATGGAATATGTACAGATCACACAGAGAAATGTCACATCTCTAGCCCTAACCTCTGAGACAGGAAAACATCAATAATCTCAAATAATAACAGATTGTGAGAATGATAAAGATTCACATCTTAAAGACCTGACCTGACCCCTGAGAGAAGTGGCCAACACACCCACAAATATTACTGCTGTTCCTGTAAGACCAGAAACAGTGACATTCTTTACCAGCTCATCATCAACTCTGGATTTACTTAAACATGACTAATATTGGTGTCATGATACTTTATCACTTCTCTATAGGATGGAAATAGTATGTGGATACTGACTGATGAACCGCAGAAGACAAGCTCTGTTTCAAACTGATTTAATCTTTCATTGTCACAATCAACTATTTTTTTTAAATATATGTAAACATTAATTAATTCATCGATACATTTATACGTGTTTAAAAAGAAATGAAAACTCCCAACTTCTCAAAATTCAAAAGGACTTTTGAGAGCATTAGGCTAATGGAGGATAAAAAGCCAACTTGAAAAGAGGACAAGTGCAGTTTTCCTTATCAAGTAAACAGGCTGTCCGCTGGCTTCAGGTGCCACTTCTGCCCATCAACAATCAGGAAACATGATCTGTTCTTGTTTGGAGTAAAAGAGCCTCTGTCGATCTACTATAAACACTCCAACTGAGTCACCAAAATAGTGCAGGGAAATCTTCGGAGAAACAGATGCAGCAAAAGCGGTCCTTAATGTTATGCTAACTTAATGCAAGACTAAATATAATTTCATGATACAAGATTAAGCCGTAAATATGATACAGCAGACAGAGCATGCTCTGTCAATGACTGTTCCCCCAGAAGATCTGCAGACAGACTTGTTATCCACGTCTTACTGTATCACACAGAAAACAGGAGTTTTATTTAATTTTTTTCCCTTCTAACGATTGTGGTAAAAGACAGGTGCCTCAATATAGCTTTCCAAAATCACAAGATATAAAAAGAAGCAAAAACATGGAAAAAAATATATTGAAATATAGGCATCACTCAGTAACACATAAAACATTAAACAGCAGGTGTAATAGTAAGTAAGCTTTGTGCCAAGGTGTGACCGCAGCCATCATCAACTGTACGGAGTAACGTCATCAGTTGACATGATGAAACTGGTTTCGGCTAACTGGAACAACCGCCCAAACCTGAATACCATTACCTCTGTTGGACAAACTACACATACCTTACTTGTCAAAGTGAGGAGAAAAAGACTATCAAAGAAACATGACATTTCTGAATACACCTTGTGAAGAACAGGAAACATAAGTTTCCACTTTTTCTTGTTATTCAAATATTATACAACAATTAAGTAACAATGAGATTTTCTTTCTGTGAAAGAGTAGATGTTTTCTACTGATAAAACTGCTCCAAGTACCTCACTTGATCTTGTTTTTGGAACTCTAGAAATCCTTTATTAATCAACTTAATTAATAAAACTAGCCTTCAGTCTTAACAGAATCATTTAGCAGTTCTTTACTATTTTGAGTGGACAGCAACTAAAGACAGGAGAGTAGAGGGAAGGCCTAGAATTAGTCCCAAATTATTTATCAGCGTATCAATTCACTGTCCAATCATAATCAGCTTACAACTATCACAATTTTGAAACCTTGTATATCCCCTAGTGTTGATTTCCTTATTGACAATTATGACAACCTAAGAAACACAACACTCCCAAAGTGGGCTGTAGCTATCCTTATGTAGTTTATAATGTATAGTTTGAGGTTTCTGGGATGTAAAATGATCATCACATTGCAGAAATCCTTTACAAGTCTCTGTTACGACTGAGAACGATGAGGACTTCCTGCCCCTGCTTTAATACAACCAAGACTCCATTGTATCAACAGGTAGTGAACAGAGACCTGCTATGAACATAGCTGGTCACTTATCACTGACAGCTCATCAACAGCTAAAGTATAAATCTGGTTATTTAAACTTAGCACCCTAAAAACAGTAGCTACAGCTGGTCGTAACCTGTGTAAGCAGGTGTCGGCTTCTAAATAAACCCAAAGCCACATACTCGGGCATAAAAGGCACCACCATTACGCATATTGCATTCCCAGTACCAGCAGTCTCTAAAGTTATCCTGCTAAGCTACTGTCAAAATTACCCGTTTTTCTCCACTGCAGCAATTGTTGGGCCTTTCGAGCACATTACATTACATTACATAAGCCAGCAGCATAATGTTCAGTCTTGAATTTTATCCGGCCAGATACCCACCTTATTGGAAGCTTTGGAGGACATTTTACACTACTATTCCGCTTCAATAGCAGCAGGTTTAAAGTTGTTCCTGTATTTGTTTTGATGATCACTTGGGTGAGTGCGCTATTTTCCGTCCACTTGAATTTTCGCCCAGCTGCCGCCACGCCGGGCTACGTTGTTATTTTATTTTATCCAGGACGACGGGAAACATGTCACGAAAAGCCGTGCGGAAAGTCCAAAGTTCATTATCTTATCTTCGCTGCCTGAAATGCTAACGATAGTCCAGCCAGGTGTGGAGTCGTGGAAGAAAGTCACGCTGAAAGAAAACAATCAAATAAGAACCCCCTTGCTGTGGATTTCTGTCGCTAACCACTGGATGAAAACTTGGGAAGAGTAGGCATCACTGGGACGGTGTGCTGCAATGGCTATGGCAGGCTGTGTAAACCTCTCCCTGCTCTCGAGTCTGTGAGCAACGGCCGTGTCGTGTATGTTCGGACTGGACCATTCCCCAATGTAGGGGTGCACAACTGGAAAACATATCCGACACATCCTTCATTTACTCGCACTTCTACAATATAGAACAGTATTTTTGTTAGAAATATGTCAGTTGTGTATTATATTTTCATTATACCCTTTAAGCTACGTCCCATATCTATTTATATCTCTCCATATAAAGTCTCCCTCCCCCTGGCATCTTTAGGAATAAACAGTCTGGGATACAATAAGGAGAAGCGACACCGCTGTCCCTGTTGATGCTGAATGCTCACTTTCCCCATGAGATGATGGTGAAACGTGCATTACTCAAGGAGTAGTGGATTTTAAAATTATATCCTTTATCGTGATTATATTCTGACGTTTTCAATTGAAATCGATGTTAAATTATCCCATCTGCAAAAAAAACGTGTGCAAAATGTAACAGAAAAACAAACAGATAAAAGTTTGTGGGATAATGAATTCCTGAGACTCGTACCTTTGTTCCATTTAGTCTGGCATATCACAATAAACTAAACAGTTGTTATTTTAAAATGCTTCTCAAGATTTAAAAACCCACCAGGAGTGTTTGTGGTTGATAAGTCACCTCACAGGAAACCACAAAAGCCATTCAGTTAACTTCTTATGACTTCCTAAACCAGACCCCTCCCACAGGATACAACAATCTTAGTTTGTATTGTTTCAGTTTACCTCTGTCTCTAGGAAACAACATAACCTATATGCAATATTAAAGCGGGCCACAGGATAAACTAAAATGATGACGCTGTGTGTGCTATGATTAAAGTTTCCTAAGTCTACTGTTATAAGTACATGTAATTGAGAGCATATGAAGGCAGAGACACACCCTGCCTTTTCCAAACAAACTGAGCAATCACATTCCCCCGATCTAGCTCCCCTAATGATTACTTCCTCCGTGTCTTTCCTCCTCATCATTGGAGTAGAGCTTGCTGGCAGTGTTGGTGGTCTAAGGAGTTAATTCCCAACAGTCTTAATCCAACAAGGCAAAAAAATACCACAAGCTAGGAGCAGCAGACATGCGTTAAAGGTGGCAAACAAAGGATGACCTCTATGAAGGATAGTTCAAGTCAACATGAAGATCAAGGTAAAAGACCTCTAAAACCAGCAGCCACATTTCAGTCAGGAAAACAGAATGAATTCTGAAGTATAATGAGGGAGAAGACCTTGACTGTTTTTACCACAAGGGTTCACCACAATCTCATGCAAAAAGACTTTGTAAAATGTATGTGCAAAAGACATAAGGCTGATGTACCATTCAAAAGAATACATACTAGTATCGATGCAAGTCGCTCACTCCTTCTGAAGGTCCTTAAACGCTTGTCAGGATCGATCAGGGCCGAAAGCAGGATGTTTAACATGATTCCCTCTTAGGTGTTAGCTAACAATAACTTGCAATTAAAATAGTCAATCTCAAGCTTAAAAATATTGCTAAACCACTGTTAAAAAAGACATTTAACCGAAGCCTTTCCTTTGCTGCTCTCCACTTGGTCTCATCCACACCTGTGAAGCTACCTCAGATGTTCATCCGCAGAAGAGCAAGACGTTAGTGACACTCAAATAGGATCAAAGTCGATTTTGCCCACTATTTTTGCCTCCCTGCACCAGTGTGTCTCTCTTTTTTCCACTTTCACAAGCACACACACAAACACAAGCTCAGAGACAGGGCTCTTCTGGACAAGAGGCGGCTTCAAAGCTCAGGTGCGCTCATGGAAGAGCAGGCACATGGAAAACAAAGGCGAACATGCAGGCCCACATTTGGCTGGAACACATCACAAGGTTCACTCAACCCAGCCACTCCTGCAGTGAAAAGGCTAATGTAGAGTGAAACAAGCTAATGTGCGCATCCTAAAAAAAAATGTAAAGCTGACCGTTGATGCACAAAGAAGCGTTCACATAAGCAAACACACACAGGCGTGATGGCAAATGAGAGAGGATGGGAAGTTTGGTGTGGAGCAGTTGTTTCATACCAGAGAAATCTCCTAAGCAGATGCTGTTTCACGATTCTCATCTGTCCCTAGTTAGGCGTTGGTGAAGGCTGTGTGATCCCTCCTGTGCCTTGTTGACTCGGGTCTGACCTGCAGATTCGAAAGCGTCTTTGTTTCTTTGTGCTAATTAAAACCTTCTGGAGACACGAGGCCAGCTCAGGTTCTATCACTCCACATCACAGAGCTGAAAACCATTGAAAGTATAGCTGCACCTAGAAGCTTTACAACGTATGGAAAATGGTCTCATTGTACATAATTGTGGGGATTTTTGGAAAACAACAAGTAATGTAAAGAATAATGAAGCTATATTAAAATGTAACAAATAATCCTCATCAGCTCTGGATTATTACAATTTTGGTGAAGTAGTCCACTTGTAAATTCAAATCTTTGAGCATGATGTATTTATTAGATGTGTTTAGATAAGGAACTGCATACCTCTCCGGTATTATATTTCATATTATATACTGAATCACACCCTTTCTTCAGGTCATGGATGGTAAGTACACAAATGCTATATCTCTGCTTAAGAAACCAACTGTTTGTGACCAGATTAGTATCATGTGACAGGATTAGCAAATGCACCCCTGACCTTCTGGGTCAATATTGTACTTCCTTAGAGTGAAGCTAAACACTAAATATATGTCTGGTTTCAGGAATCTAAGAAATAAGAATTTTTACATGTAACAAAAATTGTAAAGGCTCTACTATCAAGTTTGTTAATCCATAGAAATCCATTTTATCGAAACAAAACTGGTAAGAAGGGTTAGAATAAGCAAACAAAAAAAAAACATAAAAAAACAGTTTTAAACCCAAGATGTAAGAATTAGTCAAATAAACAGAAAACAGATGAAAGCTTTGAATTGATTTCTTGATAGAAATCTGTATGATTTTATGCTTTCAGCATGGACGCAAACATGACCAGCAGAGCGTGGAATGTGCTCACATACAAGCTTATAATGCAAAAGCCTCTAAACCTGGTCTTCCACTAAACCTGTCAACTGTTTCCAGTCACGCAGTCCCTCTCATCAATCACATCCTCTCACAGTACCCAGGAAACCTACATCAGTTTCCAGCAACACTGAACAGATGAAAAGGTGAGAATTTCATTTGTCTAATATGTTGTAAGGCAGAAATCCTCCGAGCTAAAACGAAAAACAGCTGAGTTGATAAATGCTGTCACTTTTCAGTTTTGTTCCTTAATTCATTGCACCAAACAGAAGAAAAGTAAGCGTGTGTGAGAGGAATCTGAAGTGCTGCTATTTTAAGCGACACTTAGCTCCACATAGTTCTTGCAATGAAAAAAAGGAAAAAAAAAGAAAAGCTTTTGGAGTACTAAATTTACCATGGTGGGTCAGACGTGGATGGAAGGAAACCGGGGTACGTTAAATCTTCTGAAGACATTTACTCCAAGACGCAGCCTGTGATCAACCAACCAAACAAAAAGGAAAAAAAGAAGTTTTCCTTTTTTTGTTTCCTTTTTTCTTTGCCCCTTTCCTGTCCTTTCTCTTCTCAGCAGACAAGGGACGCTGAGCCTTTTATAGCCAGAGAGAAGAAGCTATGCTGCGTGGACCTGGACGAACTTCATTCTGCCTTTCAGTGATACCTCCAGTAGCTAAACAAGGTGCAGATGGACTAAAAAATATGTTCTCTGTACAGAAATACATTACGATATGATTTTCTTGTCTTGAACTAACCAGAAAACTGACATGTGTTTTCTATACAGTGTCTCACACCCTTAAACACACTATATGCCGTAAATGCGGTGAGGGGAAAAAATAGCCTTTACATCATGCCTTCCTGTCATGTGACAGGCCCACTGTTTGCTGCAGAATGAGACTGTAAATCGAAAATATGTCAAATCCCAAGGTAAAATTCACAACACACTCAGCTTTATGTAATGAATGTGTATGAGAGAGTGTGTGGTCTTCCAGTAAATACTTCATGAGCAACAACTCAACCTTTTCCCCTCATTGTTGCAGTCGTGCACAATGCAAATGTAACTTCAAGCGGCGTTTTGTTGCCACCCAGCACTATTTGTTTATAAGGATAAATGTATCACAATGCTTCTCTGCTGTGCCAGCAGGCACAGACTGTACTTCAAAGTTTCATCACGTAGTCTTTACAGAATCCTGTTTTTTTTCCCCCCACCTCTCACAACGCTCCACTGTCAAAGTCTGATTAACTCTGCTGGTATGGCAAGAAGAAGAAAGAATACACATATTAACAAACGAGCGAAAGCAAAAATAGAATCAGGAAATTATGAAATTATAAAGGGACGTGAGGATTTTGAATTTAAGCATAAGGATAGAAAAAATGTTGCAGTGATGTGATAAACACCTTCACCCAGGCTGCACTTCCATGCGATTTTTATCGTCCACTCACATTGAGGTGCACTAAAGTGGCAGGTGCGTGCATTAACTTGCTGACACACTACAGGACTTTAGAAACTCGCTTGCCTCACTGCAGATGCAGGCATTTCAGCAGAGTGGGAAAAGAGAGAATAAGTAATGACGTGAATGTAATGTACATCCTGAATAAGTGTCCCACATCCTTCATTCATTCAGTGCTGCTTTTGACATGAGCTGATGTAACATATGATTTAGTTTTGTAGGTTTGAGTTTAAATCTGACCTAAATTCAAATATAAAACAGGTGATTAAACAGGTTGCTACTGTTTCCTACAACTTTTTCAACAACATTCTGATGTTTTTAAAACTTGAGTGAAGTTGCTAGTCACTGAACAAACAATTTGAGCTTCAAGTACCCTTCAGGGCTGTACTGTAGGGTATGTTGGAAGTAACTTAAAAACAGTCTGTGCAAACAGGTCTTGTCTTCAGCTGTCTATATAATCTGTGCAGAGCGTTTTTAACTTATAGCCAAAGCTTTCCAAGCTGATAACGTTCTAGGCAGTGCATCAATAGCTCAGGATAGTGTTTTCACCTCATATAACTCAGACAAACTTAACTGAACAATGACATCTGTGTCAGAGACTCAATATCAGTCTAATAGAAGCCACCCTCACAGAAACATGTATCCTTTAAGCAGAATTATTATTTCATGTCACCATGGACAGAGTTTACAGGGTTCTAATAAAAACAGCAATTAAACTGTCTGGTAGCAATAACAATAAATGTTAAACTTATGCTATAATAAACCTGTAGAAACATAATCTGTTCAAGTTCCCTGAAGTTTATCTTCTGAATCGCTACCAGATTGTGAGCATAAACACAAATAAACCACAGTCTGAATGCATTAGGGACATCAGAGATGTTTTATTGTTACTGCTGTTTCAGCACTCTGGATTTAAACCAAACCAGGGCTATAAGGGTTAAAGCTCTGATTCTCAGCCTTCAGGGTGCTTGTATATGCATCAGATGGGCAGGAGGAATTTTAGCGCCTTTCTGCTCAACCAGCTCCCACATATTAAATATTATTTCAGCAATGGCTCTGGACTCTGCGGCTAGCAGGTATCAGCACACAACTGGTAACATCTCAAACAAAGCTGTTCAGAAGGGAAACTATCTCTTTACTGCTTATGTTATGGAGGCCTTCAGTTTGAAGCAATAAGAGCAGTATTAAGGATTATGAAAGTATGTGTTTTACTGTCATTGAAAGTACAGTGGTAGATGATAAGAATACGTCAGATTTGGACACCGTTTACAGTCAGCCTGATTACCTGTGTAGTTTCGTTTTTATCCTGTGTGCTAAATATGGTCAAAACAGTGCAAAACATTTAACTGCTTTATTTCTTTCAAACTGCAATCTGAGCTACATGTGTGAGATTAAACCAGGGAAGGGATTAGAGAGATGCTTATTCTCAAAAAAGGACACTGATTTTGTGTGTGTGCAAGCAGCAATATGTTTGCATGGGCCAACATAAAGTCAAAAATGGTGTGAAGCTTCAGCTTACTGAACATGCAGCAAACACAAGGCCTCCAAAGCTGCCCTTCTCTAACTGAGAGACAGAATTATGTGTTAAGTCCAACAGCTGCAGCTCAACTTACTGTGTGGACAGCAGGCTGCAGGCACTAAAACACCATTAACACGTATTTTAAGTGGCATGTAATTGATTTTCGAGGAAGACTAAAGATTTACTCGTCTAATACAAGAAGCAACTACATATTTCAGGCTGTTGTGCAGTGGGAAAACAATTAACTTCTGTCAAAGTGAAGATTTATCTTGCCCCC
>JBBDHI010000001.1:14902632-14912680 GCA_037177115.1 Craterocephalus stercusmuscarum
TAAAGGAGCTATACCCGATATCACATCCGGCTAGTTTAGTTAGCGATAGCGGCTAGTTTTTTAGCTTTGGCGTGACGTTCTTTCTCTGGTAATGGGGTTGACTTTCGTAACTAGCTAAACTAGCCGGATGTGATATCAGGTAAAGCTCCTTTAACGGCATAGAACATCTTGATTTGAGAGGATTGTAAATATGGTCTGATTAATACATTTTCAGGCAGTCGCCATCTTTTCATCTTACATGCTGCGGTGATGTTGGACAAGATGTCATCAAGTTGAAAAGTTAAAAAATCTAGTTTTTCTTAAGTTTAAAACAATAATAATGTAATAAGCGCAATAAAACTCATGAGTATCACACTGACTGTTCAG
This sequence comes from Craterocephalus stercusmuscarum, assembly GCA_037177115.1. NCBI lineage: Eukaryota > Metazoa > Chordata > Actinopteri > Atheriniformes > Atherinidae > Craterocephalus > Craterocephalus stercusmuscarum. Next base: position 14,902,999 of record JBBDHI010000001.1, read on the forward strand.
TTGTCTTCAACATGAGAAAATTGTATAGTTCCTGCTGCTTTCATCTGTTATATGATGGACATGACTAGGCATTTGGCATGATGATATATGAATTGCTGGTAATAAGACATGATGTGAGAAAAAATTCTGTTTCATGACTCAGTAGATTACCTAAGCAAATGACAAATACCACACTTCTTGGCTCTTAACATGACACTCAAGGGCATGCATTGGTAAGTCATGTAAAACACTAATGTTGACATGGCCAATGTTTGAATGACTTAATGCCATCACTTTAACAAACTGATGAAGCTGCTAAGGTTACGTAGCTCATAACTTAAGTATAAGCTTAATAAGGCTGTTATGGATTGATGGACTGGTCACTGGTCAATATTAGTATTGTGTTGTGTATTTATGAACTTATCAAACTAGTTTTTAAACCTTAGAGACTTGGTCTGTTTATGTTTATTAACAAGTATTATAGCATGTACTGACAAAAGATTTACCTCCGCCAGTTAGCAAACAATTTTCCTATCCATTTGCTACTGAGGGGTTCCTCATGTGTACAGGCCTCTGATTGTTTGAGTTAGGTAGAGCTGAGCTGTCTTACTCTGACTTGAATGATGAATTACAGATGATGTGCTCTACAAAGCAGCCAGACACCCTTCTCTTGACCATAAACACAGACCATTGTACATTAATACAGTGGCTTATAAAAGTTTTAACCTGCCTGGACCTTTTTCCTGTTTTTTTTTTTTGTTTTTTTTCACTTTTTTTTACATATTTGTGTTGTTGTTGTTTTTTTGCCTTATAGTTTGAAATTAAACTGAAAATTTGTGTATGTGTCTGTGTGTGTGTGTGTGGGGGGGGATCATTTGATTAACACAACATTCCAACAGAGCTCTGTGAGCACCCATCACAGTCTGAAATGTTTAGATAATACAAGCAGTTTTGCTTGAGGGTTTCTCTGTATTTAGCAGCAGCCATCATTACATCTCTTCTGAACAGTTTTCCAATTCAAAACATCCCCACAGCATGATGCTGCTATCACCGTGCTCCACTTTTTTTCTCTAAGCAACCATTATTCTGTCAGTCTCTGCAATGGAGCTTTCCGACCCCTTGAGGGTTATCTGTGTGTTTCTTCCCTGATTAATATTCTCCCTGCCTGGTTTGTGAGTTTTGGTGGATATAGATTTTCCATTTTGTAATGCTGGATTTAATTATGCTGGATGGGATTCTTAAACTTTATTAATCTTTATTAGCTCAACCCTGATTTGTACTTTTGCACTACTTTGTCTCAGAACTGTTAAGGACCTCCTTGGTCTTAATGGTACCAACTGATCTTTGGCTTTCAGAACAGGTGCATATAAACTCTGATTATGTGACACCTCTATTGCTCACAGGTGGACCTTATTTAATTAACAAATTATTCCTCCTTTCAATTCAACTGGTAGCACACAATCTTATATAGGTGTGATTTTCAATAATAACTTTTGATGCAAAACATTAAAAAAATACCCGGGGGGATGAATACTTTTACATGCCTTTGTACGCAATTCCTTGCTCAGGTACTGTCTTCCCATTAACATTGTCTGCAGGCCAATAGCTTTGCTGCCTGTGTGAATCATCATTCAAATGCTAAGGCTCAGTATATATACACTGAGGTGACATCGCCCATAGTGCCTTTCCTTGTGAATCTCAGTGGACTAGACACTTCAGTTGTTTACCCTGTGGGTATGGAAATATCATACATATGCGATCAGTGGGGTACGAACAGCTTAATGCTTCAGCTTCACTTCCACTTGTACCCTGTGCCACTTCATCTTTGTTTCAGATCAATAGACCTGCTGTAGTGGTAATGATTTCAGCATCCTGGAGTTGGAGTGTGTGTATGTGTCTTTTTCCGGCCTCTATACAAATCTGTTCAGTTCATCAATGAGCATCCTGTTGGTGCTGTTGATACATTCCTGATAGGCCACTGTCTCTTTAGCACTAATGTGTTCATGGTGTTGTCATTACTGCCTCTACAGACTGTGCTTTGTTAAGGAAGAAACAGACTACATAAAGCATGTGCAAGCCGGAAAAATAAAAATGTCATATTTGCAGAGATGAGAGGAAGCAGATCAGAGGGAAAATAAGGGGAGAATATCCAAAGATGATGACATATGATTCATTTTATTCAATCTTTTGATCCTCTTGATATTTATTCGTGCTTTTTATGTGCACTCTTCCTTGTGTACTCACTGCTGTGATACTGCCTGGCTCATCACTGGAGGATTTGAATATATACAGTTTGAGGGATTTTTTTTCACATATTAATTATCATTTTGTGTCATGGTTTTAGGAGCACTAGAAATGAAGATTGTCAAGAAAGGTGTTTTAGCGCCCACATTCTGTCACAGTGAACCGCGCCATGTAAGATGCTGCTAATTCACTTATGCTAATGTAAAAATGAAACCAGACTAAAACTTTTAATTGCTTTAAAATGAACTAACTTTCTGAACTTAAAACTATATGTTTCTAACGTGTTTTGATGGCACGGTGAAATTTACCCTGTGGATTTTTGGAGCCATCAATGCCCAACAGTGTCCCAAAGCTGAGATATTACATTTCACAACTTTTTCTCCTGGCATGCTGCTTTATGTTACTGCTTAGTTTCACTTTATGCACTGCACAGCAACTGTATATCAGCACACTGGCCTTTTGAATGTGTACTGTCGCTGATTCATCAAAGATTCATCATTACTTGGGGAAGAGAGGGAAACAAAAAAAAGGAACATTGCAAGAGTTAACACGAGTCAACATAAGACTGGAGAGAGTTCAGAGTATAGGTTGGATGTAAGATGTTTGCCAAATTAGCCGTCACTAGGGAGAACCTGTCTGAGAAATTCTGTCAAAGTTCAGTTTTGCTTATTTAAAGGGATACCGTGTAACTTCTGAAACAAATGTTAGCTTAACGTGAGTAATAATGGCTCAATATAGAGTACAGTGTTTGATGAGTGTCTGCGCTCCATGGGGGCTTCCCTCCTCTTCTCGGAACCCAGATATTGTAACTACGTATAAAACAGTAAAGGTGGTGCACTTTTTCACACCTTTCAACCAGTGTTTATTCAAAACAACAGCAGTAAGGCCTGATAAGCTGCAGAACGTTGCAGTACACATCTGTGTCTAAATGCAGCTACAGTAGTTCAAGCTAATCGGCTACAGACCAAAGCTAACTCCCTAAACATTTATCCACTTTGTTGGCCATTACCACTTCTATATCTGTATCTGTCTATATCTGAAAATCCCACCATACACAAAACTTTGTGTAGCTTATTTATGAACATTATTAGTGAAAAATTCTTTAAACAGTGTCTGCTATGCAACAGCATCACAACAGAAAGGTTGTGGTACAGATGCACAGAAGCAGTAGTTCAACCGAGCATACATGACACGCCATGTTTCGAGTTTGTCGCCAGTCTAAGGACCATTTTATACCTTCGCAGAGTTGTCTCTTTTCTCACTGACTTTCTATCACATCAGAAAAACAGAAGGAAGTAGCCTCCTAAATAGTTTCAAAAATGGAGAGAGACATGCAGAAAAGAAGAGCAAGGGTGCAATTAAACAGTGTTTAACTAAGTGATGAGTTAGAATGAACTGCATGTATACAGCAGTGTGAAGTGCTGAGTAAAATAGATGAATATGTGAAGCAGAGGAAACCCAGATATAAGAAAATATTTGGTCCAAATGTACTTTTTTTGCATTTAATTAAAGTGAGTGTGGCTGCCATGACTCAGCCACATGGCTACCACAGGGCTCACAAGGAAAATGACGTAAGGGAGGCTTCCTGTGTGACCACTTCTGGCCCACGGGGGACTAAAGTCGCCAGGATTCAGCCCAAACATGTCTGCTATCTGGGAAGAGTAATCTGTGTAGTGTAGTGGGAGGAGCTATGTGAAAAGAAGAATAGTTACTTCTTATGATGACAAAAGCCTCTCAATGAGTTTTGGGTTTAAAAAGTGCCCTGAGAAAGACTTTAAACAATAAAAGAGTTCCCCACATACTTGATCACAAGTTAATTTTGCCCTTTAGGTAATTAACAGTAAAAGGAAATTGTAAAGGTTATCATTTAATCACCAAAGTAGGAAGGTGTATAAATTCTACCATGATAGTGGCAAAGAAGAAAAAAAGCAAGAATAGGGTACAATATGTGCCTTTATGTGTGTTGTTTAACTTTTACTTACAAGATTAGTTGTGGTAAAATATTGCTTTCTCAAGATAACCTTTTGGATTCATTGTGCAGCTTGCTTCAGTATATACTAATTTGAATGACTCCAGGCATGTTTGGAGAGAAAATTACAGCTGAAAATCTACTTTATATTTCTCTGGCTCACTCTTTAAAAAAAAATACTTTAAAAATAAACAAAAAATCTTGACAGGATAAATTGCAAGAAATTAAAATTAATCATCCATTATTATGATAAAAGGCAGGAAAAAGAAAAGTTTTTAGCCCTGATTTAAAATTGCTCACTTTCAGCAGACCTGCTGTTTTATGGGAGTTTCTTCCACATGTGAGGAGCATAAAAATCAAACACTGCCTAATCTTGTTTAATTCTGACTCCAGGAACCGTGAGAAGACTTGATAAGCTGAAGAATAGTTTGGTCAGAATGAACCGCAAGATCCTGAATGTATTCTGGCCCTGAACTATTCAGTGCTTTGTGAACTAACAGCAAGATGGTGAAGCCAGTTCTATCATAGACAGGATGCCAGTGTAAAGATCTGAAGACTGAAGTTCCTGATCCACTTTCTTGGTCTTAGTGAGGAGTGGAGCAGCAGCATTCTGGATCAACAGCAGATGTCTGGTGGACTTTATTGGGAGACTTGTAAGGACAATGGGCCTCAATCTCCAACCGTTTGCACGAACAAATTTGTTCATTTTACGAAAAATGTGGCATTCACCAAAATATTCGTATGTTCGTTCTACAAATGCTCAGTAGGAGTCTAATGAACATCCGAGTGCTGATAAATTGTGATGTTTTCTGCTGTTTAGTTAATTAAAATACAACAATAAAGTCACTTGGAAATTTTTGTCAGATTTTTAAATGACTTTTGATAAATAGCATTTTCTTATTGTAGCACAATTTTGCGCTCACATCCTAATTTTATACTTCACACAGGGAAAAGTTATTTCATCCATTCAAGAATAAGTGGCAGCGGAGACAGATTACTGGTTTAACAGCGGAGCACGGGCCGCATCCGTTCCTCCAACATAACATCACTCCATAAATGTCTCAGCTACCTCTAACTGCTCTATGTTCAGTGATAATTTAAAAAAATAACAATAAACAAAGGCATCAGTAGTTCTCATTTTAATGATGAATCACACTGATAGAAAAACCAGATAATGTTTATTATATTGTTTTATTTTTTTATTTTGTCAACTGTTGGCCTTGGTCAAATGTCACTTTTATCATCAAACTGTGGCAAACCTGTAACAGAAATGCATGGGGCGCTACAATCCACAAAACATAACATCAGTGTTAAAGAACCAAAGAATCAGCATGTAGCAAATAAATTGGCACCGACAACAATGCTGTTCCACCTGATGGCACAGCATTAAATTGGGTAATCATAGGCTCCACTCATTATATAAAAACTGAGAAAACTTTGTCATGTATTAAAGACAATGTTTCTTTAAATAGCACAGTCTTACCAAGCTTGTAGAGGTAATGTCAGAGAAAAGCCAGACTCCTCATGACTTCTTTTCATCTGACCTTCTGTGCTATTTTCGGGACATCATAGCAACTCCGATCTGAGCGCTAGTTATTACGTTAAAAGACAGCTCTGTGTCCTGTTTATGTAAATGAATAACACTAACTTTGTTTTATTTATTAGTTATTGTTTTGTCGTGTTTTAAATCATTATCAACAGTCATATGTTGTGTTTTTGTATTTTAATATGAAAAACTAAAGAATATTTTATCATCGAGGGGTATTGATTTGCTCTGCACACACACTTGAATTGTAATAAGTTGGTTCCAGAAAATGAATGGATAACTGTTGGCATAGTGTATATTGTTTAATATTTGGCATATACAGTAATGCATGCAAGTTTGAGTGAAATAATTTGCATAGTAAAGTAGAAACAAGTGGTGTTCTCACAACAGTCTACCACCTCTCTCCCACTCTCTCTTTGTTCATGAAATGAATGTGTGCTGGGTGTGTTGCTGCGTTTCTGTCCCTGACCGTTTTTTGATGTGATATGTGTGCCCCTGTGTGTACTTGTCCACATTCTGCCCCTGTGTGGTCTTGTGATGCCTTGTTTGTCTGTGTGTCCAGTGAGGGGAAGATGGTTGTTCTGTCTCTAGCAATCGGGCTGGCTGAACAGGATGACTTTGCCAACCTCCCAGATCTTCAGGAAGCACCGGCAAGCAAAGAGAATGAAACCACACCAGACAAAAGGTAACTAGAGGAAGAAAGAGACAATTGTGAGCAATATAGTCAATTATGCACAAAAAATGTCCAAACTGAGGTAGCTGTATTTCACCCACTGATCTGCTACAGCATTAAAGCCTAACAGGTAAATTTCACCGTTATGCTGCCAAAACACCTCTGATCTGTTGGAGCTGAGACCCTTGGGTGTGTCTTTTGTGTTCTGTGAGTTAAAGAGTGGAACCTCTGTAGATCTGGCTTGTTTCGTCAGTGAATTCCTGATGGTTTGCTGTGTTCCTTCAGCAGTACTTTTTGGTGTTGCAAATTGTGTCCTTTTACATGGAAATGCGAAACAAAGGGGAGTTCCACGGTGAGTGTGCTTGGTTTGTAATAGTGTTCCTAATGGTTTAATATCCACATAATTTCAGGATTCAAGGTTTCTGAGCCAAAACATAAAAAGATGATTAGTGATATTCACTCCACTGAGCAGTGGGTTTAATGTTGTGGCTGGTTTTGTTGTGAATAGAACATGCAAACTCCACACACATGCACACTCCCGCCCCTGTTCTAACCCATCCCTTTTTTCAGAGGCCATGGTGCTAACCGTGGGCTGCACAGTGGTGTGGTGGTTAGCACTCCAGCCTCACAGCAAAAACGTCCAGATAAAAACCCACTGAGATCGTTATCTCTATCACAAGGGTGACCTGGCCAACAGGCTCTCAGGACACATCAATATAAAAACCCGAAAATAAAACTCTAAAATTTTCATTTGATACACCGATATACGGGAGATAGAAATTAAAAACATGAGCATTTCCTAGTGCTTTTGCATTGTTGTAACTGGCATTAGCATCAACTTTGTCCTTGATACTAAACCTGCTGTGTAAACAGGCATCCCCAGTGCAACATGAATCTTTTGGAGTTCTGTCTCAACACCACGTGATCAGCCTGGGATTACATAAAGTACCTTTAAAAATTTGGATAAGTATCTTCAAAAGGGTTGGGGCCATTTGAAAAGTAGCGTGAAAATAATATTTGATGTAGATGTGATTAAAGTTAATTAATTCCTCAAGCTGTTTTACCGTAGTGTAGGTATTCAAATAAAACTCCCTCCTCCAGTGATTAAAACCGCCTCATTGCCACAAACAATACAGAGAATTTGACCTTCGTATGCTCAGTAGTGCAGTTTGTCCTTGCTTGCTGCTGTTACAGTAGTTGGGTTTCTCAACCTATAATTATCAGATTTTCTCTGACTTGCAGCACTAAACTAAAAATATCCCTCTTTTCCCTTTTTTTTCTTCTTGTGCTGGTATTTTCACCTTGATGTTTTCTCTCATTTTTATTTTGCATACCCCAAAATCCTCTCGCCGGTTCTGCATTTTGGCTTCCATGTCCTCTGTGGTCTCCTCCTAGACATTTGAAAGTCTGCTTGTCTGCATCTCTGCTGTAGTTTTGATCTTGGAGCTGCAGCCACGGGAGAAGGGCACCCTCATTATTTAGAAGTAAGATTCCTCACATGAAACGCCCATCTAAAAATATGCTAACTGCTCTCGTCTACCAGTGATCTCACAGCAGCCGTCAGAGAGCAACGCTGTGTCTCGGCTGGTGAACAAAGGGCTGAACAGGCTGCTTTCTTATCGCATCAGTGTTGGAGGGATAAAGTGCTTATCCCACTGCTTTGACTCTGCTGGGCTGAGGATAAACCTGGGTGTAGTTCAACATAAGCAGCTCTACATGCATGTCTGCATTTCTGTATGGTTATGGTGTTGTTTTATCAAATTTAGAATCCTATTCAATTTCTCAAATGCAAAAAGTTTTCCCCATAATGTCTCTTTTTCTCTGCACTGCACCCAAGAGAGTTTTCTAAGTAGGTCATCTGTGAATTTGTGTTGGATGAAAAAAAAAGGGGGCTGCCTAAGAAAATGATGAATGTGTCTTTTTCCTGGTCTTATTGCAACAATAATGATTCTTTGTATGCTTTTGAAAATTGACTTAAAATGTTTAAGGCTCGGGCAGCAGATGAGGACCATCTCACCTCTGGTCTCCAATCATCTGGCACCCTCCGCCCCACCCCCTCCACGGTCTGGAGGTCTGTTAACTGTAATCACAGGCAGCCAGCCTTTACCCAGAGGGCTCGCATGAGCCCAGTTGACTAGTGTCCTTCTACATTTAATAACAGCTCTCCATCATCATCTCTGTCAGTCTCTCTCATCTCGTTGTCTCTGTAGTTACCTCGAAAGCCCCCTGAGCCTGGCTACTGGCTTGCTCCCGGCTACTTTCATGGAGCCCAGCAGACCAGCACAGTGTAACGGGATGATCCCACCAAGATTATATGTGACAAAACCAAGAAGCTGTCAAACAGTGAAAAGGAGACAGAAGGAAAGGGGAAACCTTTGCTCTCAGCTTTTTAGAAAAAGAAAGAAAAAAAAACTCCAGGACAAAAATACACACATCACTTGCAGGTTTGAGGCTCTGCTATTGTATGATCAAAAATAGCTGGGAGTGCAAATGATAAATCTGATAAAAGAGAAATAAAGTCGAGTGAAGTGTTTGAGCTGTGTTTCTATATTTGCCCTTTCATATACACAGTAAATTTCCATAATAATGAGTGAACATAATGTTAAGGAGATAATGTGTATACAAAATCACACACTACCATTGGGTCCCTGGATTTTTCTTGACCAACTCCAAAAATATTTGAGTATTTACTCAGACACAGCTATGTTCAGTTGCTTGCTCTTTACTCTCCGCCATTTGATGCTTGTTGCTGGTAGAAATAAGGTTGATGAGAGCGGCACAATTAAATTTAAAGTCACAAGAGTGTAGAGCATAGTTAAAATCTTCACAGAATCAAGTTGAGCAGTAGACGGTGATCATTTTTGGACAGTTCATTAGTATTAGCTCTCTATTTCACAATATGCCGAGTCAGTTGATCCATAGAAGTGTTGTTTTTATTGAGCTTGCAGGACTCAGTCACTAATATACATCACAGATGCAAAACCATTGGATTTTTTTCCATGTTAAAATCAAAATAAGTTGAAATTAATAAAGAGATACACGGTGTGTGCCATCCACGGCAAGTTTATTTGTATAGAAAAACATTTTTGATTTATAAAGCACCTTTCAGGCCAGGGCTACTCAAAGTTATTTACATATTTAAAACAATGTGCATAAAAGATAATTGAAACAGCCTTCACACAACAAATATAACAACAATATAAAAACAAATGGACATCTCAAATCTTAACAATGAGACTAGAACAAAACACATACAGGACATTCACAAAAA
>JBBDHI010000001.1:14966641-14976642 GCA_037177115.1 Craterocephalus stercusmuscarum
ATTACCAATTCATATGTAAGCAACAATCAAATATCAAACATCCATAGTTTTAAAGCTTTGCTTGAAATTGCTGCATAAAGAAACACTCACTGGTCATTTTATTAGTTACCAGGTACCAGCTGGTAACGGTAAACTGTAGAGATAGTTGTGTGTGATTTCCGAAATACTGAGACCGACCTGTCCCCACCCACAGCCATGCCGCATTCAAATTCCCCTTTCCTACCTGTTCTGATGCTCAGTTTTAACTCCAGCAGGTCCACTTGACCATGTCTCCAATCCTAAATGCACTTAGCCAGCTAACAGAGGTAGGCGGATTAAAGATATGAAGCGGTGTTAGCCGGCTAAAAACCGCGGCTGCGCTACGCTAGCCCTCGGTTTCATGGATATCTGGCACCTGTCAATGAAAAGGACACGCCCATAAATAATGAGGAACTTTAGGATTAAATAACATCTAAACGGAGGAGTTAGAATTTTTTTCACTCCCATCACAGTTGTCATGAAGGTAAACCTGACATTTTAATCCTAAAATAGTTTTTTGAACCAGGCTGTAAATATGTTTAATTCTGCTGTAAAGTTGGAATGGAAGATCGCTAGGTGCTGGCTGCAAAACAGAGCAGAGGAGGAGAGAACAGCAATTTTTTGCACTTCCACATAGGCTTCACTTTTTCTAGTGGGAGGTTGCCACTTGGTCCCTACCCCCGCCAACTAGCCGAATGCTAGAAAGTGTTAGCACCTGGTGAACGGTTCCTGCACGAGCTGTTTGTTGTTAGCATAACAAGCGCGGTGCTCATAGACTATGCCGGTGGAAACGCCGCTGTTTCTGCTTGTTGAACAAGTGGCGCTTATTGACTTCGCAAAGGAAGTCATGTTTTGACTGTCAACTCGGGAAGGTTTTGTTTGTTTCTGGGTTACTTTTCTCCTCTCTGCCGTTGCTGCACAGGCCGTCTCTCTCATGCCCATGTGCGTGAGGAGCAGCAGACCCTCCCCTCAGGTAGTGAGTGCAGCAGAGGGAAGGAGTGCAGCGCAGGGAAGAAGTAGTTTATGTCGCTGTGGGAAAAATGTGCAGCTAGCCGGGGGGGATCGTTGATCCTCTACTTGTCTTCAATGCTCGAGACCTGGACGTAATTTCGATCGATTTCGATAAAAAATCGAGATCGTGACACCCCTATTATTCAGTCCTGATCAATCCTTTGCATACAGTGCACGGGCAAAGATTTTTGTCAGGTGTTCTTTATGTGTGGCTATGCAGATATTGTAGCATAGATTAGAGCAGTGGTGGTGCTCATTTTTCAGCAATGTACCCTCTTATCAATACAGAGCCTTTTGGTTAGAGCAGAAGTAGACAGGACTGTAACATCAATGCCTAATTTGTTAGTATTTTTACCTAAAGAATCGCTTTCAAATTTCAAACATTTTAAAAAGACATGCTTGAAATATGTTACCAATAATTTTGTACTAAATTAATGGGGAAAAGAGTTAAAATCATGATAAATGTCCTCTCCTGTTGTTTTCCCTCCAAGCTTGCAGAGCAGAGATATGTTCAAAAACATTGTGTCCGTCAATGTGTCAAACAAAAGCAACATGTTGTGGATTTTCACTCACATCTATCAGTACATCTAGTAGCCGGAGTGGAAGTTAGTCAAGTTCATCCATAACTCTCAAGTGTTTCGATTTAAAGCCCGATCAGAATAAAAACATTTCATGTCAGGCTGAGTACCACACATTTACTTTTTCAAATATATCAATTACTATTACAGAATTGTCAGAAATAAAACAATGTTTTTATTATTTTCATTTTCTCAAGTACCCCTTTCAGGGGTACTTGTAACCCCGTTTGAGAAACTGTAGACTCATCAGTAAGTGGTGATAAAGGCCGACCATCACCTTGATAAGAATTGAGACTGCATTTTTTATCTTTTTCCTGATAAACATATGCTTCTCTGACAGATTTACCTGTATTTCTAAATCAGTATAATCAGTATGCTGCAAAAATAAACAAACAGTTCCATGTTGTGTGCCTTGCACACACACACGCGCATACAAAAAGCATACTGCTGAAAACCTGTGGCTGCAGTGGTGTTGGTGCTCGGAAAAAAAAAAAATCATCAGTATGTGATCTGTACATGCTTCGTGGGCAGCAAGCTAGACAAGCTGGCAGACTATATATGTTACCAGCCCAGTACACATAAAACATATATGTAATCTGCAGTGCACATACTATCACATCAACCGAAAGAAGAGAAAATGGAGTGGGAAGAGGTGAAAGGGATTGAGTGGGTGGCAGTGGGAGAAAAAGATGGAGAAAGAGGCAGAGGGAGAGTAGGAGTGAGTGGCACATGGCTTTCAGGCTAAAAAAAGAAGAGCAGTACAAAACCAAAACCAGAATCTGGATTAGCTAGATAAGGAAAAGGAGAGGGACCGGGGAAGGCAGGAGGAGAGAATGTAGGTTTCCTCTGCACACACTCACTTTCATGCCCATAAATGTCCTCCAAAACATGAATACTGAATGAGTGTGTGGGTAGGAGAAAACATGACGTTGGGAAGAAGGAAGATGAGAAAGAAAGGAGGTGAGATGGAGGTAAGAGATGGTGAGATTCTTTTAGGATGGACAGCAAACCGCTCTAGTGTGACATAGTTGGGAGGGATGGGAAGATTAGAGCTGGCAGCAGCATAGCCAGCAGTGTGACAAATGCTGGAGAGGATCTTGATCTTAGCAGAGTGTAACTCTGACCCAGGCAGAAAAGAGACAGACTGGAGCAGATGGATGCATGGAGGCGAGCAGAGGAGAGGGAGATTTGGTGCGGAGCTGCAGTCTTTCCTGCATGACTTCGACATTTTTTCTAGATGTTCTTCATGGCGAATCTCTCCAGGATTGGACCCAACATCTCATATCACAATATGCCAAGCCATCCTCAGCTTGCCTTTGCTGTCTTTTTTTTCTCGTTTACGACCACACAGTACGAGAAATTACACCATATACTGTATATGTGTGTATGTCCAGAAATGTTTACAACTCCTCAATAATAGGCCACACGAACAGGGTCCTTGTTAAATAAAATAAATAAATAAAGTAAAATGAATATATATAATACTATTGCACCGATCTCAAGTTTGGACAGACACCCATTCAAGTCAATTTAAACTGAAGCACTATTGTTTGTTCAAACCACCAGTAAGAGGAAGAAAGCATGTCAATGTCACTAATTTACAATAGAAATTTGTTTTGCAGTTCTCAGACCAGCAGCATTAAAATACACATTAAAATAAAGTAAAAAATTATGGAAATCCTTTTAGCCACACATTTCAGTCTGAATAATATCTATCTGTGGCTATCCAAGTTTTCACACTGTAAATGTAGCAAGATCAGTGTTTGATTTTCAGTTCTTTTACAGGTGGACTGACACTTTGACAATTAGAAGCAGCACTGCCGGCCATCCATTTATCAGTCTTTTTTTATGAAAACAAATACAATCCAGGGGTAGAAAGGTCATAAAAAGGAGAACAGTTTTCTATATTACTACCTTGCAGAGTCACCAATAAAACTAGGAGCCATGTTTTCCTGTTATGCAGTTGTTTAGTTTTCTCAGTTGTTGATTTTGGGACCAGTTTGTTAGATTTGCTCTCCTCCGTGTGTTTGGAGATGCTTGCTGCACACATTCAGGAATTTTTCATCTTAGTTACAGATGTGATAAATGAAAAGGTTACACAGGTGCAAGATGTGATAGAAAATAAAAGGGCTGTAAGCAGCAGTCTGTGTGGCACAGCTTGATGCTGCTGTTGCTGCAGCAGACTCAGAGTGAGTGAGATGGAAGAGCACGATACTAAAACACAAGCTGCTAGTCATACCAAACCAACCTGCTCCCTGCAAAACAAGGACTAGACAGCAGCACTGACATCTGATTTTAAATTCAGGTCCAGTTTCTTTGGCTTCCTCAGTAGTGTGTGATATTTATATTTTGACAGGTGTAGAAGCTTGAGCACTGAGACCAGGTGGGTTCAGAGCTCACTGCAATGATACATACTATCATATACAAAGCAGATAACAGAAGGTTTTTTTTAACACGTGTCAGGTTACAGTGGATTACAGTGAGTTTTTGGGAGCAGAAAAGATGCATTAGATGATTCACATGCGACTCAGCTATCAGATGTAGCTGCATCTATGCCTTGTGTGGCTAGTTCAAAGACTAAGTCATAATGATGAACGGGCAGCCCTTCCATTGTTGTTCTGTCATTGTTGTGGCATCACGTGGGTAATTGGGTATAGACCTGACACTCAGTAGACAGTTTTGCAGGACAAAACCATTGCCCACATGCAGGATTATCATAGGTTTTCTACCAAGCACATGCCATTTGGATACGTATGGTACCTCAGAGAAAGCCTTAAGGGTTTGAATGAGTCATGCCTGAGGCAGAATGCATATTATGGCAGGGTTGAGATGTGTGGTTCAGGATGGAGCTGTCTGTGTTGTAAAGTAGACTTAAAGGTCAGGTTTGGGATGTTTGGACTCTTGTTTGATCTTAGTTTGCAAATTAAGTGTGTGTGCGTGTGTGTGTGTGTGTGTGTGTATGTTCTAACTTTAAGTGCACAATATCAGTGTATTTTCTCCTTGAGGAGGTTTAAAGGAAGCTTGGAAATACTGACGTTTCAACGCATAAATAACAGCGAAGTTTCTGTTTATTCCTACAGCATCAGTAAGCAATTGGATTAGCATTAGGTTAAATCCCTTTTCAAACATGAGTTGTACATGTAGAAAACATGCATCAACATTCATAGTAAAACATCCATTTTGGGACGTGGGAATTTATAAGGGGTTGTTTTTTTGGCATGCATCAGTATGATTTATAGATATTGGTTTTTTTCTAGACAGAGGTGCCTGTAACAGCATTCTCAGAGACAGGTGTTGCGTTGCAGTTTTATGTGGAAGATCTCGCTCTTAAGTGCTGAGAAGATCGAGCACAATATTGAAAGCTGGATATTGTTTGTGTGCAATGTATCATAATAAGACTTTGGATGGGAGAGTGTTGTGTGAAACAATGTAAACGAAGACTTGCTCCCTCCTCAGAATTATTCCGAACCACACATTGTCTGAGCATAAAAAGTTAATAAAGTCCCTCGGCCCTGTAAGGTATTCAGCATTTGTGTTGCTTCAGGGTCTGAAGGGCTTTCTTCAACTTTTCTGACCACTATAATTAGATCCCATAGTCAGCATGGTGTGTGTTGTCAGTAGACCATGGCCTTTGTAAAGTGGAAAACAACAATTGTGACATTTAACAATGTACTTAGAACAATAATTTCTGTATGTTTTATTGTAATTACATCTCCTGTTGGGGCTTAAATTTCTATTTTCCACCACAGTCGCTCCAGCTGCACCACGGTCAGTTGTAGCTTGTCCCAGCTTTTTAAGTGCTGTAGTGCCTTTTGTGTAAAAGGATCGTTAGTCAGCAATGTCTGACAAAAGGTTTTTGTTGTCTGCTGGTTGTGAAATAATCATTTTGTTACCATAAACCACTACAACTCAAGGCGGTCTGGGTTGAAGAGGATGCTGTCAACTTTTTTAAATTTAGAAATATTTATATTTCACTCACATAATATGCAAGTACATATGTTTAAGGGATAAGGAGTTGGTGTTGTTTTGATTTCTCGTTTTCATTGAAAGCATTCATTCAAAGAGTCTTGGTATGTTTGCTAAATTTGGATTATTGTTCAAGGAATTAAATTGTGAATTGAAAAATGACCATACTGTATGGCGTTTGATTCAGAGGATCTGCGGTTTTCATAGATATCATTTGAAAATATCAAATAGGCTTATGTGGCTAATTCTCATTTGGTAGGATAGGGAAGCTCTCTAAAGGAACTACAATGACTTAACCCAAAGTAACAGGAAGAGGAGTTTACAGTACACCAGGAAAGTCTGCAAGACTCATTGATTAGGCAAGAATTCAGAAAAGGTTCACAACTTGGCTTGATTTGTTTCACTTTCATACAGCACTTACTCAAGTTGTCCAAACCACCTCGACCATGTCACATAGCTAGAAAAGTTGCTCAATAGGGGGAAGTATTCCTTGAAATGACCACTTAACGAGAAGATAAAAATCTGTCTCTTTGAATGGCCAGAGTCAAAAACGGCTTGTTGACTGCAAGTAAACAAAGGAGCAACAATACATTTTCAGTCTTGAGGTTTCTGTTTTTATGTTGTTGTTAAAACCTAGTGCTGTTTTCACCAGAATTTATCCATTATGAGCACCAGCAGAGGCAACAAAATGTCTAATAGGACCAGAGTTTGCTTCTTTAGTCTGCACCAGAGTTTAAATGCTCAATCACACTGCTCCAAACAGACCAGGCCATCGGTGGAAGTGGACCAAACAGTGCTAGTGTAATCATCATTTATGGTACCATTTTAAGATAAGTATCTAGATACATTGATTCCAAATGTCACCGCTGCCATACTTTCATGCATCCTTTACGCTGGTATAGTTGTTTAGCAATACATCGTTCAGAGGGTACGAATTTAGAGTTCACCTCAGAGTTTCGATGTCAGTTTTAGCCAATAGTATACATGGTAACAATCCTGAAAATGTTCTCAGCAGCTATGCTGTTCAGCACTGCTCCTACTGTTTTTGGTGGTATTACTCTTTTTTTTTTTTTTCAAGATATGGATCCACAAGGGTCCCAAAAATTGACCAAATTATGCACATAAATGTTGCAGAAGATTGATGAAATGCTCTGTATCCGTCTTTGGTGTAGAGCTTGAAGGAGCTATACCTGATATCACGCGTCCGGTTAGTTTAGTTACCGATAGCGGCTACTTTGGCGTGACGCTCTTTCTCTGCCAATGGGGTTAACTTTTAGAATGTCTGGATTACGATCAGCCAGTAAGAGCGTTATCCTAGGGATCTGGAAGTTACGAAAGTTAACTCCAGTGGCCGAGAGTGTGTCACGCCAAGGCTAAAAAAACTAGCTGCTATCGCTAACTAAACTAGCCGGTCGTGATATCTGGTATAGCTCCTTTAAATGGTCCCCAAGGGTGTATTCACACCAGGATAGTCTGCAAGGTTTGGTACAACTGGGGACTCTGTTCAGTTGTGGGGTAGCAGCATTGTTCAGTTGCTTTTACACTGCTCATACTCAAGTGAATCTGACCTTTTAAATGATGTATTCACCTCTTTGCCAGAGATGGTGCTGCTTAAAGAATTACAAAAAGAGAGGACGAGACACAATGAAGAAGAAAACTCCATCTATTAGATAATGCAGGACAACTTGTGTTTCCACCATATAAGAGCTATGGACCTACATCACATCATAGCAGTCTAAGGTTGACCATATTTCTATCAGAACTTTTACTACATTCCACCACATCTGATTGCATTTCTCTCAGCCAGAACCACCTATCATCCCTTGCACACATTTTGATTGCGTTTACGCTCAATGCCCTGTGTTGAACCCACAATCCACTTTACTCTGTAGTCTGCGTCATGTATTTGGTTCACTTCACCAAGACCCACTTTTGTAATCCGACCAGAGTTCCAGAGACTAGAATTTTGTTGGGTCTTCTTTTTCTATGCAATCCGGACTTTTCAAAATGATTGACCAGATAATATGAAAACAAGTCTTATTGGTGGAGGACAAATGTTTCTTTCTCATGCACAAACATGAGGTCTTTTCTGAAAAATTGTTGTACACTGTAATGTCATCATGATGTATAGCATTTGAATCTAATGAGGAAAGTAAGTGCTTCCTGTAATGCATACTGTTGTAGTGAAACAGCTCCACTAATGGGCTGACATCCTCTGGTTTGTGGATGATGGGAAGGCCCTTGAGGAGGCAGCTGTTATTAGCGCGGCTGGTGTTTTGAAACACAAGTCTTCATCCATGAAATTAGACTAGAAGAGCCCCGCTCTCTAGTGAGTGCCAATAAATCGATAGTAAGGTTGATCAGTTGCATTTTGTTTACGTCACTCCACAGTTGCAAGCATAAAGATGATCCGGCAATCCCCTACTGGGAAGTTTTGACTGAAGGGAAAAGCCAAAGTTCTAATGTGGATAAAGGTTTGTATATTTTCTGGACATTTTATGCCACAGTCATAGTATAACCCAGTTAAAGTATTCTGCAAATTCAGCGTTATTTGAAGAAGAGCTGGCAATAGACATTGCCAAATATAATCATTGAAAGTTACGTAGAGGCTGATAGATCAGAACTTCTACTGGTTGATACATAGATATTGGCATCTTTTACCTCTATTTTTTAGCTGCAGCTCTTGAGCAATCACAATATGAGTTATTTGTCTCTTCTTTTCCCTTTGGGTTAAAACCAGTATCTGCCCAGAATGAAGTTGTGGTGTTTGGCTGTCCAGCTAAACCAGTGTTGCTCGGTCCTGGTCCTCAAGTCCCACTGCACTGCATGTTTTAGATGTTTCCCTACTCCAACACAGCTATTAAGATGAGATTAATGAACCTGCTTGTGAAGTTCTTTGATAATGAGCCATTAATAAAAAAAAAATCTAAAACATTTAATGCACCCTTGGCATTGGGTCCCGAGGACCAAGCCTGAGAAACTTTTCATAAGAAATCCCGTGATGTCAATATCAACAAATTTTCAGCAAAATGGGATTATCAACTATTGATGGACATCATTCATAAATTACCTTTTTAATCATAATGACCACTTAAGAGTGTTTTACAAATAAAGCATATTTGTTAATTCACACGTGAAAACATGCAGAGCTTTTTATTCTTTACAGCTCCTACTTCATACATATATAGAGTCAGACACAAGCAGGCACACTGCGACCGTTGCTGGAATGCAGCATCTTTGACACATGGACAGGAGAACACTTGCTTCAAGCACTGACCTTCAGATTAGAGAACAACCTGCTCCACTTCCTCAACTATGCTAGGTGAGAAAGTAATAGCCTTGAGATAAGCAGGAAATGGCACAAATTCTCTATTCATTTGTCAAAGTTTACGACTCAAACAGTCCAATTTAAAGATAGAGATTAAATGGTGTCATTACTAAATTCTTATCAGTCCATTCAGAGAATAAACGTGGCAAAGCGAACAAGACTCGGGCCTCCCTGCAGCTCGTCGGTGTTTCCCAGATTATTTGTGGTGACTTGCTGCAGTCAAATTTTACCTGACGCTTACTGATTTTCTAATTTTGGATATGCACCACCAGCTCTTGCTCTCCGATATGCTCCCAAACAGGCACACCTGCCCCCCCCCATCCTGTAGCAAACACACTTTTCTCTCTCTGAGCTTTTAGCCTGCAGTCTTGCCAACCCAACCACACTTGAGAACGGTTGTCATCCTATCTCCACTTAAAACTTCAAACGTTTAAAATTCAATTGTGGGGTTTTATGGCTTTGAAAATTAAAACAGCTGAAACCGTCAAGGCCAAGTTATGGTTTCTACTTTCCTATGTGCAAACAAAAGGGGAACTTGCTTTTGTTCACATATGCGTTCTCATTTTATGATTACATTTATATTCAAGCCAGTGTGTAATGGGAACTTCGTCCGCACGTGGGGAATTAGGAGATCTCTACACAGCAAGAAGAGCTCCTGTGCTGGCAAAACAACAAGAAAGAAAGTAATCTCTGTGCATCAGCAGACCTACTCTTTGATGAATAATAAATGTCTGGATAACGGCAAATCTCCTCATACAGTCTTTTCAAAGCAGGCCAGTCCCATTCTCAAAGAATAGGAGTTAGTCAGTAGCTATTGTGCTTCTTGGCTTGTGATCATTTTGGAATCTTGTACTATATAAAATATCTGATGTCAAAAGCTTTTAGCTGCGCACTGATGTCCAAAAAAGGTCTAACTGTGCGTTCAGACAAAAAGCGGCAAGGACGCCGGAAGTCAATACATTTCCAATGAGAACCGGGCGTCTTGAGCGGTCAACGCTTTTGCTGCCGTCTGCCGCGCGTCCTGGGCGTCTTGAGCGGCAAAAGCGTCCAAAGCGGCACCAAATTAGAAGTTGAAACTCAGTTAACTTTATGGTAATGAG
>JBBDHI010000001.1:15181830-15196109 GCA_037177115.1 Craterocephalus stercusmuscarum
AATCTTTTGTTGTTGTTTGTTATAAAAATGTTCGACATAATATTCCACCATGACTACCTACACTAGGAAAGTTTTGCTTATACATAACAGCTAATAGATAAATTATGACAATCCATTAATAAAACATGTGATGCTATAGCAGTCACACTGGAAAATAAGAACTTTTTAATACTTTAAGTTCATCCTTCCAAAAATACTTAACTTAAACTTCAGTTACTTTCAGAAGTAGGTATTTTACCAAAGAGACTATTTCGTTAAGCACTGCGCTTCATAGGAAACAAGGAGAGTCAGACAAGAGGAAATAAATGCTTGAACTGGAACTGAAGTGAGGACATTGTAGTTATTGAACTTCTCTAACATGTTTTAACTCTCCTGGCTCCTGTAGTTTTGTGTTAGTTCATAGTTCTTCTGGTAAAAGTCTAAAAGTCTAGAAAAGTCTAGTGGAGTCTCCAATCAGTCCAGTGGAGTCATCATGATGATAAACTAAAGTTATCACATCAACAAAACTTCACATAGGTTAATAAAAAGCAGCTCTACAGCACCAGCAGAAGTCCCACGGAAACCTTTAGTCACCTTTCATTAGTGGTTTGGTGCTCTTTGTGGACTCATGCTGTCGTTACTCATGTCATTTTTCATGTTGTGTGTGCAGACTGAGGAAGATGTGCCTCCCAGACCTCCTCTACCTCAGCTCTATAGTCCTGACGAGCATCCCCCTGCTGTGCCACCGTTGCCGCGAGAGACAACCGTTATCAGACACACCTCTGTACGTGGCCTCAAGCGACAGTCAGATGAACGCAAAAGGGATCGAGAGATTGGCCAGTTTACCAATGGGGACAGTAAGGTACGAGACATGTGTACGTTTGTGTTTCTACACCTGAAATGCATCAGGTTTCCATTGGTTTCCTATCTAATGTGTTTGTGTGTATCTCAGGTGGAACTGAGGCCCTTCCTGAGTGATCCTGAGCTCATGGGCGCTGGAGACGGCTCTAGCCACATCAGTATTGGGCATGATGGGGGTTATCAAACATTACCTGGTAGAGGTACATAGATAATTATAAATATTGTTAACCAAGCATTAAGCAGAAAGATCATGTGTGATTGATTTTAAACAATGATGTGGAGTCAGAATGGTGTTTTTTAATATTTGTTGGCTTCCCCTCAGGAGTGGCTGGCTCCTCACTTAGAGTGAATCAGTCTTCCAGCATCTCCTCTTATGTGACTCTCCGAAGATCAGCGTCAGCAGCCGGCGTGAAGGTGAAACTCAGAGTTAAATGAGAAGAACTATGAAGGAGTATAAAGTGAATACACAAATCAGTAGATCCCGCAGATACAGTAGTATGTCACTCCACTTTTAGGTGACATCAATGAAATTCATGAATGTATGAATAAAGAGATCAAATCTTTGATATTTGGAGCTTGCATTAATACTTGTGGCCCTGTCAAGTCCTCCCTCAGACTCAGACGGAAGTGCTCACAGGTGGGAGATCAGCGAAAGGATCCTGTTTTATTTCTGCACTCAATAAGTGTGCAAGGATCATTGATCATTTTGGACAAGGGGCAGGTTTGAAGTATAGTAATATTAGGATGAACAAAGTATTTGAATTTCAACTGGTTCTGGCATTAAACTGGCAACCTATTCAGGGTGTACCTGCCGTGTGTCGGGTTACGCTCCAGCTTCTCCTCAACCCTGAACTGGAATAAGTGGTCTAGAAACGGAATAAATGAATGACTCTGAAATAGATCATTTGCAGTTTTAGAAAAATATATATGATGAGAAGTGAATTTCTCCATTGAGATTTATAAAGTATCATTATTGTAAGTATTTAGACTTTCAGTGTATAATATTTATTTATTTATTTATTAATATTTTACGGTTCAACATATATTGTTATATGTTTGGCTAGTTTGTATATTTTACCGGGCAAAGGCTCTAAACTCCAGGCAAGGATTTTAGATCACAGGCAGCTTCATAAGAGCCTTTCTGTGAACTACAGGAAATGTTTTCAAGTTGTTGTTTATTGGGGTTATTTTGTTTTCTAAAATTCAGACTTTATAACTGCAACTTTAAATGCACAGATAACAAGTTGATTTGATATGCTAATTTCTAACTTTTATTTGTTATTTAAGTCACATTTATACATCATACAAATTGGTATTTGCAACAAACCGTGTGAATGTGGGACCTGGAAGTGGCTGTGACCTGCTGATAAAAGGATATTACTTTCAGGACAGAAATCAGAATTTACATGCAAATATTTTAAAAATACTGAACCATAATACTGTAAACATACCTACAAAATTCTAATTTAAGAGAATCAGAAAGCAGCATCTAATATTTGTCACAGCACCTTACCCTTTGAACCGGCTTTCTTGTCAAATTCTGTCCATGTTGTAAAGCTAAAACAAGATACTAAAAACAGATTGAACCCTGTGATACTCAAACATTTGTACAGTATAAAATGCTTACAAAACCTACATAGATTAAAATCGTTTAGAAATTTCAAATTAGCAGATATGGTTAGACTGGTCTCTCCTTAAAGTTTGTTTAGTTTAATGAACAACATTTAATTAAATCTTTAAAAAAAACTGAATGTTAAAAATGTTGTATACCAGACTCTGTAAAGCCCTGCAGCTTTTTCTGCCACAGGTGAATGACAGGTGATTCCTTTAAAAGAAACTAAACAATATAAAATAAATTATTCCAAATGTAGCCATCTTTCAAGTGTATTGAAGTTCCTGTGCTTATTGGTGAACAAAGTATTAAAAACCTAATTTGCTCCATGTTTCTTGAGAGTAATTCTAAGATTAACTCTACTTTTACTTTCCTCATCATGTTTTTTTTTTTATTCCCCACTCTTTTTTGCTATCCACTGCACCTTTTCGTTCTTCTCAACTTTCCTCCCACTCCTCTCAGGAGAGACCAAAAAGTGCCTTGGAGCGTCTGTACTCTGGGGACGTGGTGCAGCAGCAGAGGGGGAAGATGAGCGCCGATGAGCAGCTGGAGAGGATGAAGAGGCACCAGAAGGCCCTCGTCCGCCAGCGCAAACGCACCCTGAGTCACGGAGACCGCCACACATCGACGCGCGCCTCTTCATCGCGCCCACTCTCAGCAGACTTGGGATCAGTATGTTACTAGAACAGTACCGCTTGTGAAACTCTCCTGCATGATGACAGCCAATCAGAGAGTGGCGATCTACAGTAGCGACGCATGCCTTTACTCAATGTAGCCAGTTTCCATTTTGCTGACTTTACAAAGTCGATATTGAACCATAAACTTAGTGCAGTACAGTTATTCACTGTGTAGCCGTAACTGATGATTTGATCCATGTTGTTTTCAGTTCATTAAAGGTCTTTTTCACTGCAGATACGCTGCCTTGGAGGGCAGAAAAAAAGCACAGATGTTAAGCGTTTCATCATTGGCTCGGTTTATTGTCATTCTAAGAATGCACAAAGAAAGTTAACACTTATACTAAAAAGATTAAAAGGATTATTTATAGCTGTGCTCTTCTTCTTGTGACATGTTCAAGCATCTTCTTTGAGAAAGGCCTGTTTAGATAAGAGTTTCTGTTTTATAAAAATGTGTCAACTGGCGTTACATGATTGTTGAAAACCATAAAATGAAATTATTGATATATAAAATCTAAAATCAGAAGTTGACAGAGTCGGAAAAATATGTGATAAAGATTGAAGCCAAGCTATCTCATGCTCCGTGGTTGGCCTGATAGACCTGATTTTTACTGGGGTGGGCTCCAGCTTCTCCGCGACACTTATCATGATTAAAAGGGTACAGAAAATAACATTTTTATTAGGGATCTGTCAAATCAGTTTAATTTTTTAAATGAGCAAATGTGAATAATCCATGCCTCAGCTGACCATCAGTGGTCAGAGTGGTCATGCTAAAGCTGAAAGTAACTACGCGAGATAATCTACTTTTTTATATCAAATCTAAAACTCAAACCTAAAAGTACTCCTTGGTATTTTATGCATTAAACTGTTTACACTGTCTAGACTGCAAAACATGCTCAGTGCTGCATTAAAAGACAGCAAGGTTTGCAGTTCTTTATGACAGTGTCTAATGTTGTAGCAACCAAACGATGACCATCACAGCTGACCTGCTGTGAAATTTTAGGTCTGAATTGTTTTAGATTTAGAAAAAATAGCTTTTAAAAAGGCTGCATTTGAAATAACTTTTACCTTTGTCTTGTCTGTCAGGAAACCATCTAATTCTCCAGACTGAGAGCACGCTGAGCGCTGCCTTCTGGCAACTCATAAAATGCTTGTATTAACAAACTGATTTAATAGAGCAAGATGAAACATGAAATAGTTTGGCTTTAAACTGTCTGCAATGAAACAAGTTTTATTGTTTGCAATTTCCTGACTGGTCCAGCTTTATCTGATTTTGGGTTATAAATACATACATATGTACATAAATACAGTATGTAGAGCTTTTCTTTTGCTCAGAATCACTACAACTCTCAAATCTTGCCTTATGACCAAATAACACACTTACCTCAAACACACACATTCAGTCACTCTCATCAATTTCTGGCTGTTGTAGAATCCAATCTTTCTTAATACCATCCCTTCTTACTGTTTCTCATTCATCTTTTACATTTGGATTTCACCTTAACACTATTACTGTTGTTTCTTACTTTTACAGCATAATATCTGTTTGCCAGCATCATCTCTTGGTTATTTCATTATTAGAGCCTGCTGTTCCTCAGTTAGGTGCTGTTTCTGTCCATGTATGAATGTGTGTGTTTGTGTGTGTGTGTGTGTACAAATGAGGGAGAGATGTGAAGTAGCTTCTTCTTTTCTACTGACCAAAACATTGACATATGAACACTGCTGATTAAAGCACTCATCTCAGCCTCATCGTAGCATTCTCCTTACTGGTTTTTATGATCTATTTTCTATTTTTCAGCTAAAATGATGATTAAAAATGTACTGAGTGACTATGAATTACGGCTTTCAGTTCCACCATTGACTTATAAAAAGAAGCGTCTTATATTTAGGCTGTAATGATGTGTATAACCTCCATTTCATATACCTGACCAGTTTGCTCACTGTTATGGTCTGATAATTAGCAGAACTTTTTTTCTTTTTCACATGTGAATGTTGCAGAAACAAAAGGAAATAAATGCTATTTTCGAAGAACTTATATTGCCATGATTTTTTTCATTTTTAAAAGTTTATCACACTAATTTCAATGAAAAGACCCAAATAAGGTGATGTTTGCTGAATCTCACAGCTTGAATGAAACGCCCATACGTGTTTGTGCTGTCCGTTGTGAAAGCTCTTACTTCCATGATAGCATGCATACCCATCTATGCATGCGCCCTCTCTTTTTCACACCTAAGTGCATACACACACTGAAAGTTGACAATATGTTTTGCATTGGTGCGTGAGCTGAAGTGAAAAAAGTCAGTTTCACTTTTAGTCAGAGCAACTCGATGGCAGTACCCTGTTATTTGTTTCACTCTCTGTATCTTTCCTCTGTGCATTGTCCAGTGGAAGAGAGAGCAGGAGTTTGACCTGCAGTTGCTTGAGAGAGCTGTGCAGGGGGAGGAGGCGCAGGCAGTTAGGAGTGTCCAAGGGGAGGAGAGACCTCCTGAGCACAAAGAGAGACCCCGCTCGCACTCTGATGAATGGCTAACCTTCCGCTCCACCGCCACAACCCCTCCCACACATGAGGTCGACTTAGAACCACTGGACTATGACTTGGATCTTAACAAAGAAGTAAGATATTGTTTTCTAGACTTTGAAATACAGCAGTGAGATCATGTTACCGCGGTACAAAAATATAATGAAAATAGAATAAAATGTGCTCCACAGAATATGACAGAAGTAAGCTTGTACATGTGTGGAGACAGTCTAGACAAAGCAAAAATGGGGTTTGATGACCCAAATCAGTAAGGTTGCCCATTTAAAGCACCTTATTCTATTAATTTATTTAACCATTTTTTTTACAGGTAGTCCCCATTAAGACATGCAGTTTCATTTACTAGAGACTTATAGTATTATCCGATATCCTCTTGTACACTAGATCCTCATTTTAGCCAGACTTTAATGTGAAATTTTAAACAAGGGACAGATGGTTCTCTAATTTTTCTTTAAAGTCTTTCTGCATTTTTGCTGTATTGTCATTTAACATTGACTTATGACTCGACACCAAACTTGACAAAAGAGACAATATTGTGCCAAGTTTCAATAAAAAATAATGTCTAAATACGTAAGGAAATAAAAATGCATTCAATATTTCTGCACATCATTGCATATAGCACTAAAAATCTCAATGATTGAGGTGTGGGAACTATGGTAGAAAAAGCAATATATTAAATTAATTAATATACAGTCTTATCAAACATGCATGTTTTCTCTGAAAGGTACATTTGCTCTGAAATGGCATAAATTTTGATCCCTAAAACTGATTTTATGCATTGTAAAAATGTGTAATTGCTTGTTTGATCCCTCTCTGGATCAGAAATAGAAACCTACTGTCTGCAATTGTTCATGGTGAGCTCTGGATGTGTCTGCATCTGTCTGTAGAGTATTTGTTTCAGGCTCATTCAGACCCACTGTGAAAAGTTCTCTCTTATATTTATGAAACATCTAATTGAAAACATCTCAACAGTGACTGCTTCTGCTTTCTAGCTTGCAAAGCCTCAGAAGGTGTTGATTCCAGAGCGCTATGTGGATCCTGAACCGGAGGAGCCACTCAGTCCTGAGGAAGTGGAGGAACGTCATCGGAAGGTGGAGCGCATCAAAAGCATTTTGGCGAAGTCCAGGTACTTAAAGAACAACTAAATTACACTTACGTTGTATTTGATTATTGCTTATTAACAACAGAATTTTGGCAATATCTTCCATTTTCCAGTCTGATAATTAAACCAAAATGCTCAGTTTCAAGCTGGTTTGGTAAAAGATCACAAGTCTTATGTTTTTAGCATACATGATCAGGGTGTTGTGATCTGGCACTCCAAACTGATATTTCTCTTGGATACAGTGTGATGTTATTTTATTCCTCTTACATTTCCAGTATTTTTCCCCTGGGAGAAGTGAGATTTGTGGATATAATCCAGCTTCTGATGACACATACTGTGTGTAAATATGCTGCGTCCTCCTATGGGAGAGGATTTGGTTGGTTTTTCTAGTATTACCAACCGATTTAATGTACAATAAAGAGATGCACCACTTATGAAAATCGAGGCCAAACCCATTACTTATGCTAAAGATAAACTGATTGATAACTGATACTGATTGTTTGTCTAATTTATTTTCCTTTGATGCCAAAGAAACAATGAAATATGCTTTACATTAAATAGTTTAACAGTATTATGTTGTTGTTGTTATGTTGCAGCCATTCAAGAGACTTTATTTCAGCGACGGCATAATGTGTCTATATTAAGATAAAATCAAGGAAACACAACTAGGAAACATGATAAAAATTTGTCCCCTGCAACTGATTCGTGTTATTACTGATGGGCTGATTGCAGTCAACAAACTGAATATCAGCTGATAATGATGTTTGACTGATATGCCACTGTAACCCTGGTAAAATGTTAAACCTAAAGCTCACATCATGTTATGTTTGTTTAAGCTGCAAAACCCTTATCAGTAAAATATAAAAAAATAAAAGCAGAATATATTGATTTGCATGCTATTTGTCTATATGCATTTAATCTTTGAAGTTAAGTTACAGAATTGGATGCACTTATTCAGGATATTCTAATTTTCTGAGTAGTATCTGTAACTTTACTTCAAAGATTAAATGTAAACATATAGACAAATAATAGGAAATATATTTCAGCTTTTATTTGTTTATTTTTTGCTTATTACGATTTGCAGCTTCAGAAAACCTTAAAATAAAAACCCTTTGAAATTTAGAATATTCCTTGAAATCAATAAAAAATGGATTTCAAAAACAAAAAAGCAAAAGTAAAAGTCTTGTGAAAGTAAACGCTTGCATCTGTACTTAGTACATAAATTGTGATTCCACCTTTTATGCTGAATTTCCTGAATTTAACAACTTTTCCAGAATATTCTGATTTTCTGAGTAGTGCCTGTGTACGTGAAGAGTTTAGATTTTCCCATACCTGCATCTAAAACCTTACAATTCTTTCCCCGGCAGTGTGCAAAACATGGCACCAGCGGTATCTGTGGACAAGCCTGAGGTGGGGCTCGTGGCGCTCGACTCGGCTCTGCAGGAGCAGGAGAGGATCATCACCATGTCCTACGCTCTCGCCTCTGAGGCTTCGCTCAAGAGCAAACTAGTTGCAGGTTGGTCGGTTATAAGATTTCGAATTATTTTCTGTAGGTTGTTGTAGCTCCGCTCTGTAAGTGCAGCATAGAAAGACGATTCCACAGAAACACTTATAGCAATAATTAGTCAGTCTTTTGAAAAGTACAGAGTACAGCAATGCTGGCAGTTTGAGTGAAATTTATCCTGGCATTAAACTTGCCATCTTTTGGGGTGAAGAAGGAATCAAGAGAGGGAAGCAGCCTTTCAAGAATGCCGGATTGATGAGAGGGGCGTAAGGTGCAGAGTCAAGCAATAAGGCTGTTCATTTCCTAATAACCAAACATTATTCCTTATCAGCGGCTCAGATAGTCTCTAATTGCAATCCAAGTAGAATCTTTTAGGCATGGGAGGAATCGCTTGATGAGGCCACTTTGTGTGCTGATCAATGACCCAGTCAAACTCTCCTCTCCATCGGCATGCCGTTGCTGCTGCTTTGAACGTAGCTCTGAACCTGCATAAAAGACGCCACGCTCACATCTCATCTCTTTCATACTCTACAGCAGACAGGCGAGTTAATTTTCACTCTCACTGCTGCAGATTGTCAGTCTGTGTGCCTTGCTTGCGCACACACACAGACACACGCACACATATCTGTCACACGCAGTAACATTCAAGCTGTCAGCATGTGTGGAAGCTTAATATGCACAGTGAAGCTAAGTCAACAATTATAACATTATTTCCAGCATTGAGAAATGCCAGAGAATGTAACCGGTGGCATCTTGTCAGCGCAGACTGAATCAATGACTTTCTCTCCCTTTGGTGTTAAAGTGAGGCCTGTTGGTGCACTTTCAAACCCCTGAATTAAAAGAAGTGCCTTTTTCACAGTATTATGCATTCGAGACTTCAGTACTGCCGGCATAAAAGCTGGAATATTCTTCACTGTAATTATATTACATGTAAGTAAATCAAACAACAACGTTTTTTAATGGATTAATTTCTCTTAAAGAGATAGAAAGTTTGTAGAAAATGATCCCCATCTTCCCATGGTAAAGAATCCGTCACAAGATTTCCTGGATCCCGACAGTGACCTGGTTCACCCCGATAAATGTAATCACTTCTTTCTGACTTTTTCTGAAAATGTAATCAAAATACGGCTTTAACTTTTCGAGTTATGTTGCTAACAGGCAGACAGACAAACTACAATGCTGAAAACAGAATTAACAGAAGCAGAGTAATGAGGAGGAGACGTCCTTGACAAGATGGTGAGCCAGTATTCATCTGGAGCTGCATTATTTACGGTTAGCATATTAAACTTAGTGGCTGTCAAAGATTTCCAAATTTCTTGGATGAAAGAGAAAAGCATAGCTAGACCATTCAAGAAAAAAATGTGCGCATTTCTTTTAAATAAAAATATTTCATTTTCCTATTATTTTCATGCATTTCCAACATTTTCTCAGACTTACGAGAATGGTTTATTTTATCATGAAATATGATTTGCAGCTGGGTGATACATGTAAAGACTATAGACTGAAACAAATAATCTGTCCTTGTCTATATACTCAAACTTAGTTTTTCCCTCACTATTATCTTTTTTTTTAAGACACAACACAAATTATGCTGCCAGTTTGTTCAAACAAGGCATATGGTTGACAAACTTTTTACTTTTTACTGTTCCACCACATATATATATGTATATATGTGTATGTATGTAGAGTTTATATATATATATGTATATATGTAGAGTTTTGCCTGAATTGATCACATGGTTACATCTTTTCTTGATAATTTTTTTTTACCTGTTGTCTTACTTTTTTGCAAACACACTGCAGTTTAGTGTGCATGGTGTGTCGAATTTCTTTGTCCACGTGGGCCGCTTTGTGATTAACAATATTTGCAAGAACTCTGCTTAAATGTGATCAGTTTGATGTGGAAAATATCTATTCGTTATTCTAAAAAAAGAAGAAAAAGTCCCATGTAAAATAGATGTGTTTTCAAAACTGACTTCCAGGATAAAAAAAAAACAGTGTAGTTGACACAGTCAGTACGATTACTAAATGTTTAAAGAAAAAAAGATTATTGTTAGTTTGACTTAAGCTGGAGTTTTATATTTTTATTTTTATATTTTTATATTTTTATACATGCAGTGACAGTCCAATTGAAATGACAGAAACAATGATTAAAAGGTGACTTTACACACTGGTATTATGTGCCTCAGAGTTAAAACACTGCTCTACGTGTACATTGAATTAAACTGATGGGAGAAGCGAAGAACTAAAGAATAACAAGCCACTAACATCAGATAATTACATTAAATGTCACTTAATGCACACAGCTGTAGAGCTGCCCAACTCACTACTTTTAATGGTACCAATTTTCTACTGGCTAAATAGTTTGTCAGTTGTTTTCTGCTGTGACAGAATACACAATGGATTCTAAAGGAGTACGGCGTACTTTGTTCAGTAAATGTATTCTTCTTCTATGCTTGTCTACTCGGACTCGTCCAGTTCAGTTGGGTAATTTGAACAATGATTGTAACTCAACTTACCGACTGATTTAAACCCTAATCGCTATTTCTTGTCCACAGCCTCATGAATGTGCATTTTATAGAAAGTGCAGCTGACACTAACTCTTACTGTAGAAGTGTGCTGTGTGTGTTGCTCCACCAGCTTTAGCTTTCAGCATATTAGCTGACTAACTACTGGTGTTGTTCTCTCTCTCTTTTCCTTTTACCCTCTCCTTGTAGTCCCACCGCAGGTTAACATGCCTTCCCCTCCTCCCCCGCCCCCTCCTCCACCTCCTCCTCTCCCTCCTGTAACTGTGGCGCCTCCTTCTCCTCTAAACAACGGAATTCACTACACATTTGTCTAATGTGAGAAAGAAAGTAAGACCTAACTGCATGTTTTATGCCATTCGTCTTTTCAAGGTCTCATGGCTTCCCTTGGAGGTCTTACTGCATGCTTGCCTCTCTGTTGTGATTGGAAGAAACACATCTAGGTTAGGGAAGCTCTGCCTCCGCTCCCATTATAATCAAATCAAACATCTGCAGGCAGTTTGCCCATCCCACTGTGATAATTGTGTGTAAATTGTTCTCTTTTTTTTTGTACCTCTGCCAAAATATTTATGGATCATTGAGGGGAGACAAGTCTCAAAAGAACATGACTGTTAGTAGCATTGTGTGTAATTAACAAAAGAGACACCTTTTGATTTAGCACCTTGACAGTTCAGTATTCAGCCCAGCTGCATTCCTCAGCACCAATTAGCTCCCCATCTGTAGCTCGGCAGCAATAAGTCAAGAAAGAAAATCACTGTTGTTACTGTAAATCCACAAAGACAGCTTGTCTCTTCTTACAGCTTTATTAAGAAAAAAAAAGGAATTAATTTATTAATTTCTGCAAAAAACATCGGAGCAACAGCCAACACGCAAATGGATCATCACTAAATTTAGGGATTTATCTACACTGATCAGCTCAGTGTCCACTCTTTAATAATCTTTAAAAATAATAATCTCTTTAAAAATATGCAATGCAACAGCATGATTTTGCCTGCATCTTTGCTCTGTGTGTGATAGTTACTTTCCCAGTTTTCCCTTTTTGTAATTTTCGCTTTAAAACAGTCAAATGCATCATAGAAGTTGCTTTGCAACTTTACTGTTTTGTTCTTGTGCTGCATATGTTATTTATAAGTATAAAAATGTTAGAACTCCAGTGGGTATCAGACATGCACAACTATTAACTGACCTATTGCAGAGCAGCCTTCACAAATGGAGCATCAACAGATGTTATTGTTTGTTATTGTTTCAAGCATGGTGACTTACTGTACACAGTGAAGACTGTGACATTGTGTGACTATATTATGTGAATTAAAAGCCTCTCAAGTCTCTTTAGGATTCATTCAGGCTCAAAAACTGTAAGAAAAACTGAAACATGATCTCAATTCATGAACTGTTACGATTATGTTTGTTCCTCTTCTTCTTATTTTTCTTTTGTGTCTCTAATCATCTCTCAGCTCAAGCAATATCTGGACACTGAGACGCTGCTCCACACTGCAACAGACGACGGGATTCTCCAGGGAAAAAAAGGATTTTGTTTGATTTGAACGTCTCGATAGGCAGCCATAGAAAGTGATTGTACAGTACAGTTCTAACTTTAGGCTCACTCAGCACGCAACTAAAGTGATTCGAGCTTCTGAAAGTTGATATCCTGAAAAGAACAGAGGACAGGAGTTGCTGTACTTAACAATGGAACAATGGCAGTGTCTAACAAATGTTAATCTCATTAATATTAAATACTATTTTCTACAAGTCATTGCACTTCTGAATTGTACCCTGTATGATATTTTCATGAGACTGAGTAGCTTTTTCTCGCAGTGGGATCTCAAGAGAATTTTCTTTTCTTCAGGTATTTAATGTTAAGAAAAACAGGTACTAAAAGCATCATTAAAAAAATATTTTTGTCAAGACTCTGATCATATTCTTACATCAAACCACTTGAAATCTCATGTGTATGTACTATAGCACTGCCAGTCTTCTTTAGGTTTGCCAAATGAATGTTATTTTTGCTTACATCCCGATGGAAATGACCTTCGACATATTTTTTGTGTGACATGGGAAGGTTGAGAAAACAAGATTTATATAAATGTAAATATTAAAGTTATTAACAAAGTATCTTGCTCATTATATATGTATTTATTTGAATTTTCATGAATTTCCAATTAAACCGTATCAGTTAAATGCCGCATGCAGTGGGCCCAGATTTCCCACAACCCTATCGAATCGGCTAAATGTACAAAATTCAAAGACATTTCAAGAACATTTTTATCATCTTTTAACTTCCTTTATTAAAAGCAAAACAGTTCTTTTTCTTATAATTCCATTTATTGCGTCAGGAATGGATGTTATTGGGCAAAACAGATATGCAGATGGCTTTGGACTCATTTGACTGATTGTTGATGCAAACACCAAGGTAAGCACACATCTTTTTTCTCCAATGGAGAAATGAACAAGCAACTGAGAACCCAGTAAATCACATTCTGACCTTCTTGGATGATGAGCAAAGCTTTTCTGGCAACAATCATCAGCAAAAGACAAGCCTCTATGCGCCAGTCACTGTTGGTTTTGGCCTATTGTTATTTCATTACATTAAATGACACTGATGATATGACAGTTTAATGTTTTCCCTGTCTTGGTATTAGCTACTGTTTAAAGTTGACCAGTGGTTTGATCCGCAAAATCCTCCATTCCACCTCTTGAAGTGTGCATGTGCAAAATATTGACTCAACTGTGCACATCTGCAAATATATGCATCATACAGAAACTCGCTCAGTATAGACAAATAGTGCTGTACTAATGTATCTTAAAGGAGCTACACCGATACCTGATATTACATCCGGCTATTTTAGTTAGCGAAAGCCACTTGTTTTTTGCTTTGGCGTGACGCTCTTCTTCTGCCAAAGGGGTTAACTTTCAGAACGTCCGGATTCCGATCAGCCAGAGAGTTCCACTAGGGATTGCGGAAGTTACAAAAGTTAATCCCATTAGCCGAAAAAGAGCGTCACGCCCATAGACTGTAAAATGATA
This sequence comes from Craterocephalus stercusmuscarum, assembly GCA_037177115.1. Classification (NCBI taxonomy): domain Eukaryota; kingdom Metazoa; phylum Chordata; class Actinopteri; order Atheriniformes; family Atherinidae; genus Craterocephalus; species Craterocephalus stercusmuscarum. Next base: position 15,195,648 of record JBBDHI010000001.1, read on the forward strand.
CCAAAGCTAAAAACTAGCCGCTATCGCTAACTAAAATAGTTGAACGTACTGTAATATCCCTAATAGCTCCTTTAATGTTTATTTAAGTTAGCAAGACTTGAAATGCTCTTCCGAAATACAGGCCATCAACTCAGTGCTCTGTTTTGACAATGTGTCTTTGATGTTGACTAACTAACAAGTCAACCCACTGCATATATAAGGATATAGGCTACAATATGGAGGTGAATTAAATATGCCACAATATTCAGCAGAAGAAGAGCATCTGTAACATCTAAGGAACAGCATCAAATTAGCTTTCCTTTATAACAGAAGGAAGACAATAGTCACTGATGTCCAATGTTCCCTGACTGAAATTCCAGATTTGTGACTCTAACTTAAATGACCAATCTTTAAAGGTAACGTATCATGCTTTTAAATCCTTCCTTTTCACAAATAAATCATTAATTTATGGTTTATATAAAG
>JBBDHI010000001.1:15202694-15219032 GCA_037177115.1 Craterocephalus stercusmuscarum
CCCCCCCCCCCCCCCCCCCCCCCCCCCCCCCCCCCCCCCCCCCCCTCCCCCCCCCCCCCCCCCCCCCCCCCCCCTCTTTACCTTCCTCAGATCAATGCCCTGGCCACTCACTTTCTGATGTTGCACGACGGGAAATGCTTTGAATACTTGCGACATGGCTGCGCGCATTGATTGCCAAGATTGACAGCAGCTCAGCCCCTAGTCTTCTCTTGTCTGAGTGTGTGAGAGAGGGAGATAAAGAGCAGATAGACGAGTAACAAAAGGTACACGTAGTTTTGGACAACTGAACTTCACAGAGACTCTACGGGATCCCCTCCTATATGGCCCCGTGAGCACAGTCAAGTTTTCGCTCAACAGATAGCTCAGTGATCGTTTTCTCTAAAAGTCGAGCCGAGTCTCGTGTTGTTCGCGCACGGGAAAGGACGCACTGTTACCTTCTCTACGGGCTCACATCATCAAGGTAAAGCACATGTTTGCTGTACTTTTCCACCGTTGTCCTGATGTTTTTTCATCTTGTGTTTCAGTGCTGGTTCCTTTAGTCGAGCTGTCATAGGGAAACGTCCCGCGCGCACTATGCTTTAAAGCAGTTCTTCTCCTTTCATTTCTCCCCTCCTTTATTTTAAGAAAGTGTGCTACAATAAGTTTTCTCAAAACAGCAGATCTTGCCACGAGATGAGTGAGTGTCAAACTTTAATTATTGCAGCTGACTGTTGCGTCGCTTTCACCAAAACAAGCCCAGCAGCCTACACGCGAGTCGAGAGACGCGTTACTCTGCTGGGTCGGACGGTCTATGCGATTCACTTCGCAAACACTGAATTTGTGCAGTTTTCCATTTCTAACTTCGTCAAAAACTAAAGTCCACCATAGGCTCGACCGTCTTTTAAAAGGTTTGACCCTTTTTTCCTTCTTTGTTTATTTCAGCAGCGCGAGGCGGCGCGAGACGCAGTCTGCGCAGATGAAACTGCTGCTTTTAAACCAGCGCGGACCTGTGTCGTCGATAACAATTTCACATAGCATCACAGCAAAGCTACTATTTAAAATCAGTGTTTAAATACTGTCGAAGGTTTAGCGTCTGTGTTTACACGTCCTGGAACTTTATTCAGCAGGCGGCAGTTTCACTTCTGTCCACAAAGCGGTACCATCCATTGACAATCGTGCGCGCCCCGGTAGGTTTCCTGTCTCCGCTTCTAAGCTGGACAAGTTTATTTGAAGCTTTCGCTCCTCTCTCCTTCTACCTATTAAGCAAACTCAATCATTGATTCTTTGACTTTTCTTTTCCTCTGTTGTCTGCAGATATTTATATATTTTTGCGGGGTACAAAAACTCAGTTTCTTTAAGTCGCGCAGCTTGGGAATTTGCTCTTCCTCAACTTTCACTGGGGTCGGGGAATTGACCTCTTAAGAATGCATAAGCCATAAATTAAATGCAACAATCGCAAGGCTTGTCCATTTAGAGTAGAAGTACTCGAACGGTTTTCCATTTAAGCGGAAAGCTTCAAAGCCCGGCGCTGCCGAACTTCTCATGTTCAAAGTGCATGTGCCTTAATGTCTCCCCCCAAAATTTATTCATTTGTTTTTTCATTATTTAGAATAGTCTTCGTGTGTCTTAATCATTTTCTTCCGCAAATCAATACTGATAATCAGGCAGTGACAGAGTTCACATGTTTGTTTGTTTTCAGAGGATATACATTAACTGACCTGCCAAAAGGAAGATAATGGTATTTTTGTATGCTTTTTCCATTAGGAAATAGCCTACATTTGTTACAAAACGACAACATATTTTCCATTTTTTTTAATACGTTGAGGATTGACAAAAATATCACTGGAAAAGAGAGTGTAGTCCTAGACGCGGCTCATCATTTTGTTTAGACAAACTTCCTGTACAAAAAAAAAAGAAAGAAAGAAAAAGAAGAAATCCGGCCTATGCTGCAGTAGTTTTATTAGTGTTTTAACAAGAGGAAAGACAGTGTGAACTTTTAAAGAATTAATGAGCTTTCTTTTTATTAATTACACTGTGCACGTGCGGGCCTTTCTTTCTTTTTTTGCCACACCTGTGGCTAATTAATGAGCCTTTAATAACCTCCCGCGTTTACCTTTCTTTAAACTCCTCGACATAGAGGGAAAAGTCTGTTCATTGCGGTGACGGGGTAAAGTTTTTATCCTCCTGGCATTTTGTTTTGAACCCTCACTGTGCAGGTTTCCTCATAAGGTAAGGCGGTTCTGGAGACCAAATGCAAGTCTAAATGGCACATTTATAATTAGACTGCCCATTCAGCACATTGCCCTGATTGCTATACAGGGACACTCGGCTCTGTCTCTGTAAGGGTTTGTCTCTGACGGCTTGTACAGCTCAGCGTGTCGCTCACCAGAAGAGCGAGAGTGAAAGAGTGAAAAACGGCATTAAGTCTTCAGCCCTTTGATGCCCACACAGCTTTGCTTTTATAGAATCCCCCCCTTTTTTTTTCGCTCAAGAGATCTACCGGCATCTTAATTATTCACCATATTCCTTTAAACACTTATTTGTCAATTTAATGAACTTTCCAGCAATCAATGAAATGTGAATTTTTTAAGGCAGTGTGTTCTCTTCAAATATAGACATTAAATAGCCTACAAGCCCTGGAGAGATAAATGTGATTACAGGTGGCTTCAATACAGATCAGACAAAAACATCTCTGTTTGTTGGGTTTTGAAGTAAAACTGCTTGGCCAAAATCATATTTACTACACGTCATTCTGACGGGCTGTGCACATTTTTTTGTATTTTCAAGGACTAATCTACAGGTGGATGTCGAGGTGACTTGAGCAAGACTGAGCAATAAAGCAGCATTTCGCACCTGGGCTCAGCATAAGATATAGAGTCACTGACGCTGATGTGCCAGTAAGTTCAAAGATTTTTGGACTTTCATTTTGGCAAGAATCAGAAATATCACCTGGCTCTCTTGTTTAAACACATCCTGCCCTCTGTTTAAGCCCGGTCAGTGTATCCAGTATTACAAAAGCAACACTGTTGCAGAATTTAGTCTGTTTGTTTCCACATCATCATACCAATATATTGCAAGAATCTTTTTTTAAATGTGCAAGTTTATAAGTCAGTTCATCTTGAAAAAAAAAAAGTCACAAACTGAGATTGCTTACAGCCTTTTAAACTATCCTCATTTTCTGCAGGTAAGATCTGCTTAAAGCTCTCGTGCCAGCAATTAGTGGGATCAAAGAAGAGGCAGGGGAGGGATTGAAAGGAATGCATGAAGAAATGAGCTTTATGTGATGCTGCTTGAAAATTTCTTAAGTCTTGCTCACATATGAGCATATGATTGTAACGGCTAATGCTTTTAACACAGCAGCTGAATGTGGGCTTTTTGGGTTATGAGGAAATGCTGCTTGCCTGGATTTCTTTTTTGTTTTTATTGGTAGTTTGACATTGATCCAAAGACAAAACACCAAATTTTGCTGTATTAATGACGATCAAGAAATGCTATTTTATTTCACTGCTTAAAAAAAAAGAAACAAATCAGCAGTTATTTATCACTAAGCCACACGGTGATGCAAATGAAAGTGCTGGTGTGTGTAGGTTTCGTTTTATGGCCTTGCTCTTCTGCTGACAGTTTTACACCGAGTGTATTCCCCTGCCAAACTAAATTTGATATTACAACCAGCTCCACTTATGATAAGCTGATTTCATGTATGGAAAAGGAATAAAAAACTTGCCTGTATTGTCATAATCTCCTAGAAGGACACAAATAACGATAATGGATTGTCATTTATAAACCAGTAATACAAAAATAATTATAAAGTCCGTTTTAATGAAGTTGTAGCAGCTTTTCTAGACCTTAGCATTTTTAAATTTTTGTAAAACTGTCCCTGTATCAGTGTAATGAGCGAGTTTGTGTAACAGAGAGCCTCTCTACGGCTTGGCATCAGTGCCTTCATGAATGATACTTTCCATCTTCCTATTTTGCAACAGTTTCCTCAGTGTTGATGTGGATAAAAAGCTACTTCTGTTTTTCATTTGAAACACCAAAATCCAAAAAGCTATTCTGTCTCTCCTGAACAAATGTCTGCTGACACCTTCCACACCATCTTTCCCCATTTTGTAGAAGGTTTAGTTATTTTGCTCTCCAAGTGCTATGGCACTGTTCGCGATGTGTGGGCAGGGGAGAGCATCGGAGTGGCGGAGAAGGGGGGTGGGGGTGGCTGAGGGGTACATCAGTCTCCCTTCTCTTTGTGGCGGTAGTGGTTGAGACCTGATGATAAACAAGATGAGAAGAGGTAAACAACAGCAGGCATGGTAAAGGTAGAGGAGGAGAGCAGCAGAAGGCTGGAGGACTGCAGGAGATAATAAATGTGGCAGCACATGTTGTGACATCTGTCTTTTAAAGTGTTATCTAATTTGCTGTAGAATATTTCAACAATGATCAAAACTAATGGGAGATGTTATATTTGTGTGTGTGTTTGTGTGGAGGGGGTATGTGGGGATGTGTTCTCATCGACAAGAAGTTACTGACAAGTCCCTAATTAATTTGGCTACGTTTAATTATGTCATTTATCTGTCTGTAAATTCTTTCATGAGGGATTTTGAGAAACTCCCGGGTGACAGAGGCCGTACGGTGGGTCCCTGTTTCCATGAAGAACTTTGACAATGCAGACGGGGCCACACATCGACTGTTTAGGAAAATCCCTTGAGATTTCACATTTCTGAGTTTCCTTTCGGCTTCAGCTGTTGATTTCACATGCTGCTTTAATCTTTAATGCTAAAGGTTTGACTTGATTACATTTTTTTAAACTCAGAAATAAATGGCACCTACTGTGTGAGCGCCAACTCTAACTAAATATCAACATGAGGAACGGCAGTGTTTTTTTAATTAATTTATATTTTGCTTTATTAGATCTCCATGTCCCTCTGGCTGTTGTAAGTGAACAGTATTGCTGTCATTAAAGGATTACAGATGAAAAAAAAATCTAAATATGTGTATCATCACAGGAACGGCATAATTGCACTAGTAACCTAAGTGCCCCATTTTGATCTGTATCATTCACTCTCCCACTGAATATGTTTTTCTCAAAATAATTGGACATTTTCTTTCAGTCCATAGCATAGTTGTGCATAATTAACTTTGACTTCAAAATGCAACAGTCTTGGCTATGGTAAGTAGCCCCTTGTTTTTTTTTTTTCTTATTAAATCACACATTAATATGTAGAATTAATTGGAAGGGCGTTGGGGGGCCGCATGTCTCTGACACAGGTCTAGGACTGTAATCAGGTGGAGGAATTAGTGGAGCTCATTGTTTTTTATGAATCAGATGAAGATTTGTACAGTGGCTGTGTGAAGATGGTTGCCTCCATTTCCATATCAAAGAAGCACACAGCGCAGCCGAGCAGTAATTAAAATGTGGTGGATTTTGGAGTCCTTGTGCTCGTACACACACACACACACACACACACATATACACACACATGCGCGCGCATATAGACTAAGGCTGAGAACTGTCAGCTTGTGTGAAAAGGGTGCAGGTGGTTGAAACTGAATTCTAAACAAACACTCATGTTCCTTTTGCAGATATTTGGGTACAGAACTCAAAGCAAGTGAGGAAAAAAAAAGAAACAAGTTATGTTTTTTTTCCTCCAGCTTTTGAGGCAACCATTTTGTTACTTATAGTTAGAATTTTGCAAAAAAAATCATTTTGATATCTGGCTCACTAACTGCAGCCAGACAAAAATGTTTAATATAGCCACAGAGGAAATATGCTTGTTGTGACAGTAGATGTAGAATATTTTCAGACATATATGATCATTGTGTGTGTGGCTGCAAGTGACCTTGCTGCAAAATGCCTGGATGTTTTATTTTTATTTTTTTAAAAAGGAGAAGAAGAAGCTGTGATCTTTTGCCCCGAGTGATTTTTGTCCTCCTAGAATTGGAGAAGCTCTGAAGACCTGAGATTGTGTCTTGTGAGTGAACAAGGGAAAAGAGATTAGTGTAATGTGGGCTTTTGCGCCGCTTACATACAAAAGTGTCGCAACAACCCTTTTCCTTGTGATCCCCCCCATTGTGTTTGGATCAGGCCATCCCACGGGCGAGCCAGAGCCTTAGAGGGAGCATTAAAGGATTCCATGTACATATAACTTGAGCCAACATGGGTATTTTTTTGTAAATAAATGTGAAAGACTGGCCTAAAAATCTTCCTCTCTAATAAGGGAGAAGCTGCACAATTATGTCATGGAACACATTGCACACTTGAATTTCTTATTTGTTATGCGTAATCCCAGCGCAGCATGAATTGCCACAATATTTCGGGATCAGCATGAGTTTGAGAGTTAAAATAATTGTGTTAGAATATTACTGATGGGGTTTTTGCAGCATTTATCTCCCAGTGATAGAAGGCTGCAATTCCTCTAGTATGCCAGTTAGGTCTCCATGGTCTGTTAAAGCTGAACAATTAGACATTATCCAATTGGTGGAGGTTAACAGCAGGCTTGGCATCTGCCAGCCTGATCTGACGTGAGATGTGAAATATGCTCCGTAGGCTGGACTTAGCCATCCAATTTGGCTTCATTACTGCGTAGTCCAGTGTTCAGGATGCTAGAAGCCGCCTCGTTGGCACATGGTTCTTCTCAAATCGGATCAGCCGCTTAGTTTATGTGTGAATACTTGCACATGTGCTCATCCACAGAATGTATTTGTGTACACATGCATGCTAGAGGAATGTGACCTAAAAGCACAGGGTGCATTGTCTGTAGCATCAGTTAAGGAACAGTAGCCATCATGACCAGTTTGTCTCCTCAGCTTTGATCCATGATGCAGAATGTTGGCTGAGAAAGATCGGAAAGTGTGATACAGCAAACGACTTGGCAAAGCTTTAATTATCTAAAAACATACGTTTGAAAATGACCTGAGACACTTATTGATTTTACTGCACTAAACAGGCTGGGACACAACCATACTTTGTCTTTACTACTAAGTTTGAATCTCTCCAGAGAGTCTGTGTGTGTTCTCCCCCTTTCATGGAAACGAATACTGATCAGCAACTTCCATCATGGTGCAGCTACTGTGACATCTAAACCAGGCGAGCAAGTTATGGAAAAGAGAGGAGGTATTAGACCAGAAATCTGAATCTCAAGCATTTTTTTTCCTGTGGAAAATGCTGGTGCACAGTGCCAAAAATAAATCCAAATGACAAAGAGGGTGGGTGCGGGAATAGATGTGATGGTCATATGGCAAAAGTTCTGATGAAGTTAGCCGTAGCTTTTCTTTAAGCCCAGACCTTTTGTTTCCTTGCTGAATAATTTCTTTATACATTGACTGGCATATGATGTGAAGCCGTGCTCTTAACATGCATTAAGAGTAAATGGCTTCAGCACAGAAAACCACAAGCTCTCTCCTGGTGCCTGTTTTTCTGTCCTTCTCTGTCTTTGTTATCCTTTCACATGCACATACTGAGTACAGGGATGGGGATGAGAGTGTTTTGGCCGTGTTAGTGACAAGATGAGCTAAGAAGCACACTCCAAGAACTACATCTGCACAAATAATGTTTGTCTTCACATCGCATGTGATCCATCTGATTTTGAGCAACTAGTTTTTTTCAGTTTAAGCAATATAGTTTTGGCTGGAGTCACAATTGTTATGTGGAGAAAGTTTGTAAAAAAAGATTGTTATAGTACTTGTTTATAATATCTGCAACAGTGCAGTAATTTGTAAAGAAATAACTGCAGTCACTTTATTCATCACTCTATTTATACCGTCAGATAAACATGAGCTGCTGATGATGTAAAATGAGAATTTTAAGCTTGAAGCCAATTTGAAGAGTCAGCCTTTTGATTTTTCAAAATTCATGAATTAACTTTCACATTTTAGAAATAACTTGTAGAGGCTGTGGGAAGATTTTGCTTGGTCTTGAATTACACTAATTGAGGCTCTGATTGACTCAGCTGAACTTTTATACGCAGTGTGAGCTACGCTGAGCGCAGAGACTCAAAGCCTGAAGACTAAATCCAGAGAAAGTAGCTTCTGTGATAATCTCTCTCCTGAATGGGACTAAAAAACTGAATTTCTGCTGAAATGACAGAGAGAGCCTGTGGTTTGGCTCCTGTTGTAAATTTCCCATGAGCCTCTTTGACAGTCTTAAGGGATAGCCACTCTGGCACACGCCAACCGCCCACATACAATATACACACACAAAACACAGAATGCTGTTTCTGCCAGTCATTACGCGTATAGAAACATCTGGGAGGAGGCATGTCTGAGCATGATTGACAGGTCTGTGAGAAAAGAGAAAGATGGGAGGAACAGCTAGACCGTTTTTTTCAGAAAGGATGAAGAAAAGATGGTGTGTGTGATATCTGCAGAACTGAGTAGGGGACAATCAGATGACGCTATGGATAAAACACCGATGAGGAACATGCACGGATCTGAAAAAGATGCAAGTTTTATTCAGAGATCTCCTCCTTGTGCAGCAGTGCCTTAGAGTTTTCTCATCAGACCAGTCCTCGGAGTAGAATTCAGGCCAAATACAGCACCAGTCAAAAGTTTGGATACACATAAATCATTCAAAGTCAATGGGTCGGTGCGTCCAGACTTGTAGTTTTCATTCAGTTAAGTCTGGGTTTTTGTTTGTTTTTTTTACAGCTAATTACTCGTTTTCCTGCCCTAACAAGGTAGTTTGCTGTAAAAAACTGAACGATGGCAAGTGGCAATGATAACTTCTTCACGAGCCCAACAACAAATAAAATTTCATCATAACCCTCTAATGTGGGACCCCTGTTTTGCAACCTGGAGGTAACTTATTCCACCATCACCCATCCAGCCTCTGTGTGCGGACGTTTTATCTAATATCATTGCACTTATCTGTGGTTGGGAAGATGTTTTATTCAGATACCTGTGTTACGTTTTTATAATGTGAACTTCTGTGGAAGTCAGGCACATGTTTTGTTGAAGGGAAAAGCTCTTGGTCAGGGGGTGGGGTTAAGGGTACACTGGGGGAGGTACAATGTTGCTCTCCGTCCTCAGCGAGGCTAAATTTATTGGTTACCATCTGTAGGGTGGAGAAGTTTGGCTTATGGCTAGGCCAAAGAAAGGCTTCTAATTAAACAGTCATCATTATCAACTTGTGGTCAGCGATCATCATCCTCAACACTGCTTCTCCAAGATGAACGTGGAATCATTGAAGCTTTCCCTAAAGCTCATGCTGGACCGAATTAGAATAGCAGAAACAGTAGAAAAGTGCGAGTGAGAACATTTCTTTTTCTTCTCTTGGCAGAATGAGCAGCACGAGGCCCTGTGCCATATCCGCTCAGGTTTGAACGATTATCCAACATCAGAGAGACCAGCAGAGCCTCAGTGCTGGCAAAACTGGTGTGCTTTGACTGCCGTACTTCAGGACATGGTTTAAGACGTGGCCAAGTGTCACATGTAAGCAGAGCTTTCGATAATTTCAATTAGTGTAAGAGGGTGTGCCTGAAGTATCCATATCGCTGCTGCTGGAAGAGCTTTCCTTTGAGGTTGACAACCCCTTAATACAGTATTTCATGGTTTGATGTGTGAGTGACACTAAGGCGCTCCAAGAGGATGGCAAAATGGTTTATTAGGACCTAATTAGAGCCCTGTGATTAAAGGGGAAGTGACTGTGATTAGGAGACCTGCAGATGATGTGGAAACACGGGTGAATATTCAGGGAAGAAAAACACACTATGTATTAGCCGGTGGGTGTTTTGTCTGTGTGTATCTTTGTAGAATATGAGAGCTCCACAGAGTCCGGGCTGCCTCGGATCAACCATGTTATGATATCATCTTTACAACAGTTCTCGGCAGAGGAGCTTTACAGCTTAATCTGGTAGGCAAAAAAATTCACAGATGAACATGGAGTTATAACTTCACATCTGATGTTCTTCTCTGAGCCTACATGCACTCTACATGAAAAAAAAAAATATCACAAATTTGATGAGCGGCTCTTCTATTTATAATGCTGCTGGAGAGAAAGAGGAAAAAGAAAAAGTGAAGGTGACCTCTTTTATGGTTTTGGGCCAGCATATAAGAGTGGATTTTCACAGCCAATTTAACATGAAACCATGAGGAATGTTCTGCAAAGCCTGCTCTGCTAGGAAGCTTAGAGCACTCGCAAAGAATCACACATTCTTGTGAACTTCAGAGAATGTGCTGTTTAATCAAAGAGATAAATAGTCTTCTTCGTATTATTAACCTGTGTCAATGAAGAGATTAGCATTGGATTTTCTTTCTTTTCACCTCACAAACCTCTAACTTTTCCAGATCTATGATAGCCACTGCCATTAGAAATCATTATGGACGTGCTCTGAGGGCAGGAGATTGTCAGTAAGGCCTCACGATTTTACAATTTCACAACTGACTTCCTCCTTAAAATGACACTAGCTTACCTGCCTATTACTCCCTTTGATTTCTACAGTACATGCTTCTGCGCTCTGAGAGGTATTCATAATAAGCTTAAACTCCTCTGGCTTCATTGCTAACGGGTGCTTAGCTCTCTGCTATTCAAGAAAAAGAAGGGTAATATTTTTTCCCATTTTCAACATTTTACTGTTAGGCCACATTCGGCCCAAAAGCACATTTATAGGATGGCGGCTGTTGTCCGTTGTGACATAGACACACTTTGACTTGCATTCACACATTACGCATCGACGTAAGCATGTGCATTCACACAGACACCCAACACATGCATACACTCTGTGCATAGCTGTGCTATTATGTTATTTTTAACTATTGGGAAATTCCAGTTGTAGCAGTGGATTTTATTTAAAATCTGAATGAAAGTCACATTTAGCCGCGAAGTTAAGCATTTTATTTAGTTTAATTGAATGTACACATTAACTGACATTTCGAATGATTGCGAGAAGTGCCCTGCAAGGTTGATTCAATTCTATTTACCTCATTCATTCGAAATCTGGTGTGTTAAGCAGAAAAAAAAATCCAGCCTTACTGTGCAGCTGGCTGAATGTGCAATTTGATCTACAAATAGATTAAAAAAAGATTTTCATCTTTTCTCTCTCCTGGAATGTTCTAAGTATATTCAGTGTCAATGTATATACTCAGAAATATACTTGAAAACTAGTTTATGGCAAGCAGCAGCTCTTCTGCTTGGAGCCTTGCCGTTTTTCTTATAGAATAATGAAAAGCATGTGTTCAACAGTGAAAAGAGAACATTTTTCATGTGACCCACCTGTTGTTAACACCAGATTCATGTTAATAATATGTCGACAGCTGCTTACAGGACCCTCTTCTCTGCATTCCCTCCTTTATTATTCGTTTTTCAGTAGCTCCGCAAAGACACCTGGATGTTCTTGGCTCGACACATAGGATTGCACACAGCAGCAAACTAAATTATTGAACAAAAAGAAAAAGATGTTAAAGACAAGCAGAATTTGAACGCACATTATCTGTTGTTGAAAATAGTTTTAACTGCATCTTTTTGCATTTAACAGCGTGCAGCAGGTTTTTACTGCGAGGCCGAAGTGCTCCTCAGCCCTCCGCTTGCAGCCTCAGCTTGCTGAGTTTCTCAGTTTTACCATTGCTTGTGCCATGCCGTAATGGGCTCCCAGGACATGATGGGAATATAATAACTGCTTGACAGTGTTTTTCTTACCCCCCTCCTTCTCCACTAAATGTGAAGTAGGTCCAAAAACGTGGAATATATGGCACTGGTTGTGATGTCAGTTGTTATTGCTGGATATGCAAACCAGTAAATTTTGAAGTATTTTCCACAATCTGCTGCGCATAGTGAATTATGTCACAAAGGGCACATTGTAGCTCGTTGGGTGTAGAGCACTCTCTCATTCCCTTGTTCTGTGCCCTGCTTGGCCACCTTCTGCGCTACAAGCCCAGACTGTAGCCTTACTTTATGCCTGTTTCCTCTCTTTGTGCTGAAGTCAATACACAATAGAGCTATTGGGTATCTTACATAATGGAGAGAAATCATGCCCAATGGTGGCAAAAACTAACGGTCAGCAATTTTGTCCGTTGTTCAACTTCTTCCCCGTCCTATTTGATTATCTAAATAATTGCTGTGAGCATTTAATATAATAAGATAAAGGCTTGATATGCTGAATTTTAAAGTGTTTTTGCATTTGCAGAATAACTTATTGTATCTACTGAACAACTTCACCTTAAATGATGAGGATAATTGATAAGTTATGGTTGATATGTTTCATTTCTTTGCTGCACAACTGGGACACCAGCACTGCATGTTTTTTTTCAGTACAGTATAGAAGTGGAAGAGCTTTCTGTTTTTCTGCTAATTAAATTTGCCACTAACATACGCCGGCAAGAACCTCTTACCTTGTTTGACTTATTTATTGCCTGACTGTAGAGGTAATTTGACCTTTCATTTCAAAGGCCCTTTTTTTAATCCAGAAAAGGAGTGTTAAACTCAATTAGACCAGTGATCAGTGGCTTAAACACTACATTTGTTTCCTAAGAGGGGGCAAGCAAAGTACAGCCTTGCCCTCAGCTCCTTGTCCCTTACTCCTGGCCCTTCCGCCCCTTCAGGGCAACAAGGGGGGAGAGGTAAATTAGGAGGAGAAAGAAATGGGGATGGGGGGCCAGAGGGATACATGAGTGAGATGAGAAAGGGAGAACGGGAAACGAGGGAGAGAGGAAAGTGCCCCACAGTTCCTGCCATGTCACTGGAGATTTGTGTCCTCCTTTTAAATCATTTCCCTCTTTAGAAGATTAAGAAGGCAGAAATATTCTCAAACTGATCATTTTCCCTCCTCCTAAATGGACTCATTTGCATTTGCAAACGCTGCTATTAATTGTGGGTTTCAAAAAGAGACAAATGACCTCTGTAAATAAAAAGCAAAAACAGAGCTTATAATGTTAATTGCAGAAATAGCTGCACAGGAGCATAGGAGCTCGGGCGAAGCATATGCCCCCATCATGATCAGATTCACACCATGGCCACATGCTCCTACAGGCTTTGTTTTGCTTTGTTTTTTATACCACCATTAAATCTGTCCAAAACGTTTCAATAATTGTTATTCCTCAAGTAAATGAAGCCGCCACTGTTTTATGCCAGTCATTCGTTTGGTTTAGTTTTCCACTGAGAAAGATTCTAAGTGGAATTTCTTTTCAGAATTCTGTTTTTAGTTTTCTTTCTTTCTTGTGTATGGCGTTGTACAGAAGCATTTTCCATCATGGTCAACAGGTTTTCCTTAACTTTTCTTCACTGTTTTGCACTTACTGTAAGGCATTAAGATTTCCCCCATCATCACCTAAGCTTACTGTATCTGCCTGCGCTGTATTGAACAGGCAACTGAGGCAATTATTTTTCATCTAAATCAAATTCTTCCCATTCAAGAGTGCAACTGCAAAGCAGGCCATTGGGGGGGAAAAGACCACTTTCGAATAGTGCGTCCCTGCTTCCCCTCCAAATGATGAAAGCGTTGAATAATTTGTGGACTCCAATGCCTTGTTGTAACCTAATCATTTATGGATCAGTTGTTTTCTTTCTGGTTTAATTCACCATGTGATTGATTTTTTTTCTTTTTTAGTGTTGGAGCGTTAGAAAATATCCACACCAAACTGTGCCTGAAATAGGGAATCATTTGAATACAGATGCTTTTGGCTTAGGCCTTGTCACTGGAAACCACTCAGAGCCAGGAGACAATTGCAGGTTGATTATGTTGCTTCAGACAGAAGTTGCAAGTCCTTTGTACAAGGCAGACATATTTGCATGTAAATGCTACTAAACAACATAAAGACTGATTGTAAATGCCAGCTGTTGGGCTGTATTCGGGAGTAAAAAAAAAAACTAAACAAAAACAAAACAAAAAAAAAATAAACAAAAAATTTCAATGAGGAAATTGGGATGGAAATGAGGAAATTATTTTCAAACAGTGGAGCTGAAATCAATAAGAAGGAAATAGTGGCGTGCTGATTGTGTGTGTTTGAACAACCACATATGAGCCTATTTACAGTTAGCACTGTATGTTGATTCTTACCTACTGGAACACTGTGTGTATTCATGTCCTCTCATTATATGGCTATTGCTTCTGGCTGTTTGATTTTTCCATCTGTAACAATGTTGCATTGCAAATGTGAGACAAATTTAGTCAGTTCATTTATCAGATTTAAAACCTGAAACAACAACTATTACATATGCATCAAAACCGCTTTTTTTCATCATCTTGTTTGGAGGCGGTTTGGAACACCTCATTCCATCCCTTGTAATTTTTTGTGTGCATGTGCACAATGCACTGTATGTAATTTCAGCAATATATGTAGGCGTGTGTGTATGTCTATTTGTGTGTGTCTGTCTGGTGCCCGAAGCAGAGTGATGCCCCTGCTGATTCCTCTCCTCCAGCTCTTTGTCCTGCAGCACTCAGTGTGTCTGCCTCCTCGGGAGACTGGCTGGCTTCTCTAGTGTGGCTCCACAAAGGCCCAGCCTCCTTTGAGGTGTTAAAAACTTCCATTTATGCATCTCCCTGGACAAAAAAAAAAAAAAAAAAAGCTCCGAGCCCATTTGAGTCCAGTAGCAACACAGGCAGACATTGTGGCCACGCTTCTCTAGCACTCATTTCACAGATTCTAAAACCAGTATGTGGTGAACAGGATTTGAGGGGCTAAAGTGCCCCACGAGGGCCAGGCGATAAGAGGGGAGAAATGCCACCACCAAGTAAACTAGAAGATGGGTCCTGGAAAATAAACACATTACCTGGGAGAGAGGGAGAGACTTGTTTTCATACCCCTGCCCCCCAAACATATATACACAAACAGAAATCCCCACACCGAATGAGAAAGGCACAAAGAAAAGCAAGGGAAAAAAGAAAATGTGTGCGTATGCCTCGGAAGTCAAGAAAAGAGGCCTCCTTAGTGAGCAAAAAAAAGAAAAAGAAAAAAACAAGTGCATTCTCTGCTCTCTGTCATCAGTTCTTGGAGCAAAGAATATATAAGAAGAGATAAAAGAACCGACATGTTGCTTGGCGCTTGTTAGGAACACCGGGGACTGAAAGCCATCCACCATGGAGGAAAACATTCGGTTTGGTGGTCGCTTCTCCCCCCTTCACCCTGCCTCAACCCAGTTGCTGAGTAAATAGACTTTTAACCCTGTTATTTGACACAGAGGAAACGACAGATAATGTATTTGCCAAGCAGCACATGAAAGCCTTGTTCAGCCGCTGCACTGTATCTGTATCAAAATAGCTGCTGCACAAGAGTGAGGCGTTCTTCTATTTTATCTGACATTACTGCACGTCGGCTCCGCCAAAACGCCGGTCACTGTTTCACCCGCGACAAAGATATTTTAACTGGAGTGACACCGCTGTAGTCGTTCTTGACACGCTGGTGCAAGGCATTTTGTAAGTGTCTGGTTTGATGTATTTCAGTGTCAGGGGCAAGATCAGGGAGAGATGGGGGAAAAAAAGGCAGCGTGGAAGAGACAGAGGGTAGCGTTAAAAAAGCGGAGAAGAGGGAGAGATTTGTACGGCTTTGACAGTTAACAGTGTGCTGGAGCATGTAACAGCTGTTTGCATGCGACTGACCATATTTCCAACACCAAATAACTCAATGATACGGTGGATCTCCTGTAGAAATACAGCTTGTCTTTCCTAACATCATTCAGCTGGACTGAGGGCTGTGTGCATCAGCCCAACAGGGAGTGAACACATTTTGGATGTCCACAGTTTACCTGAACTCCGGCTATTCCCCTGACAAGTAATGTCTGCTCACTCCTGGCAACAGTGATTACTCACTGCATGGAAGCTGTCGTTTCATATTTCACAGACGACGCTGCTACAGAAAGAATTGACTTTATGGAACTGGATATTTAACAGGAAAATCTCACATGTTCAATTACAATATCAGGCATTTTTTTGCCAGAATGTTCTGCACTTCACCTCTAAGTCCTCAACCCCCACAGCCACATTTCTCCCTTGGAACACTGTTATAGCCTCACCTCATTGCATCCCAAACTCCCCATGCAGCCCCCAGCCTGACTGAGGAGCTGCTGCTTCTGCAGAGATAACCATACCAGAGCAGCCTGCTGATGGCATAGATTACCTCTATTGTCGAAAAAACCAACTCTGCAGAATTCCTACTTTAGTGTATTTGGATGCATGCGGAGAGTGAGGATTTGGAGCTGAGTGCAGATCTGGATAAAGTAGAAGTTTAGGCTTGCTCATACATAACCACATACAACAACAGCACCTGTACAGTACAGTATACGCAGACACATCATGTAGACGTTTACTGGACATCTGCCGTGTAGGAATGGTAAAAATGCTGTGTATTTAAAGGAGAATTTCGGTTTTTTTAAACCTGGGGTCTGTTGTCATCTTTCCTCTCATACATGTGAGTGAGGGGGAAACGAACGTTCAAGATCGC
>JBBDHI010000001.1:15237532-15262610 GCA_037177115.1 Craterocephalus stercusmuscarum
ACCAAAGGATTGCAGTTTGACTTTATATAAACCATAAATGAATGATTTACTTGTGAAAAAGAAGGATTTAAAAGCATGATACGATACCTTTAATAAAAAGATTAATGGGGAAAAAGCAAAGACAAGCAGCTTGGTTTTTTAGAATAAATGAAAAAAGAATAAATTGACAACTGAAGTTATATAACCCTCAAATAAATAGGGGTTCTTTCTGTTCAACAAATGCAGAATATGTCCTTTTTCACTCATGTAATTACTTCAGTCACCTCTGGAGCACAGGAATTTGAAGGCCATAATCTACTCACACAGACAGGGATAATGGCGACAGTTTAGGATATTGAGTGATTATTGAACCAGTCTACAAGGCAAAAAGATTTAAATGTAAGAAAAACAAAATCTGTATTTTCTCCCAATTGTGTATGCTTGTCTTTAGAGCTAAAGGAATTGATAAAAATGGTCAAGTTCAATCCATGATCTGTTAATAAAAAGGGAAGTATGAGGCTAAGTGACACCTATTGGCACAATTATAAATTGCAAACAAATGAAGACCTCTATTCACCACCCACCTTAAAGCATGTAGGAGAAACTGGTGAAAAAAAAAAAGTGAAGAAAAATATTATGTTTAGGATGTACACATGCACACATAGAACACACACACACACACACACACACAATGTATACAGTTACATTCTCAGTTCCAAAGCTGCTTCAGTAACTACATTTTTGCTGCCTTGTAAAATAATGAAAACAACAAAAGACATAAAGGAAACTGTAGATGATTATTTGAAAAAGGAAAAATGGCTAATAAGTTAGTGATAGAAGTGTATGTGTGAATAAAGATAACATAAAAATTTCTATACTAACACTTTCCTCCAGCCTGACTTAATGCACTTTCCCCTCCAGTCTACTGAAGTCAAGGCAAGTTTATTTGTGAAGCACATTTCGTGTATAAGAAAATTCATTGTGTTGTACATAAAACATTAAAAACTTTACAGCGGTGTGCAGAAGTCAGAAAATAAGATGCATAATCTAGAATAAACAAAATGAATGTGAAAATGTCAAAAAAAATAAAATAAAGATATGATCAAAGTCAAGATAAAAATAAACTATTGACTTTTAAATAATGAATACGTAAATGCAGCAGACAACAGGAGGGTCTTTAATCTGAGTTTAAATAAACTGACTGTTTCAGCAGATCTGAGCCTTTCTGGAAGTTTGTTCCAGACATGTGCAGCATAGAAGCTGAATGCAGCTTCCCAATGTCTGGTTCTGACTCTGGGAACTGAGAACTGACCGGATCCAGATGACCTGAGGGATCTGGTAGTCATACAGGCTCTTTGCTTCTGCTTGTTTTAGTCTCACAGCGGTGAACTGTTTCATCTTTGATGAAATTATTTGTGTGACCAAGCAAATAAAGTGAACTAAACTCAACATACTGGGTCAAGAGGTTCCTGATGTATTTTAATCCGGAACCGTATAGAGCTATAAAGTCCTCTGATGGACAGGCAGCCGGTGTAAAAACCTCGGAGCTGGACTGATATGGTATACTTTCTTGGTCTTAGTGAGGACTCGAGCAGCAGCGTTCTGACCAAGCTTGTAAGTGGATCATAGAGACATTTTTAAAGCTTGTTTAAATGATTAGTGTGAAGAATTCCTACATTAATGCATTTTGTTATTGGCTTCTTTCAATCTAATTTTTCCTGCCACTCTTTTTCTCTCTGTGTTACACTCCACCCGCGCCTTCACACTCCATGTCTGACATACTCTCCCTGAGAGCTAAGCCTTTCAATTTAGATTTCAATTATCATGTTAGTTTTGTGATTAGACTTTAGTCCTCCAGGAATCAGACCTCTCTGCTCCTCTCTATTCCACTCTATTCCACTTCCCCTGCAATCACATCCCATCTGATAAATTGCGCATATAATTACGGAAGTTATTGAATATGCAGATCACTGCTGACTCTTGGTGTGCAGTTCATAATGCATCAAATCTAACTGAATCAAACAAGGGTCTCTGATAAAGACTCACTCTGATAATAAGAGAGGGCTGATGTATGATATTAGTCAGAGGTAATAAACACCACAAAAGCTGAATTAAAACAGAGCCATACAATCTTTGGCTGTGTGTGTGTGTGTGTATGTGTGTGTAAACTAAACACGAACTTAGTTCTGTTCAGTCAGCTCTGCCCTTAAACCAGCACAGCACAGACCAGTCTGAGTGGGCAGCCAGCTTGTGCACAAGGTGTTTATGAATCAACTGAAATGAGGTATTTCCCCTATGTTACAGTATGTTGCTACCATGATCTTACTCGCCATCTGATGATGCAATCCCTTTGAGATTCTCAAGAGAGGGAGCGAAGCACTTTACAGGCACACCCACAGGAGGAGGATGTGGGAAATGTTTAAACTTTTGATAGCTTTTAGAGAGCTTTCTTAAAACCTGGCTTGCAAGTGAAGAGAAAAGAGGTTTTTCATGCTAGAATGTTTTGCATTTTGCTGTCAAAATACTGGAGATTTGTTATGTGCTATCCAGCAGCTCCAAAAAAAATAAAAAAAAAAATATATTTTTTTTTGCTGCTTCAACAAAAAGCTATCCGTGCGGGGTTTTTCAGCTTAAGCTTCACACACAATTGTGAATGCAGGGAAAGAGGAAACCACGTCCTGTATTTTTAGCTTGCGTTTTAGTGATGTAGCTGCCATTTATAGCTGATATGGCTTGCTGGGGTGGGGGGGCGGGGTTGCCCTGCTGACACCAGATAGAAGGTTTATAGGCTGGACTGCACAACACTATGCACAATGCACAAAAATGCAAATAACTAAATTGATAATTAAACATCACGTTGTGCAGTAGCTATAATGTAACCCCCAAAATATGTTAATATGAATATGACAAGGATTAGAAAGCATCACTGTGCTCACATACAGTATTTAGTTTCATGGTGCTAAGGTACTGTGGAGTGCTTGGTCTCATGTATATTATTAGGGATTGACAATGTTTACAGCAACTCTAACATTAACAGGATGTCAAACACTTGAACGTGGTTAAATGAATGCATATTAGGAGCTGACAGTTGGTCAGAACATTAACGCAAGTTACACAAACTTTTTGACCCTGCTTGTGTGCAATAGAAAAATAGAAAAAGTGAATTATTTACTGAACTGGCTGATGAAATTTGACTGCCCTTTACTGTAAAGAGTGTGTTGCAAGTGCAGCGACCTTTGTCAGGTTCCATCTATTGTTTGCAGACTGGTTACACACTCCACAGGCTGTGAAAGACACATCTGCTACCTTTAGCTCAGTGGAGAGCAGATAGACAGGGTTGAGGGTTAGGTGTGTTTGCGTGTGTGTGTGTGTGTGTGTGTGTGCGTGTGTAGATGGGGTCCTCAGCTACCCTGTCACACAGCTCAGCTAAAGTCCCTATCCTCTTATCAAATATTTGTCTGTCCTTCACTCTCTATTTGCCTTCCATGTTTATTGAAATCTATCTCAGGCAGATTGGAAAAACTTTCCTGTAAGTTCATTACATAAAGTTTATGTAAAATTTAAGTGTTTCCGTGAGGGGTAGATACACTCATTTGTTTACGATTTATGTTTCCATATATCTGACACATCAGTCAAACGTGGTATCATCTCGAAAAACAAAACAGCAAGAGTTGTTGTTTGATCCTACCGGAGTGTAAACCTGTGGATCAGCTCGACATCAAATGGAAAATCCATGTTTGTTTAATGTATTTTTGATTGATTTCCTGATGGAGATCCTTAGTGTGGCCAGGAGTTATTACGGGACAAATGGCTTCTTTGTGTGAATGAGGCCCTGAGTTGAAATAGAGGAGTAGTTTGAGATTACCAGATTATTTCCAACTAGCCCAGTGAATGAGGCGAGGTGAGCTGCAGCGCTGCACCGTGCTGAGCTGGGACTGAGCATAATGAGTGTGGTGGCAGGGAACCACAACAGAGCCGGGGCAGAGGCTGCCTGAGAACCAGAGGCCTGTGGGCCCACAGCCAAACACAGATACACACAAACACTGCTGCACACTTGTGGCTTTTTAAGAAAGCAATTTGGTTAATGATTTCATTTTGGGACCCTGATATTATGCATGTGTTGTCAGAGCAAGCCAGCAAAAAATAAAGAACATAAAAGGATAAAATACCAGCAAAAAAGGTATTGGTAAACACAAGCTTCCCCTTACAACCACAGAAAAAAAAAACATACAACTGGATGTAAAGTGGCATTTGTTGTTAACAGAACACAACAAGTTACTTTGGTAATAGACTGCTTCAGCTGCAGCGCAACGTTTGCAGCATGTCTTTGTTTTTTTGGTCTGAGGAAGCGCAGAGAGGACTCGAAGTACAGTATGAGGATTCCAACTCATGGTCACCAGCCGGTTGGTGAGGCGTTTTGTGTTTCAGTCGGCGTTTAATCCACTACACTGCCTGTAGAAATATAGCACTTTTTTTTTCTATTCGACCATGTCTGTCAGCTCTCTGATTTTATTAGTGCAATGTTTCACGTTCATTTACTCCGGTTGCCCCGGTGCCGCCCCATGAATGAAACCGTTTTAGCATTGCTAAAAAAGCAGCTTGTACATGTCTTCTGTGAACCAAATTTTTGAGCAATTACCCAGATCAGTGGCTGGGGCTTCTGGTTTTGCTCTTCAGATCTCATTTTATGCCAGTCTCTCTCTCTTTCTCTGTATCGGCTGTCAATCTCGCCCTGTAACTTTTAACCACCTCCAAACAGAGCCGGGTGCCAGCCGTTCATTTAGTCCAGCACTTTTGCTCCGCTTCTTCCCATCCAACCTGTCAGAATGACACACACTGTTGACCATGCTTTCTATTCAGCCCTGGCAAATTAATTGGTTTCAGTGGCTTAAATCAGCAATCAATGTCAGTTTCCCAACATAATAAGCCATAATCATAAATCTTTGAGGTGTGGCTTGCCTGACCCCTATTCATCATGGCTCAGCTAGATGGCCTCATCTGGGTGGAGCAAATGAGCTACCCCTGTTTTGATTTTCCAATTGACGTGTCACATGAAACGTGGCTACTCTCTAGCTATCCTAACTCTATTCTGGATCTTTTCACAGTCCTTAAAACATACAAGGGACTAAAGACAAAGAAGGGCAGGAGGTCCGGTTTTTCTAACTTTCATGTAAGAGTTTTCAGTGAGCAGTATTAGTTGATTGAGGAATAAAACAGCAGAAATTTAGGGGAAACCCAAAGAACAAGAGTTAGCTGTTGCTCCTGAATTGTCCTCCTGTAAGTGTTAAAGGTAATTTCCACTTCCTTGGGATTAAGAATTGTATGAGATGAGACTGAACAAGAATAAAACTGCATTACCTGTTAGATGTTATAAATGTTGGATCAGGATTTAAAATGTTTTATCTACAACAAGGCCACACTTTTCCTTCTTCCTTCAAAATCTTTTAAATTTACCAAAGTTCTTCAGAATCTCACCGAATTTTATACGATTGTGTTGACTCGAACATTTTCTTTTCTTTCCTATTTTCTCCTTTCCTCTAAGATTTCTTTGTTCCTTTTACTCTCATTGTGTCTCTATTTAGATTTGAGATGCATCACTTGTGTGCCAGCTCTTCCGCTTACTTCTCTGCAAACTGTGCCAGATATTACACTGAACTCGCTGAAGTGCATTCACTACCACACAGAGGAACTTATCTTTATAAATGACAGAGTGGACCTGGCTTGAATGGCGCTTTGTTTAACATTTTACAAAAAGGGGGCCCCAGTCTATATTTAATCTGTCACCGTTGCTTTTCTTCCCCCCCTCCCGACAATGCTTTATTGTTTCCATGAACACTTTTGGTACCATGAACAGAAGAATCCTGTATTATTGTCTTTCTGCCAAATTCTGATCCCTGTTTTCCTTCTCCTGCTCACAAGGGCCTCATAACTTACTGTCAAATGTGAGACAAGCCACTAAACCCACTTCTGCTCATCAAACAGGGTTGTGCTGGTTGATGGCTGGACTTGTGAGATTTGTACAAGTCCTAACAATACTTGACTCAGAGAGAAAATGAAAATAAATAAATAAGATAATTGCTGCTAAAACTACGTCCTTACAATTGTTCATTCATTGTATGTATTTTATTGAGTAGCACCCCCACACCCTCTTCCTCTGGTATATCATTTTTGCTGAGAGAAGGCCAGCAGTGAATTGTTTTGGACATCTCTCCTTCATTTTCAAGATCATATGGATGAGTAAACTTGTGTTGTGTCCTGAGGAACTGAGAGGCTGTTATGCCATCAAGCTCTGAGCTCGTGTCCTGGGATCAGAAAAATGGCTAATGGCACAAGGGATCTAAGCAGGGGAAGAGAGAGGAAGAGGAGGAGGAGGAAGAGGAAGGATTCAGTCTGTGAGTGCTCATCGACCCTTCCAGATTAGACAGACAGAGACACTTAAGCACTCTCACACCTGCATCAGCCTTTGCCTTGCATGGGGGGGCAAGGAGACCAAGCATGCTGTCACGGCAGCTGCACAAGTGTTTAAAGTGAGATACACGGCAGTTCCTCCAGTAGCATATTATTGCAAATAATTTACCCTACATAGTAATTATCAATGCTCTGCTCAATATGTAAAGTGTGCACTTCAGGTGGTTTGCTTAATTTGCTCCGGATGGCTATCGTCTGAGTGTGAATTTTGACTGTGGCAGTTTCTAATGGAGATGGTATCAGGAGGGAATGTGAAGTGAGGATGAAGTGCCCCCTAATTGAGTTGACTTTTTGCAGGGGAAGGTCAACAATAATGGAAGAACAATTTTAAGTAATTAATTTAGACAACTCTCCTGGCTCTGCGCAGAAGCTGAAAAAAAAAAAATCAAAAATTTTCAACCATTTAGGTGATATCCTTATGTGTTATTACTTTGTCTGTTGATCAGTTTCGATGTGACTCTCTCAAACTGCACGGTGACTAGGATCTCCCATTTGCTTTAAATATAGCGAAACGTGGATGTGTGCACACTAACAGTGCGCAGTATACAGCTCACATTATGGGTTGAACCTGGCTGCTGCACAGCGTGGCACAGTCACAATGGAGGGTGATAATTTAATTGTGCTAAACGGAGGATTCTGTGTCAATGCTCCTCCAGCTGGGAGCTGTCAGGTAGTAATATCTCATTATGGCAGGTGAAGAACCCAGAGGAACCCTACCATGACACCTGTTAGAACACGAGGAACCCCTGAAGGGAAACACACACAGATGATTTTCCCACTGTCTCTCTCTCTCTCTCTCTCTCTTGCACATATGCACACACACATGGTCTCAGGCTCCGCTTCTACTCTCTGTCAGTTTCCATTTTACTCTAAAAGACAATTTTTTTGTGTGTTCTTTTATAATTTAATAGTTTCACTTTAGGTTTTCAGTTTGGTGCACAGAACAGCCTAATGTGTTACCAATTACTTTTTCCTTTAATGCACATTTTGATGTGAAGCACAAAAGGCAATCCTTTGAAACACCTATATATTTTTATTATTTTCTTTCTCAAATAAAGTTTTCATGGTCTTTCAAAAAAAAAGATAAAATAAATAATAATAATAATAACTGAACAAGCATTTTAGGTAAATATTAACACCTTTAAGACTTTAATTTAATGCAACTGATCCCATGAAGGATCATCTGTTTCCATGTCTTGGAAATAGAATTGGCAGATGCTTGAAATGAAAGACAAATCATAATCCACTTTAACAGTATTCATCCCCATTTTTGTTCTGTATGTGGCCAATAGGACTGTTTTTAATTTTTCTTTCTCAAATAAAGTCACATTACTAGTTAGAGCCCACATTTCAAAAACTTTATTAACTGTCTCTATTTATAAACAAACAATCAAACAACACTTCAGGTTTGTTTACCAGACTTATTCTCCTTTTTTTCCTGTAGACTGATGGCACATACAGTGTGTGAACTCTATTAAAGATTTATTTATTCAAATCCACATATCTGTTTGTGTATTTTTAGTGTTCTTATGAGCTCTTATATGCGTGCAAAGTTTGCAAGAGTATTGCACATTAACAGTTAATACTTTTCTGCCAGCTTTTTTCCCCTTGTAAAGCAATCTTTATTTTTAATAATTCATTTGTTTTTCTCCGCTTGGTCTGCCGATAACATGCGAATACTGCGGCTTGTGATCAAAACCTGAAGGTGCAAGACATCAGCGCTGAGCCAGACAAGTGGGTGGGATGGGGCGTAGGGGGAGATGGTATGGAGTTACTTATCACCATTGTCTATAAAAGGTAAACAGTGTGACAGAGCAGATAGAGCCGGTCAGACCCTTTTATGATGAAAGAGGAAACGGGATAGCTGGGGACACATGGCCCAGCAGTCACAAGACCCCCTGAGATGAGCAGGGCACAACACCCCTCTAATACTTACCAATTAAGCTGAGGTTGTTTTGCACGATGATGAAACATTATCTGAAGGAACAATTCATGACTCAAAGCATTCCATGTCATACGAGCCCATAGCTGGAGAACTTAAATCCTAATCCTTCAAATGTGCGTAATATTGTGAGCTATATATAGGCATGGTTGCTTTTTCTATCTGACCCTGCCTCATCTCTGCTTCAAGTCTTCAGAGTGACTGGGGCTTTGTCTTTAAGGAAAGCTTACAAGAAGAGGGCAGGCTGTGTGCTTTACCATTACTTTTAGGGTTTTTAGGGGGAGTTTTGTGCAGTGAAACATTATGAGAATCAGATTGTCAAGAATTTATGAGCTACTTGTTTAGTTCATCATATTTTCGATCTTAGATATGCTCAACTTTGAGACGAAACTGATTCAATTATTGATGTGAGTAAGATTACTTCAAGAATACACTGCAGATGTACAAACATGGCTGTTTTGCTGATTTTATTTTCCAAGTAAGTAGGCCAACAGTGTAAACACTGCTGTTCCACCATAAAATCTGATCCAATACCAGAAGAGCTGGTCGTACCCAAGTTCAGCTCAGTTCTACCCTTTTATTCAATTAGTCTTTGTTACATATCTTTGTGCTGATAGTTTTGCACTCAAACCACCCTTTAGATCTCAGTCATGTGATCTCCATCTGAATATGAGGAATAAAACAATAAAACACTGCACGGTTGCCCTCAGATATTTTCAGCCACACTTCCCCTTTTCCCTTTCAATAATACGGGGTAGCATTGTATAGGTCTTGTCAGAGGTGGGGGTGGGGCAGAAGGATTTCTTTGCACTCTTTAGCTGCCTGAGCGCAGCCCTCCCAGCACTGCTAATAAATTATTAACTCCTGCTGACAAATACTGTTATGGAGCCTGCTGCAGATCTGTTGCATTCTTTAACAAGATTGCTGTAGACACATGTTACAGGAGGCTGGAGTCTCCACTGCTCCCTCACTTTTCTCCTTTCTGTCTATCCTCTTCTCTTGCTCACGCCTCAGCAGTTTGACTGATGGCTGGAGACCAAAGTAAAAGTGCCTGAGAGACTGAATATTTTAGTGGTAAAATAATACCACTTGATTTACTGTGTAATACAAAAGCAGTGCTTTGTTTCGCTCTCACACTTCATTGAAGACGAGGTGCTTGTTGCGCTCCAGGCTCAAGCTTTTTGGGTGCATGAATAAAAAATATGTCGGAGTCTACGAGATGGGCCTGCTCCCATCACTCCCAAAGCTCACACACACTTGCCCACTCATACTACTCACGATTACATGCATGCTCTGAACTTTGCTCTGACTCTTGATTTTCAATTAACAGTAGACAGTTTTGAGCTCATGTTCTATTTGATATAATTGCAGGAAACAATTTAATGACTGATTAAAATTGAGGGCAAAGTCCTACTAAAAACAGTGTCGACAACATTTCTACGCACAGGAGAGACACACAGGTAGTCAGACACCGGTCCACAATTTGGCACTGATGCTTGTCTGACTGAGCAAGCATGTTTCCACAGCTGCAGGTCCACAACAGATTAACCACAGCTATATTGTTAAAGTTGTCGTCCACAACGAAGGCCAGTCAGTTATTATGTGCAAGCGTGTGTGAGCCAATTAAAAGTGAGATAAAAAGGTACTGCACAGACAGTGTTGGACTTGGATGTATCAGTGTACATGTCAGAATAATAATTAAATTCCAAATTATGTTAGATTTGGCATTAATTTCTCTAGACTTCTCAGCTCTTTTGGGGTGTGTGTGTGCTTGTTTAAAGAATTATTAAACAGAAAAAACTGAACGCCTTTAATCTCCCTGGTATACCTACTATATATCAAATAAATGCTCCAACTACAACTTCTTCTAGATCAAAACTGCCGACCCCTTCTGCTGTTTATTCAAATATCACTCTGTCTACCTCTGTGTTATGGGTTCATTATATGTTTAATTCTCCTCCATTTTGTTCCATTTTATTTTCACTGTCTTTTAATCTTACTTTTGAAGAGCATTTTAAATAGGCAATTTTTGAAAGTTGTTTTACGCATATGCTTGCCTACATTGATAACAAATCAATGGTGTATGTGCGTGTATAGAGATAACACATCTCATAAGTTAAATTTCCTTGAGGGAGACCACGAACCATCAGACCCAAAGACCTTGTTAGTAAAATATCCTTTTTTGAAAGGAACATATCTTTGCCTATCTCATGGTGCCTGGCTTTCAACGAAGAGTGCAAGGACACCATCGCTGCACGCTCGGCCTCAACCTTGAAACCCCCCCCCCGCCTCTCCCCAGCCACTCAACTCCACTCCACCCCCAGCCATACCAGCAAGTTGAGTGTGGAATGAAAGTGCTGTCACACTGACCCCTGTGGATAGAGCAAGAGAACAGGGCAGATGGTGACCAGTGATGAAATGTACTACAAGAACAACTCGGAGTGTTTTTGTCACACGCATCTGCAAACCAAGTTTTCTTTCTCCACTGCCTCATGCGCACGCACATACATGCAAACATACATGCACCCCTCCCTCAGAGAATATTGAGCCCTGAGTATTCCCCGTCTGATTTTAATGGTCAGTATCCCCCAGTTGAGAAAAACAAACAGAGCAACAGCTCAGGGAAAAGCGGATTAAGGAGTTAAATATGCTCCGGCTGCATCTTCGCACTTCACATCATAAGAAAGCCCCTTTTAATTTAACACCAAATGCCTAATTAGATTTGCCGGGACAGTGCTTAATTTCATTCATTGTAACACACAGCGGGGGTGCAGCCTCATTAACTGGGAGAAAAAGTGGAATTGGTTGTATAAATCGTGCACCAAAAAGATCTAGGTTGTCAGTGGTGAAGAAAAGAATAAGATGAGAATTAACTTGAGTTTTCTTTGCACCTGAGATGCCAAGTGCATCCCTCACTGTAATATTCATGAAAGCATGTGACAGATTCATGCATGCTATCTTCAGCTTTCGGGTTTTTAAGCTGTTAAGTGGATCTGTTGGCCTGGGGGACCATTGTCACACCAAAATGTTAATAATCTCTTAATTTGATGTGTTGGGGAACAAAAGATGATGAGGCTGGATTTTATTTTAATTTGATTGCGTCAGAATGAAGGGACAGAACTAAATTAGCTTAGAAATATCACTCTATTGTTTATAAAATTTGTAAAATAATATGATAAAAAGGAAATTATTAGTGGATAAAACAAGCTTGGTTAAATTTCCTTGAACTATATATAAAAAAATCTTTGAACGATTTGTTAAAATATCAGGTCTTTCAGCTTGATTTGGTTAGAATCCCAGTACCCGTCTGACCTGCTGCCTGTCTGGGCGGAACCCAAAGGTTCCAGGCCTAAATAAAGTCATCCTTCTTCACTGAAAAAAAGAACCAGAGACCCCATGTCCCACAGGCCAGAGCAGCAACAGGTGCCAGCGAGGTGGAACATATTTTATCTGCTCAGGTGGAAACTTCAGGAAGCAAAATATTTCTCCCACATTGATGTCTTTTTCTCTATTCTCTTTTCCTTTTCTTGCTCAGCAGCAGAGTCATGTCTTCTAAGCAAGCCACGTCTCCCTTTGCCTCGGTGGTTGATGGTGATGATGCCATGAGTCAGGAGCACTTGTCTTGGGAGAAAGATGAGAGTACAGAGGCCCTTGGCACACCACAGCTACCCCTTCACAGTCTGCTCCATGGAAAAGCCCCTGATGAAATGCAGCCACTCAGCAGCGTACCGTTGGAGAGCGACTGGGACAGCTTGGTGTCAGCACAGCAACGCATGGTGAGACAGGCATCCTGTACATAGAAAAAGAAAAAAAAAAGAAAAGAAAAGAGAAGACCCCGTTAGGATGATAGTTAACCAGTAATAGCAGACATTTCAAAAAGCGGCTACATTTATACATATGATCTTTGCCAGATACAGACAAACTCATTTTATTTAATCTTGTTTAGTTTTTGTCTCGGTTACTCATATTGAGAGATCAACAATGAATGGTGTTGTACTAAATCAAATTAAAACACTTTCTCAGTTTAAAAAAGAGATTTCCTTTGAAGGTAGTAGATATTGCAATTACTCAGATACCTCTTGATACTTGGGTATTTCTGAAGGTTCTGAAGTGTAGCTGAGACCAAACTTTTTATGTTAAACTAGAAAACACTTTGCATTCTTATTTGTTGCATCTGTGGCTGGAATCTGAATCGTTTCCTACAGTAAATATAAAGCCTTGCAGAATGTCCCAATCATACCTTAGTGTGCACTCATGTCTTCCCAGATATTCCCAGCTCAAGCTGGGCAATCACTCATTCATTCTGGCTTAGATCAATAAATACCCTGTCCCCTCACGCCTTCCCTAATTCAGCAAAATTTCAAGGATTCTGGGGTCTTTAGACAAAACTGTGCCAAACACAAAGCTTTTATTAGGTCAAAGAAAGGATCTCTCTTGCTTCTTTGAGTGATGGCACACCATATTGTAACAAGTGAGATGAAAGGACCTGCCTCCAATGGTTTTATCAGCATCCAGATGTTTGCTTTGGATTCTTGTTACTGAGATGTCTTGATTTTGGTGCACGTTTGCAATTCTTTCCTCTTGTCTAAGCTTCATGTGTAGCAGCAAGACCCCAGATGTTGGATATTCTAAGTGTGGAGCTGCTTTGATGTGAGCAGAGCGAAGAAGAGCACAGGCACTTGTGAGCCGTAGACACAGGAGGCAGGTGGTTGTCTGTGACAGACGGGTTTGTTGTAAAGAGACCCAGAGGGCCTCTGAAGAAGCTCTGCAGTTGGCCACTGAAACCCTCGACATTGTCGCTCAACACATACTGTACATGAACACACAGATGAATAACATCTGTAGCAGAGTAAGCTGCATCCATGTGATGCAGGAGTGTGAAAATCTCACTGAGGCCAATTGACAGGTAAAACAGTCCTGTGTCTTCTCAGGATTTCATTCATTTTCAGTGGAAGCAAAAAAGAATGGGAGTGGCAAAGCAAATGAGAAAAGAAAAGGGAGATAAAGGGATAAAAAGATCTGAGTATTGCCGTTGCTGATTACCTGACCATTGCTCCGCCTTGTGTCTTTGTGGGCTGTGCCCTGATCCCATGCCAACCCACTCCACTCCCCTCAAGCGCTCTCCACTGTCTCTGCCTTGATGCATAATCATCCAGCACAAGGCTGGGGGATGCAGAGGAGGCCCTGGAGGTCGTGCCATTCTGTTGGGTGGTACCAGACAACCCTACACTCCATGGCAGGTCTGCTTTGAGCTCAACATGCCACAAAGTGATGAAATACTGGCACTGTCAACATTCCTGCCCCGTTTACAGCATTTCTGATGTTTTACTTAGAACCGTCAGTGATTCCAGATATGCTTGTATCATTTAACCATGCGGTACTTCCCTCCGTTATCACACTTTTCTATGGAAGGTGTGTTGGCCACAGTCATGTGTCATGCCTATTCTCGCTACAATGTGGGCCAAAGTTTAAATCAGAGATAACCATTTCCCCATTAAAGACTGCGACTCCTGGCTGCTTAGCTACCTTCTGCTTTCTCAGACTCCACAAACCATAATTAACACCACCTTCTGTCTGACACGAGACTCAGCCACAGACTGTGCGCTATATACTCCCATGTGCAGAGTTGTCTCCTCCCCCATTCTTCTTCCCCTTTCCTTCATATCTCTGTTTGTGCACAGGGAGCACTCAGCCAGTCAGCCAGAGACAGGACCCTTCGTTAAATACTAAACCATACACAGGTGGGACTAAAAAACAACAACAGCCAGAGACAGGACTCAGATTTATGGATGCTCAAGGCACTCAGCTGAGGATAGGTCTCCACTAGAAAATGAACAAATTACACAGTAGTCACCCTACCACAAACGCACTCTCAACAGCAATTTGAGTGATTATAGTTGGTAGGTTTCTCTGTGTAGTCTTTGTAGACGAATAATAAAGTCTGAGTACATTATGGATATGCCTCATGAAAGTGTACCTCATCATTTCATCGCAATTTTTCACTTGTCATATCTCATTTACCAGAGCAGCTACTGCTGTTGAAAATACAGACGCTGCTGTTTGAAAAGCCAGAAAGGAGCCGTTTGAAATGGCCAAATCACCCCTGAGCTGCAAAAACCCAGCAATCACTGAATTTGAATCGCAAACTGTCAAAAAGCTCAAAAGAGCTCCGAGAGAGCACAGGAACACACTAATACACATGTTGCCTCTCTTCTTAACTTTCTTTTTCTCTTTTTTTTTTGTCTTACAGGAATCTGACAGCAATAAAGTATGTTCCCTGTACTCCTTCCGGAACAATTCCACTTCCCCACACAAGCCTGAGGAGGGGGCCCGGGAGCGAAGTGACCTGCTGAGCGGATCAGCGTTTGGAACTCCAGAGCGCCGCAAAGGAAGCCTGGCAGACGTGGTGGACACGCTGAAGCAGAAGAAGCTGGAGGAGATGACAAAGACAGAGCAAGACGGTACGACTCCTTGTGTGTTTGCGTGTGTGTGCCGGGTTGTGCACGTGTGTTTGGTGCGTAGAAAGACTCTTTCTCCTGAGTATGTCTGTTCTTCCAAAATGTTCCCTCTCTCTGTTTTTTTCTTTTTAATTTTTCTCACTTCCTGACTGTCTGCCTCTTTTCCCTTGTATCTCTCTGTCTCATACACTCATACGGGCACACACAAGCTGGGAATAATGACGTTACAGTATTTCCAGTTTGTTCTGAACCTCTTCCAATGTGACAAAGACTGTGTGGCAGAGCACCTCAGCATAAGTGTGGTCCTCTTCCATGCCAAGGAAAACTCTTTGACTATAAAACTCATAGTGCTGACCTGATGCCAGGAACATTACCTCTTTCTGTTTTGCTCCACAGCAAACTTTTCACTCAGCGCCATTACTCATCAAAGCTTAATTTCCCACAAACAACCGAAGCTCTTCTCAAGGATTTTTACCCGTTTAATGCTCCTAATTAGTCTTTTCTCAAAAACAGCGGAGACACTGAGCGAATGAAATCTTTCCCGTGATAAGACTGTTAGGTCTCTGTCATATTTGCACCCGTTTCACCCTGAGTATGGCGGAAAAACAAATATTTGAAAGAGCTGCTGAAACACATCCCCCTTCTTAATTAGGGCTGTAGTAATATAACTACATCCAATCAAATGTTAAACCCCCTTGGGATGCCATGTGTCTCATTTAGTGTCTGGGGAGCTCTTAGCTTAAGCACTTCATCAGACGAATAAATTAGACCTCTGTTAGCCTAAAAATAATTTGCCACTTCTTTTTTAAGTATGCATGTGGCGATCTTTGTATCAGAACATCACAGGGCCTCTCACCAGATAATCATTTGACCACATCCTGATATAACTTATTGTTTGTGATGGTAAGATTATATCAGACAAATCAGTCAGGCCAGTTTCCACTGAACACAAATAAATGAGAGATTTTCTTTCTGACTTTTTTTTAAACAAAAATAAAACAGGGGTAGATTAAACTGGCTGAAATGACCACCCAAGGTTAAGATGTGGTTAACCAAAGAGGACGGGTAGTTCAGTTGCTTAAAACACAGATCGTTATAAATCTAATCAGAGTTCAGAATTAGGGAAATTCACCTATTAAATGAACTTAGATATATCCCCATGTTTTATAATGTACTTTTCCCAAATGCCTCTGATTTTTTCCACAGCAACAGACATGAATCTTGGGAATATATTTTGACCTGGTTCTGTTGATAATGGGCCGAGATCTAGATCAGGTCTGAGTATGAAAGAATGGCAGACATTACCTCACAGGACTAACGGCTTCATTAAAAGTGGCTTTGCTGCCACATCTTTACTTTACTTTATCGTAAAGATATATATTCTGCATGTTGTTGCTGATGACAGGGTTGATTTTTACAGCGAGATCATTGGTGTTCTTGGTAGCAACAGTGGGCCTGTGGTAATGAGCCCCAGCTGGTGAAGGCTGGTTGTTGCAGTAATCTAAATGGTCAAGTGGAGCTTGTAATCCAGGGCCGTATGTTAGTGCAAGGAGGAGAGGGTGCTTTGGAGTACCAAACAGCTGTTTTAATCTCCTGTTAATAATAGTGGCTCGGTCTGCCTCATGCACTGTGTCTCATCACCACCAAAATACATTCCCTTGTTGGAGGAAATTAGTTTCTGAGCCGGGAACACAGCAGAAGACTCACAAAGAGGCTCACAAAGTTAGGCATGCTGTCCCCACGCTGCAAGACCCGAGAGATACTCTGCTTCTGAGAGCACTCGAGCAAACTTCAGTTGTGATGATCAGTGATTACTGTAAAGTGGAGAGAGGGAGACTCACAGAAACTGCCTATGGAAAACTTGACAGAAACCTCTGAAAAATTATAATCTCATGCCATTGTTTATGGAAAGGGAAGCAGTTGGAAATGAAAAGAGCTGGATTAACCCCTTAAAGAAGAAATTAAAGAATGCTGAAGGAGTCAATTGTTGTCTTATTGATGTCTCTGATGTGTCTCAAGCAACCAAGGAGCTAAATATAAAGGTTTATTTGCACACGACAACTGCTGTGTCTAATTCTGCTACCTCGGTGCCTGCCTGGTCATAATCATGGCAGTCCTCAGAGACTCTTCACCATCTGTTACCATTCTTCTCTGAGTTTCCCTTTCAGGTCAGGACAGTTCATTGTCCTCATGAACTCAAGATAAACATGATGAAGGAAAGTCAAATAGCCTGTGGTATATATTTTTCACTCCTATATGGAAGGTTAAACCATACTTAAAGTCACAAGTAAAAGGTTTGACATGCTTTGGGTTTTAATTGTCATCATTGTCTGTTTCTATGTTTCTCAGTGAGCTTTTTAAATATTTCCTGAAGACAGTCAAACCTCTAGTTGACGTTTTGTTTGTCTCACTTTTCTTAAAGCTTTGATATTTCTATACAAATCAAAACAAAGGATTTTTTCCGTCATTTTGATAAATTGACTTTATAGAGCAGATTAAATATTGCTTTAATTAATGTAGAATAAAAGTTACTCTAAATCTTCCTTTAAATGTCTCACTTTAAGAAGATTATTGACCACATTTTCTCATTTTCCACAAGCCTTTTAAACCTTGTAACAATAGAGACTCACGGTATTATGTAGGATTCCTCCATCCCTCCATCTCTATATATTTGTACCCTTTCACCCTCTATCCTTCCACTGTTACTCTCCATCTTTGGTCCTTAAAGTGCTTTAAGTGCTTGTGACTGTGCTAATGAATGAAAATGTCCTCCCAGCAGCGAGCGCTGCATTTAGCTGAATAGTCACCTTTGCTGTAAAAGCTCTATTAGGCCCAGTTGCCAGCAGGGCTAACGATTGTGCCCCATGTTTATTTACTAGGTATTGTAAATGCATTATTTATGGATAAGTCTCCAGACAGTAGATGTCAAGAGTTAAAAATGTCAGTATTAAGTATTAGGGCAAAAAGAAAAATAGCCACCATTATAAAAACCCAAGGTGACCTTGTTTTGATTCACGTGCAATTAGAACAGTTTTATATAATGCACTAAAGTATGAATCAATACTGCACGAGTCAACACAGAAATACTCGTGTGTTGAGTCATTATGGTCGTCCCCAAGACAAGGACGGGTTATTGTGTTTCAGAATCATGTCGCAGCTTCTAGGGACTTTCCAGGACTCTGTATGGAGTTGTAGAGTTTTTGCAAGCGGAAGCAATACTGAACAATTATGTCTTTTGCGTTCATTGTATTACTGATACTGATCCTGTATGTAAAAAATACCCAGTCCTATTCTGTTTCTGGTTGAATGAGTAAGATTATTCTCCTAATGCAAAAACGTATTAACCCCCTCCCCACCCCCCACCCTCCAAAAGAACAAAAAAAAAACCATGATGGATGGTTTTTTTTAAGACCTCTAGCATTATCTAAAGTCATTGAAATTTGTAGTTAAATGAACTTCTGGCTTCCAGAGAACTGGTTCAGTTCCAAGGATGTTGTTCAGGAAAGCGAGAGTCAATAATACCTAAAGATTACACGTTATCTTTTATTTACTAAATAATCAATAATGTGTCAAGGATTTTTTTTCTTTTAAATTAGGTCCCATTTTCTGTCAGTCAGAATAGTGGCTTTTTTTACAGAATACTCAACACCTGAAGCCCTTTGACATAGTCAAAGGTAATTAGCTCAGGAAAGGGGAGCCATACCATCAGGAAAACTGCAGCTGCTTTTTAATCTGAGGTAGAAGGATATTTAATAGCTACACAGAAAAGAGTTCTCCTATTACAGCGGCAGGTAACCTAATTATTGCTTGTGACAGAAAGCAGCACTGTTGGGTTTGCTGCTGGACTAATTGTGTTCAGGCACAGAGTGTGATTTCTGTGTGGGTCCACGTTACCACTTAGACTTGTCTTCATTTTCCTCTTCTCTATTTGTACGTGTAATCCCCCTGGCGAGGCTGTGTATTATCACTGTATAATGACTGTGCAGTAGGTTGAGTGTGGGTGAGTGATCTGCATTGTGTGAGTAGCCCCAAGTCATTATCTGCTATTACAACATGCCATGTAATGAGATTCGGGGATGGGTGAAAGCTTTGGAAGAGAATAGGATCAGCTCTAAGCCTGTGGTCTGATTAGCATTGATGAACTCTTGACTCTGTTGTAGCACTGTTTCCTGCCGGCGTTGCAGCTCCCGCTGACTCTAGGTGTAGGCTCCCGGCTAAATTGGCTGCAGGTGCTGATAACCTCAAGATATTTATTCTTTTCCATTTCTTTATTTCAAATGTGGTATTGAAGAGATTTTGAGAAGCTTTCTAAAGGTTTATTGTGTGCAAACTTTACTGTACATTACATTACATATAAACCTTCCCTTCCCCCAAAACAGATGCCTAAAGATGAGATCTCCCTCATCTTTAGGCGTCCGCCCTTCTCCCCTCTCGTTTCATCCCAGCTGCCATGTCATCTGGTTCTGCTTTATCCCACCTAATTAATAGGAATCTTTGTTATAATGATCTGAGCATGAGCCTCTGACTCCATGCATATGCAATGAGGGCTGGAAATCCAGTTGCCTTGGCTTCCGATTATGAGACGTTCTTTGTGCATTGCTCTACACTGCCTCTGACTGCCGCATCCTTCCAGACAGTATAAGGCCAACACCTTCCTGTCAGGACAGTTGCACAGGCCAAACATCTGTCAAGCATCTCCCCTGTGTGCCATGTTCTAACAACCTTTGATAATCTGGTGTTTCTGTCTGCAAATTCCAGCAAGGTCCTTATCTTGATAATCTATTTGATCAAATAGCCAGTATTTCTGTGTGTGTGTGTGCTCTTGCTTCCATGTACTTTCTGTACGTGCGTCTGAGTGCATGTATGTGCGTTCTGTCTTGGCCTGTGGCATGGTGGAGCGGCTCAGTGGAGCAGCGCTCTGGTCTGTCACTTTTGTTTGAATAGGTAATGTAGATCTGTTCAGGCTGAGGAGACATGAGCTGGAATCGCTTGTTAGGACACATGATCAAAAGTGGCTTTCTGCTCTCTGCCAATCAACCCTCTTGTCACCCTGTGAAGTAGACACTAAGTAGATATTTCGGCTGTATGCCGTAGGCACCATGCCAGCTTGATGTGAACTTTCCCAAAACCAAAACATGGTCGTTTACTTACACCTTTCCTTACTTTTCATCCTCTCCTTTCTTCTTTTTTTGCTTTTCAATTTTTCCTGCCTTTTTCTCTTGTATTTTTCTTTCTTTTTGTCTTTTCTGAATCCTTATCAAGTCATTGTCCCTATCTGGCCCAGATCAACATTTTCCCTCCCCCTATGAATTTTGACTCCCACCCCTTCTTAGTCTCCAGTGACAAAGTTGCTCTGCTGCCAGGCCGAGATCAGAGCAGTGTTAAATGGAGTGGCTGCATAAGGGGAATAGTCAGCCCAAAGAACCAGCTCCATTGCTGAATTATGTATTTACTATATCTTCCAAAACAGAGCCCTCACATAACAGGCCCATCCCCATAGGACTACAGAGGCCAACACAGGTTTCACTTTACACAAGCTAAGATATAGATTTTGTTGCCCCTTTCAAAACGGGAACCCTTTCTGCTGCCTTGGTCATTCAGATGACAAAACAAGCAGCTGCTTCTTCAATGTGCCATTCTTTGCATTCAAGATCACCTTCCCCAGTTCTCATATTCCGATTAGTCAACAGTAGCAACTGCTGTAGAGCATTCCAGGGGCCATCTTCCCGGGTTTCAGCTGTTGAGTGTGTCCCCCTGCACCCATACAGCACAAAACTCCCATTGTGATGCTGGCTTACTGGCTGCACAGGAACCCCTTGATAGGAGGAAACGGGTGTCTCTAAGAGACAAATCACAGCCAGGGTTGCACAGAGCCCTGTTTGTCTTTAGATACTCACACATCCACGCACTGGCTGTAGGTATGGCTCGTTAACTGCATTTCTAATGAATAGCATAGAAACACAGTCAGTGACGTCATTGCCTCTGCAGGATAACTAAATGTTTTTTTTTGTTTATGCTAGACAAACAATCTAGTTTTTCGTGTACGGCCTCTCTGCTGCATGTGAATAACTAGATGGTTAAATCAGCAATGGTTTATGGTGGCCTGACTGTTTAATGTGACTACACAGTTTTTTGAGGGACACAGAGAGGGTGCAGTGCTGACATGTAAGAAGGCAGAAGCCATTAATGCTACTATATTTGTCATTAGGACATGTAAGCTACAAGTGGGAGATAACAGTCTTGTTTTGCGGTTATGAGAAACATGAAGAGGGTCATACGCAGACAAACTACACATGGGCAATGGAGCGGAGGAAGGGGTGCTGAGGCAGTCAGAAATAGAGCTATTCCACAACGGGATGTGGGGTAGACTGAGGGTACATGTGTCCTGCAGAGAGCATTTATGTGTGTGTGTTTGCAGCAGTGTTATACTGGGAGACTTGTGCGCCAGCCCAGTATCACTGTCCTAGCTGTGGCATTCAGCTCCCAAGCATTCTCCACACATAACTTGACAAAAGAACCGGTGTCATCTGACCAAGGATCAAAATAGTGCGAGGGTAACTCACACCCTGGGCACAGACAGGCTCTGTGGCCCGCTAATGATTTCAGAGCAGATTTCAGGCTCGCTCTAAGTCAAAAGTACGTCAGCCATCCAGCGAAGAGATCCGCCTTGACACAACCAAACATGACAAGTTGCTTAGATGAAGCCCATTAACATATTTGCATTGTTCTTTTTAAACGCCCCCCTAAACAGCAAGCACCAACATCTTACAACAAATCTTGATGAGCAGCCTCGTGAACAAAGAGACTATTTAATCAGCTGTGAAACACGTTTCCTCCCACTCAATGCTTCCTCTTTCTCCTTGTTCAATGATATTACATGCACGAGGAGGTGTGATGAAAATGTCAAAAGAAATGAACAGAACTGTGTTTTATTACATTGCAAAGTGCGGGTGCCAATGATGATAATCATTTGATTGATATCATCACTCTTAAGAGGAGCCTCTAGTGTAATTTTCGAGACTGCACTGGACCACAATTTAACAGGCCATATGATGTTATGTTGTCAATTACTTATCATGGAGGTCAGTCAGCGGGTTCATATTAATATCTCAAATTAGGATAAATTGGAGCAGACTTTTTCAAAAATGTACGACAGAAAGTATGTCATTAGAGTTTTTCAGTGCAATTACTTTACTTCTTCTACACTGTTTACTGCAGCACTCATCTTCTGCCTTCTTCTTTGACATATCATTTCTGGGTGGGTGGCACTTTGCTGAACAAAGCTGGTGCAGAAACTTCCCTGTTGTGAGCTGGACCAATGAGCTCAGACTCTCATGAGAGGCAAATTTCTCCATCTTTGCCCAGCAGGTTGCAGTCCATATGGCTCTGTATCCCACAGAAAGGGAATGGGCTGTCTGAAAAGAAAAAATACAGCTCCTATTGTTGCTGAACTTGAACAACAGCACATTGACACACTTAGCTGAGGGCAAATGAATGGGGACTTTCTAAAAGTTGGAATGCTTAACCTTTAGAAGTGCTGTGGCAACTTCACGATTTCTTTATCCAGCGGAGAGACAAGAATCATAACTGCGTAGTGCAGTGAGATTCATTTTAAGGTTTCTTTTTTTCATTATTGAACACAAAATGATCCCAAACAAGCACACATTTCTAAAAAATAGTGACCTTTTCTTATACTGCGGATAGTGATGTGTAGATGTTGAACTATTGCATTTTAGTAAACAAAGCTGACTGTTAGCTCCAATAAACAACTTTAATTATGAGAAAAAAAATATTTTCCTCTGAAAACTGTTGTTTAATGAGTCTGCACAGTAGGAGGATAATCACGCACACACACACCCCTCCACACATACACAAACTGACAACCGGTTTCCAGTGAGTTGTGTTAATAAATGCACAATATATTATTGCACTCAATCATGTAATTTGTTTAATTTTCAATGTTTATTTAAACGGTTCTGTGTCTCATTGCTGCTGTCCACTGTGCCTGAAATAAACTTTCAATGTCTTTACCAGACACTTGGCTCTATTGCAAACTTTAACGCATTCATGTGGATCCTATTAGTCTCTTTTTTGTCCTTGTACAGTCAGACACCCATTAATTTACTAAATCACACTGAACTGCCACCATTACAGTGCTCCTCGTTTTCTCCACACGTCTATTAATTTAACATAGATGAATAAATGTGAATGTTTTCGAGCATTGATTAGCTGGAAGTTTATGTCTTGACAGTTAAATTGCAGTGTAACCCTCCAAAAATCTCCCCAATGCAAGGTACCTGGTAATTAAATTTTGGTGTGAAATTATTATAATTTATTACAGTGTGTGGACCGTAATGATTGCCAACATCAAATGGAAATTATAAATGGAAATTGAGTATACATATTCCTCCTCGTGATCTTCATCCTGTACCGATCCTCTGATTAGCACCGGCTGAGATTTTGCTGGCAAAGACTGCTTTTCTTTTTGGTAAACCAAACAGAATATTTCATTTTGTGTTAGATTTGGTTTTTGCTTCACTTTATTTTGTTTTGTTTTTACCATCCTGCCACTTTTAAGTTCTTCGCGTTGCAATAATTGTGTGTTTACTGTATGAGCTTTGAAATCCTTCTGAATAAAACCTTCACTTGTCATGGGCCTTATTTGAAGCTTTTGACTTTTTTGTTCTTCCTCTATTTAATCCACATTGTCTTTTTCTTTTCTCAGAATTTTACTTTGCATTGTCATATTCAAAAGTATCCCTCAGCTGTCTGAAAAGAAGAGTTAAAAGCAAAGGAGGGGAGAAAAGAGGGAATTAAAAGTTCATTTTTCCATCCAAGCATTTAATGGTCCTAGTTCTTAAAAGTGACCTTGTGGGGTAGAAAGCAGAGCAGCACAGCAGCTCCTTCCAGCTGCACACATGGCATCCATCGGGGGCACAATCATGCACAGTCCCAACACCTCAGGCTCGGACATATGTTGAGTTTTATTTCATTCTTCTGACATTAATCCTATTCACCAGCTGTTCTGCCAGCTGCCACTCTCCGGCTTAGGGGGAGATTGCAGTTTTGGGGGCACTGAGTACTGGTTTATCTTGGCTCCTCATATCTTCCTCACAAAGTTTTGATTGGTTTTCTTCTCCTTCCTGTCCTCCTACTTCCAGGTTCCTTGAATTGTAAACCTTCCAGGAAATATTCCTCTCGTCTCACTTCTTTGCCTTTCTTACGACCCCAACATAATTTAGGAAGATAAG
This sequence comes from Craterocephalus stercusmuscarum, assembly GCA_037177115.1. NCBI lineage: Eukaryota > Metazoa > Chordata > Actinopteri > Atheriniformes > Atherinidae > Craterocephalus > Craterocephalus stercusmuscarum. Next base: position 15,261,631 of record JBBDHI010000001.1, read on the forward strand.
GAGTAGTTAAGGCTGCCATTTGAGCACTATTTTTTTTTATTGCCAAAAAATGAAATAAAAATATGATAAAAGCTCGAATGTTTAAAGCTTTCTCTCAAACTTGCTGATGCACAGTACTTTTTAACCTGCAGTAACGTCCTCCACCTCAACTTCCACTCTATTTCTATCAGGAAAGCTTTTGTAAGGAATGACAGTCGGAAAGCTGCTCACCTCATGGTCATCTAACAGCGTTTCAGTGGGATTAGCCTGGACATGGCCTCAGCCTGTACAGTTATGATTATTGACATATTGGGTCTGACATATTTCACATTTATGTGCATTGTCTGGAAGCATACTCAAGTGTTCTCAATGTCATTTCTGCTGAGGTACAGCCGGGCAGCCTGCGAGCAAGGGCCGCAATGAATTGATCATTGCTCACTGCTCACTTTAATAATTCAAGCCTGATTGCCACAGAGTGCTGCAGTAAAATGGATTGGGAGAGGTCACATGCTGCTCAGCTCAGGAGGTGAAGCCTCTCGGGGATGCTTAATTCATATATGCTTGATAGACACGTGTCCTATTTAGAAAGGTCAGGGTGCTGTGTGTGTGGACAGTTCCTCAGAAGGGGCAGGTTAGCTCTGCAGGATTACCATGTTGGTCAGTACAGACAGAAACGAGGGAAAGGAAAGAGCCTCCTTGTCACAAAGGCCAGTGTCTGTAACTTCTTGGGTCAACAACTAAAGCACTCAAAAAGTTACATGCACACGTTTCTGTTTACTTTACCCCAAATTAAGTTGATATAATTTTGACTTGTGGTTGTACGTGTCAAATGCTTTTAGTTCACTTAGGATTTAACTCAGACACTCAGCATAGGATAAAACGGGGCCATAGCATGGAGTGTTTACAAATATCAAAGAAAAAGAGTACAAATATTAAGGGAGGAGTAGCACTTAGAGTGTAAAGTAGGTTGTATTTAACTGTTAATCCACTGTCAGCCCTCA
>JBBDHI010000001.1:15262710-15279784 GCA_037177115.1 Craterocephalus stercusmuscarum
TACAAATATTAAGGGAGGAGTAGCACTTAGAGTGTAAAGTAGGTTGTATTTAACTGTTAATCCACTGTCAGCCCTCATCAAAGCTTTCCCAAAGCCTGCTCATGAAAAAATCTTAGATTTAGCAAAAAAATCTTCTGCTGACCTACAACTTGTTTTAGACACTAACAACTGATTTTGGCATGGATTTGGAAAAGGAGGCAAGTAGAAAAAGGGATTTTGAAGTGGAGGGAAAAGAAGAAGTGTCGGAACAGACATGTGCTTTCTCTCAGATGAGGCACATCTTGTTGAGATTACCTGCAGTATATTTATTTATAGCAACTGTTTACATGACCTAAAAGGGTAGTCTAAAGGTGACTAACAGAGATGTTCACCAAGTGGAATAATGATTAGGTGTCAGTTAAAGAAAGCCCACCCCGAAGTGCAGGTGCTCTGCGATACACCGACACTGACTCCAGGAGCTGGACCTCTTTATTTATGCATGCCAGCACCAGTAATTACATATTAAATAGCTGGAATTATTTAACTGCACCAAAGTGTGCGCCAAAATGGTGAAGGTTATTACAACTGTTGACAACGAGGAAAGGTAATTGCCCGAAAATGAGCGACAACGTAGTGTTGTGCTCAGAATGTTTTTTTCTCCCCCTCGAGCTCTCTTCAGAGTTTGCATTGTGCAGCATCACCCGGGTGTGTAACCTATTGCGTTCCGATTGCTCCCTTGCAATTAGTGCCCTTTTTGTCCTCACTTCAATAACAGCATGATTATGGAGACTTCAGGAGTATTTGCAGCATCCAACAGCTGTTGTCTCAGGAACTACCGGCTGACAGACAAAAACATGTTTTCTCTCTGGATTTCACTTCCCTGCCTGCCTCTTGTAATTATTATGTTTTATTTGGTTTGATGACGGGGTCTTGTTTTTAGTGTGCCTGTGATTAAGATATTCAAAGGACTCCTTGGAGTGTGCCACAGTCATTTTCTTTTTTATCAATCTCGACTTTTGATTTGTTTCCCGTGCAGTGCCGAGTGGATGAGAAATTAGATGTTAAGTTATCATTGTCTGTCTGACATTCTGACAGTCGATTTTCTGAAAGGATTTAAGTTTAAAAGATCTAATAGTAAAGGGAGATGTGTAACAGCTTTTTTTTTAAAGAAGGTATTTAGGACTTATGTTTTTCTGTGTACCGCTCTGTTTACTGCTGTTAACAGCAGTCATAAGTGAAGTGAACAAAATGACTGATTTTATATATATTGTTTTGCTTTAATTAATTTCTTAGCCCTGCATTGTAGAGGTTTATTTCATTTTTCTTTCTTTTTTTAAACCCCACCCTGTTCAATAACTTATTTCTATTTTCTTTTTAGATTGTTTAGTTTGACTCTATATAATATGACACCTATTTAGGCACTGTCAGCCCTCTTTTTCAGTTTCTCTGCACTCCAGAAATGCAAACTGTCTGATCCTCTGTATAATCTGGAGGAAATTATTTATGTGGTCAGTGTCAGCTGATCATTGATTTGGTAATTACACGTTTCCCCTTGAGGCTGAGACAACTGATATACTGTGCAAGACCGATGTTAAAGTGGAAGTCTCTTAGTTTCTTATCCATGACTTATGGCTAAGTTGACTCTCTCAGATAGCCCTCTTTTCTCCACCGATGGCTTTTCAACACAACAAACACTCAAACACAAGTATCATCTTTCTCCCGGGAGAGCAGTGCATATACAGAGGCTCAGATTGTGGTGGCAGGCAGTTGAAACGTTTTCATTGCTGACAACCCAGGGTAATAAAACACCCGCTGATGCATGTTGCAACAAACCAAATTTGTGCTCTGAGGCCATCATGGTCTTCCAAAACATGATGCCGTGTTGTGTTCCATCAACAAATTTAGCAAACCTTAAGGAAATTAAAAGAAAACCTGATATATTAAGGGAAGAGGCCACAGCAGCGGTTCATTATTGCCCCCCAAGATTTCTCCATAAGTCATTTTAAGTCTGGAAAATAATTTAAAAATATGCGCATCATGAACTTCGAAGATCTGATTTATTATTGACCAACTGCAAAACTAGATTTGTCAATTTACTCAATTGAGCTTTTCTGCAGTTAAGCTGACTGCTTCCCACAGAAATCAAAATATGAATTAGCAAACAACTTTACCTTAACTTTACTTCCCATATGCAGAGATGTTTCGCCAAATATAGTTAATAAAAACATTTTGTCTGGCAGTGAGAACAACAGCAAACAAATAGAGATCATCAGGTGTCTCGGAGAGGGAGAAAACTGTGGGAGGGTACTTAATGAAACCCAGAGTAACAGACAAAGAGCAGAAATTGCACTAATATTTTTCTTAAACCTGTCAGGGAGTCAGTCGGTGTCAGGACAGATAGTCATAACCTGGCTCTGATTGTACCTTCACTCCTGTGGTTTACACTCAACATGATATTCTGGCACCACTGGCTGCCAGGTGCTGAAGGCTTTGTTTATGTCACACATCAACTTAGAAACATTCCTTTGTTGAGATTTATGAGTATCATTAGCTTTGTTTTTAAGACAGTGAAAAAGAAAAGACAAGAAATAGTCTAATCTTGCCAACTCATCTCAGGTTTAGGTGTCTCAGTTTCTGTGCTTGTTCACCCACATCAGTAAGATCACAGAATGCCTGCATAAGATAGCTTTATACCTGAGATGACAGCGCTGATAGGAGACAAACATACTGAATTTGGCAGTATTAAAACACTGATGACTACTCACTTTCTTCTAAGTGTCATTTAGAAACTTTTGAAGATAGAAAAAAAGGAAGAGTAAAATGTGGAACTGGTTCAGGGAATTGTTCCAGTTACATAGCACCAGCCCCAGAGAGGAGACAATGAGACCCAGACGGGCTTAGTAGTCCAGAAGCCATTCCTCTCTCAATGGGAACAAGTCTTGGACCCACACTCCAGTAGTTTTGTCTTGTATGTTGCTATCTGTGCTAGCTGCAGAGTGGAGGGGGTCTGTGCCAGGCGAAGGTCCATAGGGACCCTTGGAATCAGTGGGGCTGGAGGAAGTTGGTCCAGGTCCAGTGGGGCGATCTGGGCTTGGTGACAAGCCAAGCTGTCTACTGCAGGGACGCTGGGAAAATGTAAATAAGAGCCTGATAAGGGCTATTGTTTTCATTCCATTCTCATCCCGGCTGAATGGCCTGCTCCCCTGCCTCAGAGCATTTTATCTCAAGAGGGGGAGGGAAAAAATGGAAGGGGTGGGGGTGTGAGAGATTTAATAGCCCCCATAGGAAAATAAAAATAAACTCACTGGACTCTTCTCTTGTTTAAGCTGATTCCCCAGAATGTGATGTCCTACTTTTAAAGGACAAGAGTAACACACTTCATGCTAAAATACTAAAAGTTCCCCACTATCAGTCATAAATAATTATATTTGCTTTCCCTTGCAGATTCACTAAAACCCAAAGTCAAGTGTGAATGTGTTATCACAAATAATCTGTTGTTTCATGTCAAGTACAGTGTGTATCAATTTTCAACACTCTGTCATAACCTGACTGTGTTGCTATGTTGATACTAACCAGTGTTTCCACTGGCATCTTCCATTCCTCTTGAGAATACGAACCTGCATTTTAAAAGCTGAAATAGCCTTCCCTCTATTAATCTAAATTCTTGAGGAAAATAAGCTGTGGAATGGCGCTTTGAAAAGAGCCAGACATCTGACTCATTTACTGTTCCTTCAAGTGCGCCTGCGCAAAAAGCGCTCTCCTTTCACCAAAACCATTTTTGGATGCCTGTTTTTGTCCGCAGCGTTCGAACACTGGAAGGTGTTTGAGAGTTATTTTATAGACTAATCCAGGTCATTATTCACCTCTCCCAGGTGGAAGCTCAGGGAGGACAGCAGTACATTCCAGCTGTAGTCTCTCGTGCTGGAGGACTTGGCAGGTCGTGTCTGGCCCGGCAGAGGGGATGGAGAAGTTAGGGAGCGCAGCTCTCCTGGGAGGGAGGTGCGAGGGAGGGGGAGAACTGGAGTAGAATGGAAGCTGGCACCGCATTATCTCCAACTGTTGGTGCATTCCTTAATGATCAAGTGCTGGAGGAGCATCTGTTATGAAAGTGAGCGTGTGCGTTACAGAGAAGGGAGCATATGTATGCATACAAACATATGTTCAATGGCTTTATTTGATTCCACTTTTCAGCACTTTAAAAATCCAACTTTTCTTTTCTTAAGGGAATAAAATGTCAAGGATTGGTGTCGCTCTATTTGTGTTGGGATTGATGGGAGGTTGTACTTGTAGGAGAGGAAGCTGTCTCACCCAGGGGTGATAGGCAGGGAAGAGGAGCTGAGCTTTGCTACTCCCCCCACCCTTAACCTCTGTTTCAAAGATCTGTGATCTTTGTGCCACGCAGGGATGTTAAAACACACCAACACACACACAGAACACAGCCTTTTCTCCCTCCCTCTCTGAGGGTCAAGGGGACAAACTGAGTTGGGAATTGGAAAGTCAATAAAGCAGAAGAAATGTTATAATGACCCTGAGCTGAAGATGTCCTGCCGACCCCCATCATACTGGAGGAAGTGGACAATCAAACAAAATGGTGACTCTGCTTGATCTCTCTGAAAGCCATCCTTAAACAAGACTACAAGAACTACTGACCCCGTGTTACTCCCTGTTCGTCTGAAGTCAGTGTGTTTTGTCAGCGGTGTTTGGTTTGTGGAAGTGGGCAAGACATGTAACAGACGGATAAAAGAAAACAACATTTGTATACATCCTCAACTGTATAAATCCCCTCTGTGTTTGATGTCAAGGATGCTAATTGTGAGACTGGAAGAGTCCAGAAGGTTGTGTTTGACAGACCTTTCTTGATATTTTTTTCTGTTTCTGACTCTTTTGCATTCTGGACAGAAGCTCTTCATAAAACTGATCTGAGAAAAACCCTCTGTGTGTTATCATTTGAGACATCTTGCATATGAACTGCATCTTCCTGTTGGTAGGAAATGCTTGCAAATAAACTTTTGTTTACTATCTAATTCTCAGGTAATATCTAAAAGTCAGAGCACAATGATAATGATGAATGATGATGAATGATATATTCCCCAACACTGTGGTGGGATTGCTCCTCTTTGTTGTTTTCTTCCCTGTTTTTTCTCAGTCAGGCTAAATGCTACATGCTTGCTTTAGGTCAAACCTTGGTTCAGTTTATTGAAGGAGTAGCTCAAGATGGAGTGTTGGAGGCTTGCTTGGGCTGCTGGTATTTGATGAGAGCAGGCTGAACCCTGTGCAGCGTAGAGATGGTGGAGGCCTGGGTCAGCCAGCCCAGTATGTTCTTTATCAGCTACACCAGCGACAGCATGGCAGATTGCAGCCATTCCTCCTCTGATTCATTGTCTGCTGGACAAATGTTAATTGTTTTCATCATTGGCAACTATGCAAGCGTTTGGACGTACCCAGTCTCACACTTTGCCTCCCACTTAATGTGAGTCTCTGCCCTTACACTATCCCCACAATGCTGTCTTTCCTCCTCACTCCACCTTTAGCTCATCTCTCAGCTGTCAGGCCGAGTCCCTTTTAATGTTCGCCATCAAGTTAAACACCCTTTTATTCATCTGATACCCTGACTTTTCATTTAAGCGAGCTGAATTATGACATCAGCTGAATTATTCTAAAAAGTAGCCATATTCTGTATTTAATATTGCACAAAGGGGCACACTGTCACAGACTAAACATAAATTCTGACGTCTTTTTTCGTTTTTACTTTCTAGAATCCTCATGCATGGAGAAACTTCTTTCTAAAGACTGGAAAGAGAAGATGGAGAGGCTCAACACCAGTGAGCTTTTGGCAGAAGTAAAAGGTAAGAACACAAGCGCTGCGTCACATTTAGCACACAAACAGCAGTCCTTCATTCCTATCAGAATATATGTGCTGAATTATCAGAAAATGCCTTGTACTGAAATAAAACAAAGGCCTTTGGCTGCCCTCTTCATTCATGTCTCTCCTCCCTTATCTTTTATTGGAATGTCTAACTCCATCCAGAGTGCTTTTCTTCCAAATGGAGACACATTCTTAGGCTCTATGTGCGTTATTCTTGTCCTTTCAGACAGCCATGAGCTTTGTTTCTCTGTTCTGGCACATGCAGAGCATTCACGCTGCTTTGGTAATTGTTGAACCCAAAGTGTGCTTGATGTGAGCGTAGCCTGGCTGGGCTGAAAAGAGGGAAGCTGGTCAGATAGGAGCGGAGAAGCACACGGTTGCCTCCTCAGAGAGCTTACATTGGAGTGGAATGTCTCGACTCAGACAGTGAACGCCCTGCGCAGAGTATTGAGCGCGCCACAGTGGAGCACAGCTCAGCACTCCCCCAAAATCTGTGTTTATGGCAGGGTGAAAGTAGGCTGAGGATGGGCAGGGCTGCTGCTCGGTCCTTAGCACTGACTGTTACTGAAAGCGGGTGTGTTTATAGATCACAATACCTGCAGGATCCTGCCCTTATCCCCAGTGAATCTCTTCATCAGAGATGTTTTACTTCATCAGAACATTTTGGGGTTCCCCCTTTAGTGTGTAATTAATCTTCAAGTTAAAAGCCCAAGAAACTAAAAAAATAAATCCTGTTAAAGTGCCTTCTTTGTACTCTTTGATTTTTTTCATTTATTTTCGTCTTACATCTGAGCACTATCATGAAACATGTTTGCATGAAGTCTACTTATTGTTTTATTGAACAAACACAAAAGAATGAAGAGCTGTCTTGCTCTCTTTTTAACCAATAAGTTAACCAATCAGAGCAAACTGTGCCTGGAGTGGGCCTATAAGAGATGAGCAGGGATGAAGCTCTTCAGAGAGAATGTGACAAGAGCTGCTACAAAAATATACATTACTGTATGAGAAAAATGTATGAGGCAGTTAAAACCAAAAGTTTTTTTTTATCTAAGATATGGATGGGTTCTAAGTGAAACTAACATTTGGGATTAATTATAGAATTGAAATTTCTCTATTTCCAGTGGACAGGAAAAATAAATGTTGAATGTCCATATAATTATATTCATTGGCAATAACCTTAATGAGCTGCAGGAGAAATCATTACTTGGTAAGCTAGATTCATTGTATCTGTCCTAGTGCACTGTGTGCCACTGTAGATCAAAGTGCAGGGGGTAAAATGTTTTAAATGATTTAGCCTTTTGAAATCTGCTGTGTTAAATTACAGGCAGGGCATTTCTGCTGTTTGATGAATGGCAACTAGAAGGTTACTTGGTGGTCTGTAAACAGGTAGGGAGCCTGATAATAAACACTATGGCCTCTGTGTGTTGATGAGTTATGGAGAGAGTCTATACACCACAGTTACAAATATAAATGCTTCTCCTATCACAGAGGCTGCCTTAGATTTTTAATTAGCATGCCATTTCATATGACTGTAGACATTTCAAAGGGCTGCTTTGTGCTCACCCTTACAAATGTCTCTCTCTCTGCGTTTGATGTCTGCCTGATGTAAATACGGGCAATTAAAAAGAGGCCCAGGGTTGGAGATGCACAAGGTCCGACTAATTAAAACACAAACAAAGGTACCAACCACCTTATGATTAAGTTTGAAAGTGTTACGATGAATTTGAGTCTCCATTAATTGTTAGGTTAAAATGAGTACAAAAGGCAAACATGTATGTAGGTTTCAAATGAATGAAAGCCAGTGAGGAATAATGGCTGACATGCAGATTAAAAAAAATATTGTATCTCCTGGCTGAGTGGCCTTGCATGCTCTTTGTAGATCGCTCACTGATTCCTCTGCCAATTATACTGAGCACCTTTTCAGCTTGCTTTTCACATTGTTTCACCGAAACCTTGAAAGTTTAACAATTGTCACTGCAGGAGCAAGTGGTGGAATCTGGCTGGTGTGGAAATAACACACAGCTTCCCATTCTTGGAAAACAAATATAAAACAAAAATCGATAAGGGTAGCAGAATTTTAGCGACGGGTTTACCCATGAAAAGAGACACATTCTTCTATTGCAGCTGTGTTCAAACATGCCCTGAATACTTTACCCTGTTGAAGTGAACACAGAGTTCAGTAAACAAACAAAACAAAACAATAGTATCAACAGCATCAGAGATTTACCTTTCAAGGTCTGCTAACCCAACCATTTACCCTTTACAGATGACACATCGATAATTACAGCTTATTGTTGTGTAAGGGTCTGGGTGTGTGATGCGCTCCATTTTTAAGGTGAATAATTTCTTTCGGTTGTAATTTAGAGCCAGTAGATACGGACATAATCACCCAACACAGGCAGTGCTCTTAAGCCAAGCAAGTAGCATGGCGTTATTAAGGGTTAATGATTTAAAATCTCCATCTGCCTTTTCTTGTACGCTGTCAGGGCTTAGTTTCAGTAGGGGCAGGCAAGAGCGTGAGTTTGCTCGGGAGCATTAACGGCGGATTTCTTTTCACCTGTCAATTCCAGCGCTAACTGTTTGTTTTCATACCTGAGCTTAGCTGTCAATCTGCAGGAACGATGAAATCTCCCGAACAAAACCGCAGCGCAAGAAAGGGAGGCTGGCTGGAGGGGCTCCAAACCACACAAAAAGTAGTAGATAATAGGTGGAAGGCGGGTAAGAGAGAGAGCTACACGGAGAAAGAGACTTAAGACGTGGATGCTTAGAGTCCACATTTATAATGATCTACCTCAAAGGCATTTAATACACATGACACACAGCATTACATTAATAGTAAATGATACACATTCTCTGTGAAACACTTAGAAATGTAGTATAGTGTAAAGTGACTTGTAGTTGATAAATATATTTTCTGTTGGATATTTGCTTTGTGCAGGGTCTTTGAGCTTTGCACTCAACAGAGCTGTTTAAGTTTCCCTGCTGAGTGGCGGTTTACTGGCCCCCTGTTGGGGATGAAAAAAAGAAAAAGAGAAAAAAACATCCAATGTACATGCACACACACCCTGCTGAAGCATTTACTCGAAAAGGGGCAAAATGTGTAGTTACAAAACTGGAACACAAGCTGTATTCATTCTCTTGGAATCTACCAAAAAAAAAAAAAGAAAGCAAAAAGCTCAACACCGTACACTAGCGTTGAAATTGTAGCTGGAATTCTGAAGCAGAAAAATCTGGGCTCTTGCGCTGTTACAATCAATTTGAAAATGGTGTCTACATGACAGTGGTGGGGTGCACACAAACAGTCCTGTGGCAGGCAGATAAGTGGAAGCTCTTTAGGAGGAGAACAGAGGGCAGGGCAGGGTGGCTGCTTAGGCAAATTTGATGCTGGTCCTACCTGTGCCGGCCACACGCATGCACAGAAATGCATGTCCCCTGCATTAACACCCAGTCTGTATTATTGAGTTGTTTTTTTTAAAAACACGTATTCACCTTAGAATTGAGCTCAAATTTTGATGGGTTTCATGAAGTGCTGTCTGGATGCAGATACACAAAATACAGTTACCATCAAAGTGGACTTATAGAACTTCAGAGACATATAGGCAAAGAATAATGTGTAGTTGACTCCATATGGTTTGTGTATTTTGACTACACACTGTTTATTATGTTTATTATATCTAGCCAGACATATAAAAGCATTCACATAAATGGTACAAAACAGTATCTGTCCAGTTGCTCCAGTCAAAAACGCCTCAGTTAGCATTTTCTTCACAACACTTCAGTCAACTGTTTGCCCTGTGCACTCAGGTGAAATATGAGCCACAGTAAATCATTATTCCTCAGGCCACATTTGCCAGATGAATGCATGTGAGTGTTGGACTGTGTGTTTTTCTCCTCTAATGAATTGAGGAATTTAGCTTGTGGCTATGGAGGTTGAAAAAAAAGTGTAGAGCTGTGCTCATGTGTGTTTACGTACATGTGCAATACAGATAGTTTTCTCTTAGTTTTGAATTATATTCATGTTGTGTCCCATGGTTTGTTCACCTAAAGATATTCTGAGTATGCATGCTTTGTATGCCTGCTATCCTCCCAGCTGATATTAACAAAATGAGTTGAGACATTGTGATAGGTCATAACATACTACTGTATGTTGGTCAACTGAAAACTCAGTAGCAGTCACGGTAAAGGATATCATAAATTGTACAGCAGCCAAATTGTTCTTTTTCTGATTTTTTACTCAAATATAGAGCTCCAATTGTTTTGATATTTCCGTTTCTTCTGCTTCAAAATATTTCCATCTCATAAATTTTTAAGCTTGGATAGGGAAACTCCTTCATTTTACTTTTGTGGACAAAGGTTCCCATTTTATCAAATTCTGCTCAGACTGAGATGTTTGAGTAGAGGGCAAGGAAAAAGGAGGTATGGGTAGGTCTGATCAGACCTTAATGCTGAAACAACCAGGCTTAGTGGCAGAGCATGGATGGATGTAATATTTAACCTTGCACATAATTTCAAAATCTAGATATTATGAAGAGAATTCATACAGTTTCAACCTAAACAAATCTTCACTTTCTTTTGTCAAGTTGAAGCATTATTAGTTCAAATGACTTGTTATCATCAACAAACCTTGTGAGTTTAATTTTCCTTAATCATGTTACAGAATTCAAAGAATAACATATAGGAGAAACATTTAAGATTTGTGCTTTTTCTATGTTACATTCTAACAGTTATATTTTTCCTCAATCAAGATGGAACCGCTGAAGTATTAGAAGTTGAATGCAGAATTCTTGTCCATCTTCAGGAATGCAAGGATTTCCCTTCATGCATATCACTGAGCTGCAGAGTCGCCGCTTTGTTGTTCTTCACCCACTCTGCTCTGTGCAATCGCCATACCTTCATGATGCTCTCGATGTTCTTTTAGCATCATGAATCTCCCTCCTATCAAAGCTCACTCTGATTTTACAATGTCAGTGTGAAGTGTTATACATTTGAGTGGAATTAAACAACTATGATATGCCATTAGGTGTAATGAAAAAATATGTACTAATAGCCTGACAGCTGTGCAGGTGTTCATCTAGACGCTGTATGAACTGCTTTAAGTTGCCTTTGATTCTTCTTATTCTAACTCTTGCCGCAGTGATTCGGATTAAACTCAGTGACAGCATTGTTGAAAGACTTATTCAACCAATATAACAGTTTGAAAGTCTGTGAAAAGATCTATTTTGCCCAAACTAAGGGAACAAGCACAATCTGCTGTATTTATCATCTGTATAGGTAAGAGCTATGAGTAATTGTTCTCTAAAAAGAATGAGATGAAATCCGGCATCTAATTCATTTTCAAGGCTTTCCAGACAATAAGTCATTGTGTTGATCACTGTTAAACAGGCTTTTGTACAAGAGGGACCTTGAAAACTGTGAATTTTGTCTATATATTTTTAAGGGCACAGGGGTCTAACATGTTATTATAAAGGCAGCAAGAGATGAAGAGAAAAACCTGAGGCAGTCACTATTTCCATGTAATTGTTAAGTGCCGTGCTTACATATTTGATCTTCGATGGTGCCAACATGCATGGTTTGTCACTGTGTATTTATTAACAGTTAATGAATGCTCCATTGGAACTCTCAAATAAGAGAAAATAAAGTTTCACAGTTTTCTTTTTCTCCAGTGAGAATTTAAGGGTCACACCACACCCATCAGGTGTAGCCTCTGTCTCGCCTTTGACGAGGGGCCTTGTCAATTGTCATGGATAGACAGTTAAGTGCTAAAGCTCACATTAGCATAATTATACTGAAGTGTGAAGCTTTCTCTATCATCAAAATATTAGTCTCCATCAGTGTTCACCACGACCAGCAGAATCAGTGCAGATGAAGTGGGCCTTTATTAATAACCACTCCATATGCCAATCAAAAAACACATTTTGAAAAAGTAGTACTGTCCAGGTATATAGAGCAGTAAGAAGTTAATAATGCCTGCACTCATGTCTGTTTAAGTGGTTCTGAAATTCAGAGAAAATCCTACTTGTTTAATAAGATGATGGGCAGTTTTTCTTTCAGTGTGAACAAGCTGGTACCTTAGACATGTCACGTAGGTAAGCTGAAGGACTGAGAGTAATTGCTGCCAGAAGATGACGTGCTTGTGAGTCACTACTTCTGCTTGTTAATGGGGTTTTATTGGCAAGATTAACAGCTTTTATATCACAGCAGAGGCAGCAAGCCAGGTAAAACAGCTGTTGCTCATATTGTCTTGGTTGTAGGATATGGAGACCCATTAACACCATATTACTGGAAACACATATGGTCTTGTAGCATTGGTGAACAAGTGGGTAAATATTAGTTAAAAGCTATAAATGGCAAAAGAAAAGGTTGATTATTTTAGGTTTCCTACCAATTTAAATCCTCAATATTAGATTTTCTTGTTAATGGAAAACTTATAACAAGTCAGAATTTGTTTGGTTTGTGTTTTGTGCTTTTATTAAAGCAGTATTTCCAGTTTTTGACAGATGTAAAAAGAAAATCATGTTTTGAATCAGGAGAAGGTACAAAAAGATGCAGTCTGCTGCGACTCAACCAGCCTCTTTGTGTTTTTCACAAACATCTGATCGCAGAGTTAACACACATACATTCACCTTTTTATTGATTGTTGCAGGGCGCAACACACATTTGTTCACATGTCTACTTTCACACACATTTTGGGAAAGAGCAAAGACAGAGAGCTTCAGCACGCATGGCATTCAAGCTATGTGCGGTCTGTACGTGGATACAACATGGTACAATCGCAGCATTTAGACAAGTCCTAATTTACTTTGGAGCGGCTTGCAGCATATGGAAGCATCCACAATAGCTAACTGATAGAGAGACAAAGAAATTCCAGTCCTCTGGTGCTAAAAAACTCAATTCAGATCAGGTCATAATGGCTCAGCTGTCTTAACCAAAGGAAGAGGAGAGAATAGGGTGCCTTGTGATTTTCCCCCTTTTCGCCCTCACCCTCCCTCACTTTTCTTCTTTTTTTTTTGTGGCTGAATCTTTTATCTGTGTTATTCACTCGGGACTCTTCAAAGTAACAAGCCTCCTTCTTTTTCCCCGGTACTGGACTTGGAACCCAAATTAGAGACTGCTTGATTAGAGCAGAGAGGAGGGAGCCAAGAGAGAGGGAGATGTGGGTATTGGACAAAACAAATCGCACCCCTACAAAGTGCCTTTTATCCAAAGACCCCAAGGCTCAAATACCCCCGTCCCTCCCCAAGCAACCATGGCTTTGCTTGTTTTTCTCTTATCATTTATTTAGTTACCCGTTGATGTTGTCTGCCCTACTTTGTGACATTTAAAGGAGGCAGGAATTTCAAAAGGTGAATTCTGAATGGACTGAAACTGCACAGTCCGGCTTTGCCGTCTCCTCCTTCTATGAGTCAATCAAAGATTGCTGAAACTGGTCTGAAAACAAGGAAAGTGCAGAGGCAGCTCGACTACTCACTCCTGGCCTCCTTTTCCTGTGTCAGGCTGGTATTGTCCTACTGAACCTCAGTCGTCTACCAGAGGGATGTCACAATATGTTAGGTCTGGCTTGGCTGCTGGGATTTATGCAGCGCCAAGGCATCTCTGGGTTGTCTGTCTGCCATCGGAAGCGCAATGTGAGGAGACATGTTAACAGCAGACCCCAGCCCCACTGCTGTTAAAAGCCATGCAATATGCAGGAAACGGCCTCTTTTGTCAGCGGGCTGGTCAGACACAGACCACGACTCTCCTCTTCTGTACCACCCAATAAAAGTTTTATCTGCATTTTAAAGCTGATCCATAATTTAAAGCAGGAAGAAAAGAGATTTTAACACTAACCCGCCAACAAAAACCATATGCTTTGGATTTTCTGCTCAGCTGTGTACCTTCTCTAAGATGAAACTCCTCCATGGTTTCATATTGAGACAATTCGCTGTTACTCTGAATTATTTTTTTAACTCTTCTTGGCCTTTTAATGTTATCTTACAGATTAAAAAAAAAAGAATAGAGAGAAAAGACTTAAGCAAACTGTTACATAATTATGATTAAAACAGCAAAAGACTAAATTTCAGCACTGAGGATGCTTCAGGCATTCCCACAGTTCAGCTCAACATCTAAACAATGGGCCCTCTGTTTATATTCCTGTGGTGTCTGGGCAGGATGAGGCACCCGACACTCAGGCTAGCCCATCAGATCCCTCTATGGACCCCAAGCAGATGCAGTTCTTCATACTCCTGTTCATAATTTTTACAGTTTTGTATTGCTTTTGCATGCTTTGATCTGGAACTAGCAAGTTGATTTGATGAAATTAGGCAGGTTGATCCCAATGACTCAATGACCTCAGAGCTTTATCTGCTTAATGATTTTCTTCTTTTGTTCCGTCTTCCTACTTTTCTTCTCTCTCTCTCCTTCTGTATTTATGCCTCTCCCGCCTTTCGACTGCAGTATTGAAAGCAGTGATTTATTGTGACATCACCTGATGTATCTTGCTGGTGACCTGTAAGAGGCAGCTTCTTCATGAACACAGCCAAAGGTTAATAAAATTGGTGCCGATTGTATCAATTTTACAGATAAGCCATTCACAACAAGTGTGGTCGGGTGAATAAGAAGTCAATTCAGGCCTTCGAAACTGCACACAGGCTCAATGAATGGCTGCTTTTAGGTGTTTTTTTCCCCCTTCTTCTTCTTTTTCGTTAGGAGGATAAATGGAGAATTGCAGCTCTCTTCCATTGCAGCAGGCAGTGGAAGCAGAGCGAAGCAAACTGAGATTCAGACAAGCCTGCCAGTAAATTGCCCTGAATGGGTTCTGGAGGTTGACAGGCCCTATTAAGACAAACGGCTTTCCTCATCGGAGAGATAAAATAAATCAGGTGTTTAGTCAAATTAAAATAGTTTGAGTGGAGAGGGCCCCTGGGAGCTCTCGGAGAAACTCAAGACAGATGTGGTCAGAGACGAGAGGAAGACACCCAGGAAAGAATTCAGCTCCTGCTGGCCCCTGGCCAGACTTCACTGTACTGTTATCTGGCTTTCTGTGCTTTTATCCTTCTCCTTCTCTCAGACTGTCTCTTCTTCCCCATCAGGTTTTCTTTTTGTGTGTGTGTTCCCCGGATCAGCTTGTCACACAGGAGTGGTGTGGGAGGAGAGTGAGTTACTGTCTAGCCTCTCACTGGCAATTATGTTGGCTGTGTAAGTCAATGGTAGGATCACTTAGCATTGATTAGGCAGAGGCAGAGAGCAGTGCAGTGGAGCCGCTCTCTGTCGCACACAGTGTAGACATGTAGCTGTAAAGAGAAAATGAAGACTATTGGTCTGTCATTGCTTTTCATTTGGAAGTGTAGACGAGTGACAGAGTGGTGCTGAGTGTTGATCAAAGTCTCTCTAGATGAGTGTCCTAAGCCATTCGCAACATCTGCTTTGTTCACCAAATGTTTTGTTACATTTTCAGTTGTAAAAATGCAGAAAAACATGCTAAATGCAGTATCATTGTGGGCAACTTCAATAAACAACAACATTTTTTTCAATATTGTGTGGCCTTGCTTGTCAGATATTGAAGGTGTGAGTGCCATATCTAAAACCGGAGTATTTCTGAAGCCAATGAGAGCAGTAACTCTTAACACTTAGGCCATAATAACCCCTGAAAGTCTGACACAAGCTGCCACCTCGGGTTGACAGCTCCCTGCAGCTTTTTTCAATGTGCCGGAAACAATTCATTGCCTTTCTTCCTCCAAAATCTGTGAACACCAGTTACAGTGAAACCGTCAACTCCAGGCTGTGTGTGACCTTAACATTTTTACCGAATTCACTGCAGTCGGTTGCTGCCTGTGTGGTTTTCTTTGTATTAAATATTGTGTATGGTACAATAGCACAATGTGATGATTGTTGTGTGCAGCATGGTCACTTTTTCTATATTTATCAGTAATACAAAGTCAGGACCCCTCTGCAGCTTTTCTTCTTAAAGCTTAGACCCTGGGAACAAAGTGTGGCCATAATGAAAGCTTTCGAGTACTTCTTTTCTGTCCAGTATGCATGACACATACACACATTTCTGTTGACTCTTCACCTTGTGTTTATCCATTCCACTCTTGACCTGGCTCTCTCCCACTCTTCTCCAGGTACTCCAGAGAGCCTGGCAGAAAAGGAACATCAGCTCTCCACAATGATCACCCAGCTGATCAGCCTACGGGAGCAGCTCCTGGCTGCTCACGATGAGCAGAAGAAGCTCGCCGCCTCACAGATGGAGAAACAGAGGCAGCAAATGGAGTTGGCCCGTCAGCAGCAAGAGCAGGTGCCTTTCTTTTTCTTTTTACCCATTCTCTCTGTCTGCAAGCCAACTAATACCTTTTCTCCTGTCAATACATCGTTCTTTTTCTTCCCCCATGATTTGCAATGTTCCCTCTCCATCCTCCTTCCATACTCTGCTACCCCTCCCATATCAATAATAAACCCCATTAAATACAATTGTAACCAACTGCCACTCAGCCATTATATTTCATGCCTGAAATTTGCTAATAAAATTTTACTCTTTGAGAGAAATTTAAAATATTATTAGATTTAAGAGACGCTACGCTCTATATTGCCTGGGATATTTCGGTCATGCTCTCTCACCCGCGTTTATGCTGTGCGGCAGGAAAAATGTTATTATGACTTGTACTAACAAATGCGAGGCAATGTGTGAATTAACCGTTATATTAAACATGGAAGTCTTCTATATCTTATAAATCGACTCCTATTAGAACAAGCCTGGCATTAGATTTGCAGCACAAATCAGGCCAATGAGCCATATTGTACAAATCAGCAAATTAGCACAGGCCATGAAGTGTGTTAATGTCTGGGAAGAAATAAGGACACAAACTATCCACACAGGCGACACTTTTATTATCACCCGCCACCCTAATGGCTATGAGTCAATTATCAGCAAGGAGTTCACTCAGAGTTTTCTCAGCCCACTCTCAGACCTTCCTGTGGTAAATGAAGAGATAGACCATATAGCTCGGAGTGATACATTTGGTCATAGTACACTAATAATACATTAACGGTATTGATTTCTTTTTCAATCAATGATGTTCATCTGCAAACTACACTCAACTCCGTAGGCTTTGTAGACATTGCGGCATGAATGGGCAGTGATATAAGTCATTTGATCATCTTTTAAAATGGACGAATTTTATTAAAATGGTGGAGCGAGCAAAGACAGACGGAGGGGAGAGGGAGAGCCCGCTGAGAGCTAAAATGTCATCAAGC
>JBBDHI010000001.1:15286087-15304122 GCA_037177115.1 Craterocephalus stercusmuscarum
GGGGGGAAGAAAAAGGAAGGGGAAAGGGAGAAAAAAGGTGGGGGTTGGGGGGGGGGGGGTCCTTCCCAAAACAGCACAAAAAAAAAAAAAAAAAAAAAAGAGAAAAGAAGAAAGAGCAAAAATAGACATTGTTAAAGAGAATGTGCAAGTCCCCCCAATTAGCGCAGTTAGACTGAAACTGTTAGCATGATAATAAGAGAGCAATAAAGCAGGGAAATGATAATCTGTGTGCTGAAAGTGTGGAAGTTCATGCCACCGTGCATAGGCCTTTGTCTGTGTAGATTCTGCGCTGCCAGTTCTTTCCCTTGGGTTTGTTGAGGACGGCTGTGTTCGTCTGCTAGTAGGATTATGTGGAGGCATTAACAGCCTAGTCGGACAGGCTTGGCTCTCACCCAGGGAGGCTCTGTCCAGCATGTTCATCCTCCATTTAAGGAGACTGTTAGCTGATGAAGATGTGCACAAGCAAGACTGAAGATAAAAGAAAGCGGTGACCTGACTCATTAGCCCCTGTGATTTAATATATTGACACTTGGATACAAATAATTCCATTTAGTGGACTCTATGGGGGCGGGAGGAATCAATTTAATTAGTTATGAAATGTGACTCCTTGTCAGAAAGCAGAGGAAACGCTGACGTTAAACAAAGTCGTGTGTAATTTGAACAATAAAGCAATCACGGTCCTGTTAAAACTTAATGATGCGCAAAAGGTATAAGAGGTTCAACCTCACCTGAGGTGGGGATTACCTGAAAACAACGGTGCAAAGGAATTGGATAATTGGTAAATCAAGCCTTTATTTATTAAAAAAGAGATCACAAAAAAGCTAGTTATGCTCTAGGGAAGGTTGCAAAAACTCACTGGCTTTGCCAATGAGGTAAGAATGTAGACAAACATATTAATTACTACTAAGAATGAGAAAATAAAGCCAAGGCATTTATGTAATTTGCCTTTGTACTCCAACACCTTGACGGTGTAAGCAGCAATGATTAAGAGGCTCGATATGAGAGGTGCCACATGAAAGAGCGTAATATACAAAATCACACCTGAGGGTCTATTTAAAATTAGTCACCTGAGGGGTTTCTAAAGCAGCCCTTTTATTTATCACACAGATTTCTAGCTCTGTATCAGCTCTCACAAGTGAGAACACTAGTCGGGAGATTATCTGCCTTCCTGAAACGGGAATTGGCCTTTTCAGTCAAAGGTTACACAGTGTTGAATAATGCTGATAACGGAACATTCTGAACAAATGCTCTGAATCGAGTGATTATCGCAAACTGCACCTGTTTGGATCTCCTCAAGCCTTCCCTGGATGATGGAAAAACAGCTACACTTAACACTCATTGTACCCCGACCCCCGTAAAGGAAAAATATCAGATGAGGGAGAACACATTCGCCAATGTGATGCTGACTTCGCTTCCTCTCCTTCTCTGCACGGACTGTGTTTTCTCTGCTAATGTTGTGCAAACTGTTTTGTCTTTGCGTTGGTTTTACACGGCCATCCTCCTCAGCAGTGGGCACGCTCACAGGGAGAAGGCGCTGCATTAATAGACTCCACTGTGTACAGGCAGCGAGAAAGGGGCGCGTGTTTTCTTAGGGCTGGGGTGGCAAACCAAAGCATTCAGCCCATGGCTAATGCAAAAAAAGGAGCTTTTTGTTTTTGGGGCAGAAGAGAGTCCAGGCATTCCTCAACTGAACACAATGAATGAGCTCTTTTGTGCTTCACAATTAATCGCAGCAAAAAAGTTTTTTTTTTTTTGTTTTTTTTTAAATGCTACTTTGTTCGTCAAATACCGTGTTTTTTTCTTTCTTTCAACATTTCCCTAAATTTAATTGGAAATCCTTAATCACAATGTTGTGCTTGTCTGATCTTTTGTAAAATGCTATGGGTTCTTTGGCCTATATGGTGATATCTGAGCCTGTTTGAAAGTCTGCACACACTTGTGTGTCTAATAAAGCTGCCCCTCCTGACAGGCGTGTTCTCTGTTGAACAACAGAATGGGCACTGTTGTGTTGTGTGGAGCCAGCAGCTGGGAGGTAATGCTGAAGACAGAGCCTCAGTCTGCTAAAAAAAAAAATTTAAAGAAACAGGACAGAGTCGGGGGGGGGGGGGGGGAGGGGGGGGTGGACGACAACTTAGTCATGGTTTAGACAATCAAATCATCCAAATTCACAAATTCAAGTGATCTCATACTTTTGTCTTTTTAACTTAATAACCACAAAACATAGTTTGAAATATATATGAAAAATATATGTTCAATATTTTTTTGAAGAATGGCACATATCTAATATTTATGTGTACATAATAATATATCACTTTCTAATTACTTAAACAAATACAAAACAACAGAAAAAGCCTTTGTGTCATTCTCCTTCCTTCAGGGGGTTGAAGATATTTCAAACCTCAAATCAACATTATCATATAAGCCTCACATACTTAAACCCATCTATTTCCCAAAACCCGGCCCTGTTCTCAGCACATGGATGCAGCTGCAATCTGACCAACCCATATCTAATGTACTTAAGAGCCTCACTTTCACCACTGCAAGATAGTCGGGAGCATTTCACATTCCCCGTATAAACTCAGGATGTATATGCACAACAATAATGTTGACCCTTAAACCTACTTGTGAGCTTGTTTGTGTGTTTTCTTTTCTGTTGTGTATAGCACATGTTGTTTGCGGATTCTGCCAATTTTATGGTCAGAAGGAATTTTCTTCGAAAAATAATCTCTGTTGGAGGGGTGCAGTGCTCGATTGTATTGCTGTGTGCACACAACTGATATCATTCATTGTGTGACCATGTAATGTAAAAAAGAGCCACGGCGTGAAATCTCACTCACACTACAGCAATTAGAATAAGAAGAACATACCGTAAGGCCAGATTTTGAGATTTTCTACACAAACATATATTTAAGGCAAAAAGGTCAGGTTTGTTTTATTTATTCATTTACTTTTATGCATGATGTAAACATTCTTATATATATAACCAACCTACCTATACATATGCTTTTGTCCATCTTTTATACGTTTTTACATCTCACTAGTGTTTATGTTTTATTTTTCTTCCTCCAATATTTAATACTGAAGCCATTTAAATTCGAGTTGCGGGTAAAACTCCTGTAAATGCCAGGCACTTTATTTAAGCAAACAGCAGGCTGCAGTTTTATCCAGGATTCCAATGAAGTCTAACGGAGCCATGAGGTGGAGGCGAGCAGAGTGGAGGGATTTGGAGTGGGTGTGTTAGGCGGGTCAGAGGACTGCACTTCTCTGCTTTCAAGCCCCCGTCAACTTAATATAGACATACTGGAATGGCCAATGTCCAGGAGGGCTTGTTGTACTGCTGAAGGAATTAGTGGAAGCAGAAGTAACCATTGGTTATTCCCTCTGGGTGGCCTGACCTCACTTGTGTGTCTGGATTTGCAGCATTTCATCCTAAACAGCATAACACATACAGCGCTATTAAGTTCAATCGTAAGGAAACAGAGCTTAATTTTCATGTCGGAGCCAATACAGTGCTGAGGAGATTATGGGTCGCGTCTACTGGTGGTCTGTCTTTGGCTGTTGTGGGAAAGGGTGCAGCACAAGGGATTCAGATACACGAGGGGAGTGATGATAAAAGGTCACACTTGATCAGTACAAGGGCCTTTTATTGGGACCTGAAGCTCTCCAGCGCATTCGCCTCTTCCCATTCTAATTTCTAGAGCAGACGAGCAGGAATAATGTGCTTCTGTGGAGTGGGTGGAAATATGAAGACCTTTATTCAAAAGCAGGAGTCTGGAGCATCAAAGTCTGCTTCAGATCTATTGATCTATGTGTCTGATTACCATTAGTTACAGACAAATCAAAACAGCATACAGTAGCATCTCCGTTTGATCAATGTGTGTGTGTCTGCCATGTGATATACCAGGTCAGTATACAAAAGTAACTGAGCAGGAGCAAAGCAGTAACATGTACTCAAAGAACTGTTGATTGTTTGATTAAGGGAGGAAAAAAATACATGAAGCAACAGAGTTTCCAGCAGAAATGCTTCCACTCAGTGATTTTTCCTCCTGGGTAGTGTAGACCCAGCAGGCTGTGTGCACGGTGGCGGGTGTTAAACATGTCCTGCTGTCTAGCGTCAGTTTTACTGCATGCGCTGCTGTTGGGATGTAGTCAGATTTGCTAGCAAGCTCAAGATCGCATTCACTTTAAATGGATCACAAAAGGTGATTTCTGCTTGCAGGCGCTTGGTGTTCAGCTCTGTGGGGAGTTGCTGGAGAATGAAGTGTGAACTACCAGCTCTTACAGCAGCAGCTGGAGTCTGTCCTCCTCGTGAGAAATTACTGAACTGCTCCTTCAGAAAATGTGAAGAAATGTAGGACTACACTCGCACCTACTACTAAAGTTATTTCCATTAAAATTAGACATGTGAGTGATTAAAGATGACTATGATCTTTTCTTAATGTGAGAGCTCTCTGTCATTTTCTGGGAGGGAAAAATGGATGAAAAATAATCACAGTGAGCTGTAATAATTTTGGGGCTACTCTGCCACCAGTATTAAAAGGAAATACTGAAAGTGTCTCTTTTTGTCTCATGGCAAATAAATGCAGATCACATCTGTCATAAGGATCTGTGTCAGAGATGTGTTTAAAAGGTGTCAAGTTGCAATTAATCACAGCAGAGGAACCCAGGATCTCACAGGTCCTTTCAAGCTAATAATAAGCATGAACCAGGGTGACAACAAGATACGTAGATGTTTGTCTTTTTTTTTTTGGCCCCTACTGAATTTTAATCCTGTTAATACCAAGTAATTTCCCAGTAAAAACAAAAACTCTCTCGGTTTCCTTCACGTTTCATTGTGGTGTTTAAGAGCAGAAAACTTGTGAGTGGATCAGGGCAAAGAAGTGTAAAAGGGTTCAGAGGGAAAGCCAGCGGGGGGTCTTCAGGCCTCCTGGGTGCTGTAACAGACAGTGAAGAGCATGGGTGTTGACAGGGTCCCAAGTGAGAGCTGTAATGCGCTGTACATCTCCATTTGCACTGAGTGTTTTGTAGCTCCTTGGATTCACGTTGTAGGTTTCAAGTCAATAAAACGCTGTTTCTTTCCCCCTGCATACTGTTATAGCATTGTCCAAATGTGTTTTAGTTTGCATTTATTTAAGCTTGTTTAAAGATTTAAGTGAATCTTTCATCCTAAAAATGTGAAAACAGTCAGCATTTTACTATGAGGCATGCAGTAATGTTTTAGAGGAATATGTGAATAAATCTAATATCATAAAAGTATCTCATGAATGGATTAATTCAGTATTGGAAGGAATCTGGTTAGACTTGGATGTGTGTGTGCTGCTGAATGTATGTGGAAATTGATGTCTGGGAGAAATAAAAGAAGCCCTTTCAAATCTAGTCTGTCTTTGTGTATTTTACATGTCAGACATGTGATCCGTCTGACTCGCCCTCTGCAGTCTGACCGTTGGACATGCTGCTGATCACTGAATAAGAGATCGGGTCATGCTTTCTTTTCAGATTACTTGTGTTGAGATTGATTTACTCAATTTGCTGTAGCTAAACAGTAAAATTACAACAGTAAGATGTTACTACAATACAGTAAACTTCAGTACATTTTTCACTTTTTTTACCTTGAAATAAAAAAAGGTTCTTGCGATGTAGTATTTGCCGTTTTACTGCAAGTATATTTCAACAGAACTGCTGGTTAAGTCTATTTATCAAGTACCAGCATCTCCTCTGGAGGGAAACAGATTGCATGCTGGCCCACTACAGACTTCATCAGGTCATCTGAATTGATGATACATGTAGCAAGGCGGCTGAGTTCCCCCGGAAACCTCTGTTGGAGCGCATGCTGGCAGAGGCGGGGGCCTCAGCCAAGTCTGTCTGACTGATCGCTACAGATGCTCCTCTTCAAGTATTCCGAGTCAGATCCTTAGTGCTGGGTCTTGAGGGACAAACAATAGCACCTGTTCCTCATAAGATAGCCCATTCATGTATCTTTAATGAAGCCTGGGGGCAGATGGTGTGAAATGACATTATCCAGTACTTAGCAGTGCTAAGACAAAGGAAGAGCAGTGCCAGCACAACAATGCTGCTGTATTTATGAGGAGAAGGGAGGACGCTGCCCGAGCGCTCCCCTCACATCTGCTCCACTTCATTCTCAGACTCCTCAAGATCATCTTGGCATTAGAAATATCCTGGGCACTCAGCCCATACGTAGATGAACTTGAGGATAAGTCTTAAAGGCAGGGGGGTTGGGTTTGTAGAAACAGAGAGTATTGGCCACACATCTGTACGCTCTCTCTGTCTCATTATTTAAAACTTTGTATTTCAAATCTTTTCCTTTTACATAAAAAAGAACTTGCATAGAAAAAATAGTATTAATAATAAAGAAAGTGCTCAGCCACTGCACCAGTTGTTAATTGACAGCTCAACTATCCTCCACTATTTGTTGCCACCTTGAAGCTCCTCAAATTTTGATTTGCCTTCTCTGACATTAGCCGCTATAAATTAAACTTTAATGTGTGGAGCTCATTACTGCAAATCACAGCCATTCAAACTCAATGCATTTATTTCCCCTTCAGTGCACATTTCCTCTCTGTCTTCGCCTCGGTGAACGTTGTATATTCTGCTCCATATTTTAAGATAATAACAGTAATAAAAGCTGATATCCCAGATAAAATCATATCACTTAGAGTTTATCATGTAGTGGTGCAGGAGAAAAATCCATCCATGCATCAGATGCTTTGAGTTGAAGCCTCTTCGTATTTGTAAAGTGTCCAGAATGTCTTGCAATGTTCTTTTAATTATATCAATATTCTTCAATTAAATAATAGAAAACAAATATTCCCTATTTTTTTTAAACATTTCTCTGCTTTTGTGGCGTTATCCTTAAAGGTGCAAGTGAAACAGGGTCTTGCTTACAGCTGTTAATCTACAGAGGTGTTGTAAGGGTGTTCTCACTTAAAAAAAAAAAAAAGTTGAGTCTCAAATTTTAATGCTTGAAAAATTACAAGTCAAGAATCATCCCTACTTGAAACAGATTTTTTTAGATTTTCTATTTAACTTGGATTAGTATAAACAAAGTAACTTTTAATTCACTGCTGATACATGTTCCATTACAGGTGAAAATATATGAAATGCCATGTAACACATTTTTTAACTCACTTCAAGGAATAGGGGCTTGAGGGAGCATTTTTTATTTCTGACTACCGTACATTCAGCAACAGACCCCATCTGTTTTAACAGTCCAAATATACAGACAGAGAAAAGCTGTGTTCCCCTGTGCCTTTCCCCCCACCCCCACCCCCCCATCCAGCCAACGCCTGTCACTGGCCCTGCCTCATGTTGTGACATTAATTATTGTGTTTTTCCATATGTTCCATACATGCAAGGCCAAGCTCCATCTTTCATCCGTTCAGCCTGGAAACTTGGAACACTAATCCCTATAAAGCGAAGGTGTATTTAAGGACATTTGTCGCAGTCTTCTCGCCCATGTATTTTTCTCCTGCAACAGCATATTTGACAGAATTACTTTTGGAAGAATTACTTTTCTATTCTTCTGCACTTGCACTTCTGTAAAAGCTCAGCAGACATAAAACGGCTCTATTTAGTTTTCAGGCTAGCTTTGCACCTCTGGACAAATCAATAAAGTTGTCTTAAGTGAGTTTAGCTTGCTAGCTGTGAGAGAAACTGGGTGCAACTACTCCTGCAAAGGGTCTTCTGGGGGGGGGAGTGCTGAAAAAGTGGAGATCACAGCAGACCTCAGCCAGAACACGGGACAGGTTGATTTCATGCCCCAATGCAGCGGCAGTAATTGCACACAGACCTGTTTTATTGCGAGTTGATTTTAAGAGGGATGAATGGAGAAACATTCTGTAAAGTGTTTATTTTGGGGGATGACCTTTATTAACCCATTTTCCAGGCAGGTTCCCTTGAGGTGATCTGGCTCCATGCTAGATTAACCCTCACAAGCGCATGGTAGCCAGGCTGCTCCCTATCATAGAGTTTCAGGAAGCTGAGAATGACAAAATAAAATGGCAACATGTGTGCAAAGCCTCATACACTACTTTTAAGCCATAGGCTAATAATCCTATGTTGACGTAGAAATGCAGGGAGTATGCGATGACATTCCCAGTAGAACATTTATATGTGGGAGGAAAACAGACAAAGAAAGACAGTAAAATAAAACATGGTCGGCTGTTTTTCCACTTGAGAAAACAATCAAAGTAAAATATTGAGTTGTCTTTCAATTTTTTACTCATTAAATGATCACAGAAAAGTATGTGAGTAATTGATTTTTGCTGGAGAGATGTGTGTTCATGCATGTGCAGTACCCGCTGATCACTTCTGTCTCTGCATCTGTGTAGTGATCCCTCTCGCCAACACATTGGCTCTATTTTAACACCCGGGATCATTGTAAATGTTTCTTTCAACACACACAGTGGTTGTCCACAGGAGCTATACAAGATCCTCTCTGCTTTCTGTCCTGCATGTCACTTCCTCTAACTAATGCTGGGACAATGTGAGTGTGCAGTGCCTTTGATGTACCGGGGTGAAAAAGTGGTTTGGATTAAGAGCGGGCAGAGCTCGGCCAGGTATTGTGTGAGCACACGAGAGCGGTCGTTGCCACAGAGCCCCCTGTCAGCACGCGTTAGGAGGAGCTGTGATCTGGCCTCCCCCTGAGCAGGCTCTGTGTTTCTGTGTACCATGCCTATGCTTAGGCCTCTCTCTGATCTCTGCTCTCTATCTGTTCAGC
Source organism: Craterocephalus stercusmuscarum (assembly GCA_037177115.1). Lineage (NCBI taxonomy): Eukaryota > Metazoa > Chordata > Actinopteri > Atheriniformes > Atherinidae > Craterocephalus > Craterocephalus stercusmuscarum. Next base: position 15,294,825 of record JBBDHI010000001.1, read on the forward strand.
AGGTCCAGGGTCACATGCCTCCACTCATGATCCCCATTTTTCCACACGACCAACGCACTCTAGCAGCAGCAGCTGCCGCCCAGCAAGGCTTTCTCTTCCCTCCGGGAATGTCTTATAAGCCAGGTATGCTTGATGAAGAAGTCTCTCAATCATTCCTTGTTCTTAACTTACTATGCCTCGTACCTTTTCACTTTTATTGAGAATTATTATTCGGGTCTGAGACTTTGTAAATGAGCATAAAAAAGGCATAGCAGCAAATGAATGCTTGACTCACACCTGAAACCTCGAACAAGCTCTGCTCTGTCTGAACTTGGATTTGAGACCAAAGTCTGGGAATGTTCTAGCCAACGAGGAACAATAGATATGGGCAAAGAAGCAAAGGAATGCAAACATGTCCTCTGCTTCAAACTGTCTTTCTGGGCTGTGCTTGTTGTGATCACTTTCATACTATCCACTGGCAGAGATCAATTCACAAAATATATAAACCTGCATTAAAAGTTTCCCTGTTGTCATGAGCATAAAAAGCAACTGTTCTTTTATAGAATTATACTGAAGGGTAATTAGGTAATAAAAGAAAATGATCATTTAAGTAGTTTGTAGATGTAAGAACAGGTTTTCTTTCACAGCGTTTTCCACTGCATGTTGCAGCATGCCTTCTTCTCTCCCTTTGTCTTTTGGATAAAGTAAAAGAGCAGCTTTGCCACCTTTCTTTTTTTATTTTTATTGTTGGAACATGTTGATTGATGCCCTGCCACAGCAACAACCTCCTATTCCTCGTATCCTGGTGAAAATGAAAGATGTGCCACCACATACTACTTTGCTTATCCTAAATATATCAAAGGTCCATGACCGAAGTTGCCCTCTTATTCTGAGTCCAAGCTTTCCAGATCACAAGATCTACTCAGTCATAGGCCACAGAAATTGATGTATTTGTTGGTTATCTAATTAAATTAGCTCATCTATTGGAGATTTTTTTCTGTTTTCAGCCCCCATACATGCAATCTTGATGAAAACCCTCACTGATTTATGAGTCATCTGGAAAAAAAAAAGAAAGAAAATCCCTCCATGTAAAATGGCACAAGAAAAAAGCAGCAGAAACCGAAAACAGAAAAAGAAACGCCGGAAGTCAGCAGGTTGAAAACAGAGCATTAAAAGGTGTGGTAGAGCAGTTAATGAATTAACTATAGAACCACAGGATGAAAAAGAAAGTCAGCTATTTTGGAACTATGGAGCCATGACAGCTTAAACAAAGTGCCTGAGGGGGGAGTCTTTTACCACTGTGCTTTTCGCAATAGATTTGACACGGAAATGTTTAAGCTCAAATAAGAAGAGCTATTATGGAATCATGGTCAGGGGTCACAATGTGTATGATTCCTGAATAATTCATGAGCTCATAAGGAAATACCAAATGACTCTCTAAGTCAGGAGTGGTATTTTTAAAGTCTTTATTTCCACACAATATACCCAAAGTACAATGTTATCGTCACCACCTGCAGGGTATACAGGATGCTGCCGTGTCCCTTTTCCATGAAGTGAGTGGCCAAGCATTCACTTTTAAGACTAAGACATACTAATCTGATGTTATCATTATGAGACAGCTCACAGGGACCACTGCTTATGACCCCCAGCCCTGTGGTGCTCTCATGGCAACAGAGTCATTCTGGCACCATAGTGGTAAGTCATCACCCCATCCGCCGGCTGTGCTCAATGGCCTGGTGTTGCATGGTAGACAAGCACAATCATAGACACCAACTCATCTTTTAAACAAATAGATAGAAGTTGGACTTCTTCAGTGTATTCGCACTGTTCATACACAGCATTCAGTCTGAGGTGCCTCTAATGGACCTGCAGAATGACCTCATACTCTGTATGTTTCTCTGCCAGTCTTCCTCATAGATATCCCACTGACAGTTGATGGTTTTCCCATGCTATTTTATTACTTGTCACATTTAAACTGCTCTCTGATATTGTGGCATTTGTTATTTAAGTCGTTGTGGTTGGACAGCCTGGTTTTCCTTTCACTATTCTGCAAATAGATGAAGTAATTTTAGATTTTTCTTATTCTTCAAAGCATAGGGCAATAAAAGCATCAAATATATTTTTGAAACAACAAACTAGATACAGTTATGTTTTGTTTTATTTTATTTTTTAAATAAGATGCTTAAAAAATATTCAATTCAAATCCAGTGAGAAAAGAGCATCAATTTGAGACGCTTATTTCATTCATCATGTTTTGATCTGCTTCAAGAAAAGCCTCTGGTCTGTCTAAGAGCCCCTGGCAGATTTATGACTTGCACAGTATTTTATAGGATCACATGAACTTTAAAAGATTACCATGGCGTCACCTCCATTATTTAAGGCCACATTCATGAAAACATCCATGTGCAGTTTCAAAAGAAAAGTTCATTTTATTCCTTTTAGGCACAGATTGACACAAGTGTGGCGCTGCGCCCAGACCTCAGAAGTCTGGTGCTGGACACAGACTATGCAGACCCGAGACCCAGAGTTTAGGGTGCAAGACCCCTTAGGTGGTAGTAGTGTGGTGCCTGGCCCTCTCCAAGTTTCACATGACATCTAAACACATCCAGTCATTTATTATCCACAAATCCCATGTCCCATACAGCACATAGAAAATGAGGAGAGACAGTGATACCAAAAAGAGGTGTAGAAATAACTGCAGCGCACCCCCTCTACATCCATCCGAACACTATTTGAAACCACTTCTGCTGTGTGATTTTATTTGCCACTAAATGGGGATTGAATTTCCATGGCCTGCATCACATTGTGCTGCGCTGTACAAGATTGCCGAGTGAGGCAAGCAGACGAGGGCAAAGTGAAAGAGAAGGTACATACATTTACCTTGTCTGTGGTTTAATGGCTCCATATGTTTGTGAGGAGAAGTGACAGGCAGAAGTGGGGTCTGAGCGAAGGCCAACAACACCTCCCCGCTTCCACTGAGCACCCCACCTCCTCTTCCTCAGACACATGGCTCAAACCACCCTCCCCTGTATGAAAGCTGTGCTGCCTCACCGGGGATGTTCATTCTGTCTCAACATACTAGGTTGGGTGCGTAAAAGTCTCTGCACTCCCATGGATATCACTCAAACTGCCGTCATTTTTATATCCCTCACTGACAAACATGCTGATGGCAGGCCAATAGAAATAAATAGTGCCACTTTTGGAAAACACTTCCTCCTTGCTTGATCACAGCGATATGTGAGATCAGAGTGTGTTTGACTTTTGTTTTTTGTTTTTTTTTACCCCGTGTTATTGTGACAGCACACTTGTTCTAACCAGTTTGCATACAAGTGTTTTCACTGAGCTGCCAAAAGCTATCATTCAGAAACAAACAATGTCTTGAACAATAGCCAGGCAAGTCTACAACTGTATAGCATACCTGAGAGATCATCCAAGTCTTTTCACAAACTACCAAACTGAAGACGATGGAAGATTTTTGACGCGTAATCAGAACACAAAGAAATACATAAACCTACAGTATAAGAACTCCTGTTGTCACAATATACCCCAGGATGAGTAAAGCACAGGTAAAGAGAAAAAAACATCCTTAAGTAATCCAGCTTTAGACAGACCAGCATAGCCTTTTGTTAATGCAGATGTTTGGGCTTGGAGCCAAGGTCTTGTTGCAATGTGCCACATTTCTGTGGCAGAAGCATGGACGGCCCACAGTCCATGTTGGCACTTGCCTAGTCACTGTGGGCCGTCTCATTGTCTGAACCTGTTTGCATTGTTGTCTCTGTCTCCTCTCTCTGACAGGTGATAACTACCCAGTGCAGTTCATTCCATCCACAATGGCAGCTGCAGCAGCGTCAGGACTCAGCCCCCTCCAGCTTCAGGTATGTACAGTTCTATGACAAAGAATGCTAGGGACGCCGGCCAAGTTCAGGGCAGAAAGGATGGCTAAGCAGCTGTACGCTAAGTAATGAGCTGCACACTAAATAATCCTGGAGGGCCCCGGCTCACATGCACTTATCACCTTACATATGTAATTTATCCCCATTTTATAGAAGATTTATCCCCACTGGTTCTGCCAGACAGAGGAGTTAGGAAGATAATAGTTATTAGAGAGAATGAGAATCACTTCAGTTGCCTTAATCGTCTGCCAGTGAATTTATCAGAGGACAACTGACTAAGAATTTCCCTTTTATTGCTTTAATCTAGCAAAACCACAGTGCTATTTATTTTAGCTCTATGAGGGAAAACAATTAAGAACAATTAAGAAAGAAAGACAGAAAACAACCCTCATGATATATAATCCTAAGTGAGGCTGAGTGGAGGTTTGGGCCTCACAAAATGTTGAGATAGGCTCCAAGCCCTACGGGCTGCTCCAGGAATTTTCTCACACAGCATTTAAAAAAGCTGAACTCAGGTCAAGGCTTTACCTGAGGCCATAATGTTTAATGCAGATAATTTTCCGCGTTCTATCTTTCAGATTATTACAATTATGAGTGTTGCTTCTACTGCTTCTTTCAGCCTATTCATCATCTTATTTCCTAAATTGGTGATAATGACTGACTTCCCTATGTTTTCTCTTCGAATGTATTTATATAGAAATACACAAATAGGAATCTGATTGACGAAATAAGTCTTTGAGTGGCATTGCTGCTTCTCTAATTATCGGTTTCCATTGCAGACCTGAGTAATTGTGGATCTTACTTCTGTGTAAAGCTAGAAATCAGCACTGTTATTTGGAAACAAAAGAAGGAAGCGCCGAATTAAAAAGCATCTCTGCTAGCATATGGTTAAGTGGCCGCCGCTGCTTTGTCAACAACAACAGAAAGTTATTTCATAACTGCAACTTGTGATGCTCCACAGCAGAAGAAAGTGTGACAGGACAGAAAAGGACAGCTCAACAATGATGGCAAAACTCTCTGTTGATATACGTGGCATTTGTCCTTTGGAGGCTACAACTGTCAGTGTTAACGAGCCTTGGCAAGTTCTAACAATGCATGCAGCTGGCTCTGAAGAGCTGTGCGTCATTATGCAGCCACGAGGAGAGCTATCAGACGCATGGAAGGTGTTAAATGAGTCTGCTCATGTTTGAGGATGTGTGTGTCTGCAAGGGTACTGTAAAAGATAGAGGTTGCCTTTGTGAATACATTTCTAGAGTGCATATGTTATGTATCGCAGTGAAGTTCATTTGAAGGGAGTGTCAGTTTAGAAAGACATGCTCAGGCTATTTATAGGGATGTATGAGGTCAGATGAGACAGTCATATATTTGAGGGTTGGGGTGAGAGGGGGGGACGGGGCTATAGTCATTAATTCTGATTATGTATATAACCCTGGGAATGGGCAAAAACAGTGCCTCCAAGACCATGACTTGGCTGACCTTTACAGAACACAGTAAACAAAAAGAGGTGCATTTTCCATTAATTGAAGTCTGTCAGCCTGTCACATATTCCGCCTGCTGGCTGCTATTTACCCTGCACAGAGATTCCCCTCAAAACAGTAAGGCAAGTCAAACATGCCCTTTTCTACATAGCTGGGATCAACAAACCATGTGACTGCTACCACTTCCTCTAGAAAGCACTGAGAGCTTGCTATGATTAAATACACCATATCAACCCAGACATGGAATTAAGTTAGAGTTGTTTCCTCCGGTTTAGAGTAATAATCGCAGCAGGATCCTTCTTTTTCTGCTTCTTTAAATTCACACAATTGAAAAGTGTTTTGCAAAACCAATTAAAAAAAAAAACAACAAAAAATCTGACTCTATCAAGGAAACTGGTTACTCAGTCTGCATGGTCAGTAAACAAGAAGAGACCTTGCTGTGAAGTTTTTACAATGAAAAAACTGGACAGCTTCTTTGCATTCACTTTATTGTTGTAATGGAGTACAATGAGAAATGATTACATTAAAAAACACAAGTGAAATATCAGATAAAGTGTCACAATATAATAGTGCTTTGTAAATATTTCCTTTTCTTTACCGTAATACTTGGATTATATTTAATACATCATTTTGTACCTCCTGGGGTGGGTTCTAGATTCTAGTTTTAAACTTAAAACCCATTGTTAATCTTCCTTCTACAGTATAGGGCTGAATAAACTGCTCCCCTCAATTAAAAGCTCTCTTCCTGTCAGCTGCATGGCAAGCTGTAATTTTTGCCAATTTACTCAGTTTAGATTGTGCAATATATGAACCTTAAAAAATTATCTTATTGGTAGAATTAATTCCCACAATGCTGCAGAGGTAATGTGATCAGCCATGCAGCTAGCTGCTCCGTCAGTCTTAATGTTGGCTACGCAGCTTATTCACAATCTCCTCTGTCATAACAGTCTGGGATCCTCCCCCATCTCTGCTTTTTCTCTCTAAGAGTAGAAAAAACGCAACAAGGTAACAAAGGCTTTGAGCTGATGGATGTAAATGAATCTTCCAGGGTGCGTTTGAGTGTTTGGAGACTGTAATTTGCTTGTCAATACAGGGTGGTAGCATCACTCTGGTGGCTGACAGTCTGCAAGTGGCTGTCAGCAGACATTGCTGTACCACAGGGCAATTTCACTCAATGTTTTCCTGACAGATTGGCTCTGGTCCGCAACTCACAGGAGAGGAGGTGGGTAAACTATCCCAGCGCGACATGCCCCTCTTCATTAGTGCCCACACAGAGCTGGGATGAGCCCAGGACCAGCAGGAAACAATGGGTCCATCCCTGCCTGTCCTTCACTGATTACAGCTGACACGTCTCACCTAACAGAGGAAATTGTGCTCAGATTGTACCCCAATCTGTCCATACACCTACTACATTCAATTGAGCGAGGAGACAAGGAGGGGATTTTCCTAATTCCACAAAAGAATTTTCTATCTGGGAGAGCATTTAATTTGCTGTTTGTACACTATTCCTTACATCAGCTGCCAAGTGAAAAACTGTTTACCCAAGGAGAATGCAAGCTTAATGCATCACCTGTCTTTTCAACTCAACAAATAAACAGAAGAACATCCAATGTGAAAGTCCTGTTTTGTATCATTGAAAGCTAACTTTTGACTTGTAGCCATTTTAAAGAAAGCATCATGGGATAAAACAGCACATCTTGAACTAAATATATAAAAAGTCTATGTTTTCTCTCATTCAAAGCTCAGTTTTCTATCTCCTGCTCTCCCGGTTTCTGTGACTTGCTTGTTCAGTTTCTAAATCATACCCTAAACTACCCTCAAGTGCCTTGATTTTAGAATTTCTCAGTAAATTACCTTCACCCTTTCTTTTTAGCAAATCTCTCTGTTTCTCTTGCCCTCTTCCCCATGAATTGACAGATACCATGACACCCGTTTACTTTGCAGTACAGGAAATCAAGCTGATTGAGATCAAACATAGCACACTTACATTTCAACACATTCAGTATGGCTTCTCTTTAGGCCCATGATAAACCTGTGCCCATCTTTGTGCTCCCACTGCAAAGATGAAAAGCAGATCATATGCTTAACAACAATCCAGACCCGATCTCAAGCAGACAGACACATCTGAAGGAGTACTCCACTGGCTCAGACGACTGCCGTGATAAGAAAGAGTGTTACACAGTCAGAGACAAACAGGAAGAAAGTGGGAGTGCAGCAAACCGCACATTATCTTTTGTTTGGATGTAAATGCGTGTGTGGTACAGATGTGAAGAAATGGCTTCTATCATTAACAAGTGAAGCACTTTTGACTTTGAAAGAGAGGAAGAGAGGAGGAGGAGGGGAAACGAGAGGAGGCATACTGTAGAGAGCAGCTGTTTCTGTGTTTATGAGCAAAGGAGCTTGGTCTTTGAAGGTAACCCAGAGCAGTGCAGCAATCCTAGACTGCGTAGAAGGCTGGCTAATAGGACGGCTAGGTGAGCAGCTGGATAGAGGCAGTGGTGAACAGAGGGACAGATGGACAGATAGGGTTGATAATGCAGTGAGCAGCAGTGAATGGGAGGGCTGGCTCCGGGGGTCCTGGGCCTGGTGCACCCACTCTCAGACAAAACAGATTATAATTCTTTGTGTGCATGGCTGAAAAAAAACTGAGAGTGGGATGTAAATATATACAGTAGTAAGATGGAGAAACAGAAAAAAAGCAGGAGGAGGGAGGAGGGTCAGACCGGAGCAGGTTGAGTGCCAGCAGATGAAACAGATGTTGAGCCATACTGGAAAGCATCGGCACAGTGCACCAGAACGCCTTCCTCCACTCTTGACATCTGGGCCTAGCCTGGGTCAGCTTGCATGGTCGCCTTGGGCAATGAGCCTATACAAGCCTTGTGGCAAACGGGGCTGGCGCTGTGCTGCCTTTTAAATGGTGTGGTGCACTGAAGCACAGTTAATGCCTTCATATCCAGTCCAGTGCTTAGTGCCCAGGCCAGGCAGAGGTGAATGAGACATTGACATACAGGCACACAAAGACATGACACTCTTTTTAAGACGGTGCCGTCATTAGATCATGTTCACCTCATGGAAATAGAAATTTTAACTTGTTAAAGCATTTTTTTTTGTCTATATTTCTGTCGTGGAACGCAACATTATTGCTGCTAAAAAGAAAGCTGACTGATACGTGCTACTGTATTTTGTAAAATGTGCTGCTGTACTGCAAAAAAAACAAAGCAGGGGGAAATTTGACTTTTTTTGTTTCTATTCATTGTACAAGGGATGCTTTCAAAAAGATAATAACTATTAATTATATTGAAAATGGATCTATAGCATCAGCTTTGTTATTTCACTAAACAAACATAGGCTGCCCACCGTAATTGCACATCATACATCTAACATCATCAGCAGAGTGTGTAATCTCAGTTTAATGTCACAGGCAGAAAAGTGAACCTCCCCGTTTAACCTCTGCTGCCTCCAGAGGGCTTGTTTTTAATTACCAGAGGCTAACAGGCTGACCTTGGGCGTGTTGCACTCACTTTGAATCTATGCTTGCTGAGGTCTGCTCTACTCTACAGGGAAACAGGGAATGATGGGGTCAGAACAGAGATCTTAAATGTTGTATTTTTTTTGTTGTCTTCTTAATTGTCTGTGGATTTTTTTTCAAGTAAATAGCCATGTTAAAACCTGTATTGTTATTCTGATACACAAAAACAAGTTTACTGATGTTGAAATGCTCCTTCCTTCAAATAAAAATATACATCAACTATATAGAGGGAAATAAAGAAACAGAAAATATTAAATGAATTTATACTCTTCCAGGACCCAAGAGTCAGAATATTGACTTTCAGATTGACCCTCATTACTGAGAATCTTTTCTGTTCCAACTGGCAAGTGGGTATGAGAAGGAGCTGTTGGATATGACCATCAAATGAGGATGTAGACATCGGCAATCTATCTGGGGAG
>JBBDHI010000001.1:15304222-15316233 GCA_037177115.1 Craterocephalus stercusmuscarum
GGCAAGTGGGTATGAGAAGGAGCTGTTGGATATGACCATCAAATGAGGATGTAGACATCGGCAATCTATCTGGGGAGCGCTTTGAATTGTCTTGTACCTGAAAATGTGCTATACAAATAAACTTGCCTTGCCTTGCCTTGCCTTGGGGAGAGTAACAAAAGATGCTGAGCATTAAAAACACCTAAACACCAGTTCTAAAACTCACATTTGAAACTTGATGGCAACACAAAGAAAGCTTTGTAAAGGAAAGGTAATTGAAGATAAGAGAACAGTGATTGGACAAAAAAATTTACCTTGAATGAGCTAATTAATTTTGGACAAATTGTTCATAAAGGTTATTTCTCAACCCGCTTGCCTATTCTGTACATATGCCCCAAGGTGCAATACATTACATGACCAGCAGGGATAAAAGTTACATTACATTTAGATTACTTTTGGGTTTTCAATAAGTCTGTTATATAAATGAGGTCCAGCTTTGGCAGGATGTATCGTTTTCCTGGCTTTTATATGATAGTGCTTATGTCCTGACAAGATCCAGAATAATTTCATGAGATTGTTTTAAAACTTTTAACAAGTACAGGTTGGTTGTCAAACAACTTGTAATCCACAGTAAAGTCAGTTTGCTTTTTTTTTTTTTTTTTATCACTGAACCATACTTGAAATACTCCTTAAGAAAAACCCATCAGACTCCACACATTAAACACTTCCTTTTTTTGTGTGTGTTTGAGCAGTGTATCACATCTGTCTCCTCTTGATTGTATTTATTGTTCTTATGCTCTTGGAGTTTTTCTAGTCACAAGGGTAACCACTGCTTCTCACCCCATGGCACTGACCTGCTAATCAGTGCTGGCGTCCTGACAGTGTGCAATTTGAGGCAAAGCTAATTATGTTCTTTTTCCGGGACAATAAAGTTGGTCTCATTCAAGGTCAGGGGTATGCCCATCAACAGGCCTGTTAGCAAACATCTGTCTAGCAGACATCTACTAAGACTTCAATGTAGCCTGGAGTGACAGTCATTTAATGGAACTCTGTCGCAGTTGTTCTCCCTTTCTGACCTCTTTCCAACGCACCAAAGGCCTTTAACCACTGACATTAAAAAAGTCTAACTCAGATGAGAAGAAAATAGAATTACGTTTCCTCCCGTGCCGATCCTATGAGAGACAAAAGGCTGTTTGTGAGGGAGGTGGAGGCAGCGCTATCGTTGCGGGAACATAATCAGTCTGTCATTTCCGCTGCCCATGCGCTGTTGTTATCCTTAGGTTCCCTGGAAGAATGGGGCTTTTGTACTGCTGCTTATTTGGCAGTGATAAAGTTTCTTAGAAGAGCACATGTGTTTATATCTAAAGATATGTGCATGGACATAAAGTGTGTGTTTTTTTTTTGGCTTGCGTCTTCATTTAAACTGCTACAGGTGTGGACAGTAGAGGTGGGTTGCTTTTTCACCATCTATACAGAGTACAGCCTGTATATGGCCAGTCCAATCAGGAAATTAGACAAGGTTTGCTGATTGGCTGTCGGAAGAGAATTTAGATTTTCTGTGACAGCACTGTCCTACTGACTAACACAACAATTCGCAGTCTGAGGATAGCAAGCCTGTGGGGCAGTTCAGGGTGCTATTTATCTGATGAAGTAAAGTCTAAGGCTAAATATAGAGTTTTGCAGACAGTATCTTTATTTGATCGACTTCCTGCTCTCTGCAGTGAAGACAAAATGCTGTTGCATGACTTTTATCATTCCCACTGGTTACAGTGGTTAAAAAGTCTTGGAATTGTGGTACAGACATGTGGTGCAGACTCAAAAAAGGGGTAATACAAAGAAGAAATAATCAAATTAAAGGTTATTGAATTTATCAAAGGTTTTAATTACTGAAATATGGGCATACAACCTGAAGTCAAATCCCTAATCTGTAAGTTTGTAATTTAGAATAATGTATAAATCACTGTCTTAATTTTTAATCTTGCTCACCACACTTGCAGTATATCAGTGCTAAGTTTCTTTGTTGTTGTCGTTTTCTTTGAGTTCAGCCCTTCTCCCAACAGTTATAAATGAAACTGATGCAACACTGATTACTTCAATGGTCTTTGTACAGGCTCCCAAGATATACAATGCATGTATTAAACATATTCTGTGATGGCAACAGATGAGGTTGCTTGTGGAGTGGGGCTGTCTCTCGTGAGTGTGCTGAGACAAATCACAGGCCAGAAACTTCAATAGGAAGCTGTGTAGATCTAGAGCTCTTTGCGAACACATTTGCATCCAGGCGGCAAACTTTTCTCTGTGATGAGCGGAAAATAGGGGCTCCAAGTATTTTGAGTGAAAGCCATCTCTGTATGGTTTTTAAGACTGCTGTCTCTCTCTGGGTTCAGCCTTTGAAATACAGTTAAGACCTTTGAAGGCAGTTTGCTGCCAGCTTCATGGAAAGAGAGGAAAGACGTAGAAGAGAAAAAGAGAGGGGGGATGAAGGCAAACACAGGGGCAGAGAGAGTTCTAGGGAGAGGAAAAGACAGAATATAAAACTTTGAATGTTTGCTGGATTTGGATGTTAACGCCTTGCGGGTTTCTCCACCTCCCTACAGCAACTGTATGCCGCCCAGCTTGCCAGCATGCAGGTCTCTCCTGGAGCCAAGATGCCTCCACTCCCCCAGCCCCTCAATTCAAGTGGACCCATCTCTCCTTCATCTCTGAAGAACGACAAGAGTTCCTCCAGCCCCATCACTCAAGTCAAGGTAAAACACCCACCTCCTTGAGTCAGCCTAACCCACAGCCTAGACCTTGAGTGGTACTTGACCGTGCCTAGCGTAGATGGTGCTTTCTGAATCAACCAGCACCTATAATCGTCACTGCTTCAGTGTTACAGCCAGCCGGTGGTGAGCCCAGTTCTACCAGGCCATCAATCTCTGGAGCTTTAACAAGGCTTTCTCTCTCTTACCCAGAACTCTGTGGACATGGTTGCTATAGCTATGGCAGCTTGAAGCCAGTAATTTGTGGAACACATGTTTTTCCATAATGAAAAGTCTTTTCTTTCCTTTTGTAACTAAAATGGGATAAAACCATTACAACAGGGCCATACATTTGCTGACAAAAGTGAAAAAAAGTATGATTGGTGACTTTTTTTTCTGCAAATAAACCAAATTCAGGATGTGTTTTCAGCTGCTGTGTGGCATAAGTGCTGCAAACCTCCGTGCAAAGGAAGAACCATATACATCATCCCCACTCACTGAGCCCATAATCAGAAACATGCCCCATTTTGAAGTAGTTTAGCTTAATAATATCACAATGGAGAAAGATCATAAATCATGGTAAGAAACCATTCCAGCTTCTCTTCACTCACTGGCCCTCACACACATACAATGAACACACACATTTAGGTCTCCTGCCTCCTGGAATTTCCATCAAACTGATTTAACACTGGTTTTATAAGTACTGTAGACTAATCCATTTATCAGAGTAGATTAATGCCAATCTGACCAATATTAACAAAACCCCAATTTTAGCCAGATTTCATATAGTGAATAGCATGTATATTAAGGCATTTAAATAAAATTAATTATACATGAATAAATAGATGGCAGACATGTACTGGCATCTTCCCATTTCTGTCCACACTCCAGTAGAATCAGATTGCCTTCAGTTTTGTTTGTCTGTTTTCAGCTTCACTGGATGACAAACTGTTATTGGCACAGTAATAACAAGGCCTTGGGGCACTCATTGCTTGAGCCATATGTTTGGACAAGGAGACACTTGGGCTCTGAAAGATACAGTCACTGACAACATGAGCCCTAATCTGATTTAAAAGACTGCTGTGTACACAGGGAAATTTATCCTTTGCAAAGTGACATTCGTTTTCTGGGATTCAAATATTCATCCAGTCATTCAGCATTTATCGTTTTTAAGCAAATCTAACGCTTATCAGGCAGTTTAACCATTGTTTTTTATGTTTAATGTAATCAGATATAATATGAGTTAGATATAAGATTTAATTTAATTAAATCCAATCAAATTTAATTAAATAAAACATTTCTAACTGAATTTGAAAGGTTCCTTTGCTAAAACATTTTGAAGCTCAGTAGACAAAAGGTTGAGAATGGAAACAGACAGGTCTTCTTCATCTGACAGCAGTAACAGGTTTAACAAGCCCAACAGACAGCACAAAACAAATGCATCCTCTTTTGACCTCTTCTAAGAGCTTCAGTAACTTTCATATTAAAAAAAAAAATGAAACAGGGATATCAAAGCGTATGATAAAACCAAGTATGCACAAATGAGGAATGAAATTAGAAAACAAGTTAATGAAGTAGATAATGTAAGCTGACATCTGATGAATGGAACAGCTGTCTTTGATCATCGCCACCACCGTTATCTGGTCATTATTTATTCTTCGAACCAGAGTGCAGACACAGAGAGCAGGGAGGAGGAGAGGCAGACCAGATGAAGATGTACAGAGAGACAGAATCTGCTTTAATTAGTGTGAACAAAGGCGCTGGGCAACTGTGAGGAAGATCGCAGAGGAGTAGAGAAGAGAGGAGAGGAAAGGAGAGTGGGGGAGCAAAAAGAGGAGGAATCAAGGAGGAGGTGTGGGTCAGGATCAGGATCCTGTAATTAACCAGAAATAGAGGATAACCGGGCTGTCTGGGAATCCGTAGCTCCTCCAAGAAATGCAAGGAGGACCTATTCACATATGTCTTCTTTCATGCTCCTGTCTCCGCTGCCGTAGGAGGAAGGAACACAGCCCCTCAACCTGTCTGCTCGGCCAAAAACGACAGAAATGGTCAAATCTCCTACATCCCCAACACAGAATCTGTTCCCCGGCAGTAAAAGCAGCCCTAACAGTCTCATTGGCAAGGGCGGTATCCCCAGCCCACTTGGAGGAGGCCTGGGCCGGGGTTCATCTCTCGGTAAGATCTCGCAGAATCTTCACTCTTACACACATCGATACAATATTGCAAAGCCATGTCACATTTTTACATGTGTCACCAATACATGATTTTTATTGAAGGTGCTGTATGTTCCACTCAGCAGCTTTTATTGTCTCTGCGTTTAGATATTTTGTCAAGCCTAAACTCGACTGCCCTGTTCGGGGACCAGGACACAGTAATGAAGGCCATTCAGGAGGCTCGGAAAATGAGGGAACAGATCCAGAGGGAGCAGCTGCACCACCACCAGCAGGGCATGGAAGCGAAGCTGTCCGCTCTCAGCTCGGTCGGCCTCAACAACTGCAGAAGTGACAAGGTTAGAGCTCAGAGGATTTCATCCGTTTTGTCCTCCCATTCAGGTCTCCTCCATTGCAAGCTTTTTCCATAAAGCAAGAAAAAAAAAAACAGCAGGCCACAAGAATGCTGTGCTCTTCTTGCAAGAAGTGATGGAAAGAAACTATTCAAGAAAGTGGAACATTTTGATACAGCTGTAAATCTTAAAGCTAATAATTTTCTTTAATCCACATCCAGGGTGGTCGTATTGATAAGAGCTGGCATAATTTAACGTGCACATGTATGTCTACTCAAATGAGCATAAATCTGTTTGTGTGTGCGTGTTTAGAGGTTTCTGCGTTGTTGATGTTGGCGTGAGGGCCGTGACAGGCCATGGCAGTGCCCGGTGTGGGTTAAGAAGACTCTGAAGTCTGCCCAATTAAAGCCAACTTGCAGCCCTCTCCGTCCCCTGACACGGGATGGGGCTGCTTTGTACCAGGAGCACACACTCCCAGGGATTCCCTTTAAAAATATCTTCAATCGATGAGTCAATCAAGGAAAGAAAAAAGCTGTCCTCCTCTCTTCAGCTTGATGCCATGTTGCCAGTTGGCTGTGAGGAGCAGGCAGAAACTGGGAGCGATGCTCATTAATATTTCAGCACCTGACACTTTCAACCAACACCCTCAACTAGGTCAATGTATATGTAAAAAAGTCAATGAATATCTATTTTGATTTCCCTCTAATTTGGTGTTTGGAAGCGATCACTGTCTTTGCAGGTGGCAATCAACTATGTTCTAAGTGAAGTGAAGCAAATAAATTGGTGCAGCCCAGGGAGAGGACAGAGACGTAGCGTTTTCTGCACTTAAAGACTCACCAGCCTGAATAAAAGAGCTTTACAATAAGGAATCAATCCATTATCCCATCTTTGTACCAACAAAGAGTTGTCATAAACGTTGTTAAATTTAAACAGCCACATGACCTTGCACAAAAATCAATTCTAAGCTTTTCTTTTCTTTCTTTTTTCCTTTTAAATATCCTTTCCTTTATGGCTGTCTCTATTTAGTTACCACAAGATGGAACGTGAGCTTGAAAGCGCTTTTACTTTTTTGTCCAATGTCAGTCCCTGGAATTGATACAGCTGCCTCCGTAACTCACAGCTGAGGTGTGCTTGTGGTCAACCAGGCAGTCAAATCTGCCATGACATGAAAGGAGCAGCTTAACAATGGCTTTTTCCACACGCAGCACACCTCCAGCATTATTGTCCTTAGTAAGTAGAGCCTAACGCCTTTTTACTCCCTGCTTATGCATTTGGAAGATTCGGTTTGTTTTCTCTGAAATTTGGACTCAGCTTACAGTATGTTCAGTTTAGCCAGTGTTAGGCCAGTCATCTCAGAGGAGAAGAATCATTTTTTTTCCTTTTATAAAGAGGAACTTCTCCTCGAAGGAGTCGGCCCCTCCTCACCTCAGTCAGAAACAGTGTGCAAAGGGGGGATCAGGTGATGACTTAAAAACTACATAAGAAATGAGCAGAATGGAAGGATCATAGTATTGACAACACAGAAATAAAGCACCATCAAATAATGAGGTAATTTAAAGCCTTTTAAACCCCTCACACATGTCTGTGCGTCGCTCTCGCAAAGACCTACTTACCCATGAATGAAACTGCCTCACCTCTGGTAACATGTTTCCTTTTTCATTGCCAAGTCAGTCTTGCTGAAAGACATTTAAACAAAGCTGGTGCCTGACTCTGGCTTGTGCAAATCATAGTGAGCTATTGTCATGTTTCAGTGGCACTGCTCCTATTAGGATGGTGTGAAATTAGAGGCAAGCTTTATCAAGTCAGCTAAAAGAATTGCCCCATCATCTTCATCCTCTGGCTGCAATAAAGAACAGTAAGTTGTAATTCAGCTGTGAAATGAGAGAGGTGAGAGAGACTTTTGCTGATACAACAAGCCAACACACTAGAATGCCCAAGATAAAAGCTTTCACTTTAGTCAGTTTCAGAATATTAATATTTTAAGTAAGCGCTTCACCTGACATAAATATGGCGTGGTCTTTAATAGCTCCACTCCCAGTCTCTTGTTTGGAAGTTTATCATAGTGAGAGCTTACGTGAAGAAGATTCTGGGAAGGTAACATAAATGGGATTAAGGAGAGGTTAAGATCATTCAGTGTGGCTGTAAGATGGGGATATTAAATATTGATTTATCCCACTGTAATGACCGGGCAGAGGAGTGGGTCTAAGTGCTGCTTACAGATGGATCAATTCATCTTTTCATACAAGTGTATCTGAACAGTACAATGCATTTCTCCCTAACCTTTATCACTATGACTCCTGCTCTCTTTCCCTCCCTTCTTGGCCGTTGACCTAGGAGAACATGGGGTAGATCAGACTCTCCTTGCTAGAGTATACAGCCCTTTAACCTGAGGACATGTAAAATATTCATGCTTTACAGGAGTAGATTCTTTTTTTTTCTTTTTATTTGTCTGTTTTCTATATATCCCATCAGTACAATAAAACCTTTTACAACCCTTCTGCAATTTGCCTTTTTGAAATATTTATCCAAAGGTATTATTGTCTGCAGAGGGCAATTACTTTGTTCCATTATTTACCATCTCCTCCTTACCCAGTGGAAGCTTTTACCTAGAACCAAAATGCCTGCAGTCATATACAATACATCTGAACCCATTTATAACCATTTGAATTGTTTCCCTCTATTATGCACTGCAGCTAAAACTGGACTGTTTTTCGGGGTCATGGGTGAATAAATATCAAGCATCCATGTTTTTACTTAGATGGCGCATGTGAATATTCAGCTACTGTATGCTGCCGCCTTGTCATCAACATTTATGGGCTTTTAGAATATATAGCCAGTAGGTCAGAGATGGAGGGCTTTCTGCTTATACATTTTCCCTGGCTCAGCAGGAAAAAAAATCATTTTAATGACATTTAAGCAATGTATTTTCACTAATTGTTTGAATAACATGATATCTTTTCTGTAAAACTATTCAAAAAAAGGTAAATATTGCCAAATATCCCATTAGATTCTCATTGTATTCTGAATTATATTAATAAAACGCTTATGTAAATGAGTTATATAAATTTAGAAATATAAAAATGTGATTACTTTGTGGACCAGTCATTTGGCTAAGTCTACAGCCCTTTTGCCCCAGTAGCATTGGTCAGGCCTTTTTGTTTGACCCTGGTTTGTCAAAGCAGATTTTTCCATTGATTTGTCAATTTTTAAGTTCTGATAAAATCCAGCATATGTGATGTCCTGGAGGTTGTGCTAGATAAAATATATTCTTCTGCTGACAAGTCCCTAACTGGAATCAAAGGGGGAAAGGTCAGTGTATTAACCTATTGAATTGCCCTTTGTGCCCCACAACACCTCCTTTCCTCAGTATTGATGACTACAATTGTCCATTTCTCGTATCCCAAAGCTCAGCCTGTAAATATTCAAATGGAGCTTACACTTGTGCTCCAGAAAAGCCATACTCCTAACCTATTGGTTGTAGTGGTTATACCGTCCAT
Organism: Craterocephalus stercusmuscarum; assembly: GCA_037177115.1. Lineage (NCBI taxonomy): Eukaryota > Metazoa > Chordata > Actinopteri > Atheriniformes > Atherinidae > Craterocephalus > Craterocephalus stercusmuscarum. Next base: position 15,312,943 of record JBBDHI010000001.1, read on the forward strand.
GTACGTGCATGTGTGTCCATGCACACACATGCACGTACACGGACTGTGTGTGTGCATGTGATGCCAGGGCTCTATTCAGGCAGAGCTCTCACAAAGACTTTGAATATAATCTTGTCTGCTTTGCAGCCCTGGAAGCAATTTTCTGCTCCTTTTCGACTGCTGTCTTGGAAATTGCAAACCAAGGCATTTTGGCTGCAATGTAAATCCTTGGCATACAAGGGTTTGCCCATCCAAATTAGATTATGTTCAGCTCCCAGACACTGACTGTAGCCAGCAAGTACTATTGTGAAGATTGCTTACATTAATGCTTTGTCCAATTGTTCATGTTTGCCAAAAGAATAAAAATAGATTAAGACTTTGGATAAAGTGTATTTGTGTGTAACAGCAGGGCCCTGTCCCAGGTCAAGGTTTTTTGCCCTCTTGCATCTTCTCCAGAAAGGTATCTTTGTAAGGTCATTTGATGGTGGTGACGCCATTATTTTTCTCAAGTTGCTTTTTAACATGAACAAATGTTTGCCTGCTACAGCTGTTCGGAGATGGCACTGGTTAAAACCCGAGATTCCAGTTGTTGCAAGTTGGAATACCAGTGTCTAAAAAGACCGGAGGTTTTGTTTGATAAGGCTAAAGGGTTTAGCTCGACTTCATTTCCTGGAAGATACAGTGAGATGTTCTGTATTATTGGGGAATGGAAACTTGTTAAATCACATGGTGTCAACATAAATGATCTGTGCACAGCAGGGGAGAAAGAAGAACCAAATACTGACAGAAATGTGTCACAGCACTGAGAGACGAATACTACACGTTTTAGTTCATCAGTGTTTCAGCATCTCATGTCATTTTAGGTCAGCACGCATGCAGGTGTGATATACACCAATCAACCACCCCCATTTAATGTATCAAAAGTTAGTAATGTTTTGTGGGAAAAAAAAAACTTTATCCTAAATACACTTTTTAAGTTGGCAGTGAAAGGTCATAGTTTGTGGGCTTTACCTCAGAGGAAAAGTAACCTTTCTGTAACATTGATGGCACATCATTTTTCATCTTTTTCCTTTGTTAAAAAAGAATAATTGAAAAAATAAACAACAAACTAAAATTAAATTGGCACAAAACCCAGAAAAGGTTATCTCTCGCGTTCTCCCGTCTCTCTCTCTCTCTCACACACACACACACACACACACACAAGCATCTTAATTTCATTAAAGGGCTTTCTTACCTCTGTTTTAAATAAATGAGGTGATGCCCTGGCAGAACAAATGGGGCTGGAATAGCTTGCCATCTCTGCTCTGTGTGATGTTAGAGCAGATGCCAGCCTTTTGTGGCTACTACTGTTGATTCTGCTTCTGCGTGCATTAGCCTTAGCAAAAGAACAGCAATGGGTAAAAAGAGAGCAACGGCCTGAATGAAAGGAACTGCGGGTTTACCGCACGGCTGGATGTACTTAACTTTGAAATGGTTCACAACTACCGAAAACTACTGGAAAACTGCAGACTTATAAATAATGGTACAACTGGTTACAACAAAAATACAAAACAGATGAGGCACAGAGCTATGAGAAGCTGCAGCCATCTTAAAGTGGAGTCTTTGTTTCCAGCAGGACTGGGGCAGATTGTTGAGGGGTTTAGTCTGAGACCCTCAGAGTCTTCACTCAAGAGCTACAGACCACAGTAGTGACTGACACTTGATACACAAAGCCCTGCATTGTGGTCTGCACCAGTGCCTCTAACTTACCACATACCAGGTGTGTGATATGTATAAGAGCCAGTTCTGCACATTATCAAATATAAGTGGCCGCTTAGAGTTCAGCAGCTGTTAAAGGCTCCATTCGTGAAATTCTAACATATGCAATCTGAATATTTCTGATATGAAGGGGAAAAAATGATAGTTTAAATATCTGTGCTGCAGTAAATGCTGTCAGATTTCAGAGGTGGCTTAACTTGTCATCTACTTTATATAAATATGTGTAAGGACAAAAAAATAACTGTATTATATGACTTGGAGCTGTGGTGTGTTCTGGAGAGGATGAAGTGGAACAAAGCCGATCTCAAAGTAATTTGGGGAACAAATGCACAAGTTTGAATTGTGCGTGCTTCATCCGGCTCACCCCATCAGTTCTCAGCGTGGAGACAGATGTAGTTTTTTTTCATCTGTATTTGAACAATCTCAGACCATATTGCTTTTGTGAAGCCTCAAGCTGTTTACAAAGGAGAGAGTGAAGGAGTGTCAGGATTGGCAGTATGCTGCCTTAAATACAGGGCAGGAGCAAGCACAGTATAGAGGGCCGTCCGCCACCCGCCTCTACCCAGAATACACCCTGTGGGCAGAGCAGAAGGCCTCCGGCACATGTTCTGTGGCCAGCAAGATTAAAGCTTTCTTTACAGCATTGACAAGGGCTCTTTTGGGATCCCTCGCCCAAGAAGTTCCTCAGATTTGTTATCTAGCCTCTTCCTTCTTGTCTCTCTTCCGCTGTGAGTCACAGCTCCACCGGCCAGCTGAAGTCATGAGTAACTGAACAAGTATCTCTTAGAGACAAAAGACTGCACAGGCTGGGCTGATGAGATTATTGTGGGTGGCAGGCCTCTGCAACAACTCGGAGTACATGGCTGTAATTTAACTTGTGGCATGTAGAGCTCCATACTGGAGTCGTTTAGGGGATGTACTGGTAGCCTGCTAGCGGTTGTGGTCTGAGTAGTAAGGAAATAATGCATACTGTTATATCTTTTGTTTCCTGTTTCTTTATCTTTACCTTGCCTTTGATTTTGTTTCATGTTCTCTTAAGTTAAGTATAATTCATGTTAGAAATTATCACCTGTATTGTGTGTTTTTACAGTATTGCTCTTATTCACATGTATTGTGCACTGTAGATACTTTTTATATCAGCCATGTCCTGATAGACTTCCTTTTTTCAGTACCTCCATCTCTTCACATGGCAGAATGGCTAGCTTCCCCAGATACGGCATGTCCTTTGCTACTCCTCTGTGTCAGAGTGATCAGTAAAAATTTAATGACACTATAAAATAATAAAACTGCCATTAATTTATCACAGCACTTGATGCGTGGGCAGTAAAGAAGCATTAGTTCACTGAATATTTTCCAACCCTAAAACAAAACCATGGTGCTATGCAGATAATTTATGCCCCTAATTTCAACTATATTTCTAACTCACAGACATAAATTTACAAACTTATAACCAATAAGTATATTAAACTCAGTATATAAAATTTTATGAAAATTTGTGGCACCATATTGAGCAGATAGTCTGAAATTAATTAGCATAGCAAGGGAGCAATACTT
>JBBDHI010000001.1:15355271-15365789 GCA_037177115.1 Craterocephalus stercusmuscarum
GCACATGCTTGAACAGTCACTGTGTTGTTGTGTAGGTTTAATACTGTTTTATTGCTGTTGCTATTTATGTTTTGGTTATTCGTTTTTTTTCTCAGTATGTCTGCTGTGTTTTCTTACAGGGGTGGTTGGATTTCTCTGCAGGTGTATTGGCTGTTTAATGGCTGTTTTGGTTGCCTTCTCCAGTATCCAGTGCCTTTTTCACACTCCCTTCACCTTGTTCCCCTTATCGGGTCCAGCATTAAGTAGTATCCAAAATAAAGAAAAATAATCAAAAGGAGTCATATATCCCTCATTAAGCTCACTTTGGCAAAGCAAATTTGTTCATCTGTTTTACTATCTGTGGAGGTCTGTGCATGTATAAATACATGTTTAGCCAAACCTTTTAAACTGCCTTTAATTATAATGATCTGACTGCTGGAATAATTGACCTATGCAATGTACAAAAGATGCAGCAACCAATTAAGGTCAGTTGGAGACATTTGCACATTTCTGAGCATTTACAGATTCAATGTCATCTCCAAAGTACAGACCTGCATATTTGAACGCTTTCAATGATGTAGCTACAAACTGTTGGTGATTGATTACTTTCATATTCATTTGGCAGAATCTGTCAACACGGTGTCTGGTTTTTGTTCCAATCAGTTCACTCCTTGAGTGTAAATGCAGTGCGGACATCAATCCTAACACCACATGACCATATAGGAATATACGAAACTGTAAAAGAAGACGTGCGTTGATGGACATCTCACATTATTCCGTTACCTGTAGGTTTATTTGTACATATTAGAAGTTTGTTAAAACAACTCCAGATGCCATACACTGCAAAAATGATTTATCAAGCCAGAGATCTGCTGAGCCCATTGCCATTACCTACAGTAACTTTGCATTGACCTTCAAAATGTCTCCTGTGTACAGTATCCATTCGATTTTGAAAGATTGGTTTTGGCAATGCCTCTTGTGGACCAAGGTGAGTGGCATCAGGTACATTCGACCTGCAGTCTATGACCACTGACCCTTTAATCGTCTTGGCTCACTTAAGCTGCTGGTGGATCCCCCAGTAGATTTGTTTTTAATGCGCTGTGATTTTTTTTCTCCTGCAAATCCCCCGTTTTTATCTTCTGCCTGCTGTGCAGCTGAAACCCCAACGAAGGCTGGGGCAAGCCTCAAATCCCTTACATCAGGACAAGTAGGAAAATGCTGGTTTATTGAATCAGTAAGTCATATTAAAAGTGCTGGTACAAAAAAAGGCTCTATTGTTTGTATGCACAGTAAGGCTTTATTAAAAGTGACCATAACATGTTTCCTTCTCATCACTTTGTGAAAGTGGCAAAACAGACACACAATAGTTTTAGAAATCATTAGAAATTGCAGATATATACATGGTATATGTATATGTTTGGTGGAATGAAATGAACGTGATTCCTCTAAAGAACATTTCTGAATAGCTTTAAGTAATGCATTCTTTCACTGCAAATTCTGTCTTAATATTGACAGTAAAAGTGTTTAAGCATCACTATGGTATTCAAAGATTGTATGTTTAAACTTTATACATCTTAACAAGGAGTCACTCTCATTTACCCTTAATCTTAATTTTTCTACTGAACATCCAGAGAAGCCTTGCAAAACATTACAAACAGTCAAATACAGCACCTGACAGTGTTTTTTTAATACATTATAACCTGGAGGAAATTTGAAGATACACAAAATTTGTCATACAAACAAAAATAAACACCACAGTTTGCCAAGAAAAAGTATTAACAATACAGATTTCACCATTCTAGGCAGTAAATGGTGACATGATGAAGGTTCTGTTTTCTCCTCTGCAGATTACCTAAACCTAATGACCCAGTTTAAATACCCTGCCTCAGCACTTTCTAATGAATATTTTATAATTCCAGCGGACCACCCAAAATAATTTTCCAGTTTACTGTAAGTCAAATGTTAAATAGACATACTGCTGACTAAAAATCTAAAAAAAAGTTCTACAGTACTTGTTTGTACGTTGAAAAAGCCGCCCCACCCCCACCCCCCTCCATTTTTATTGGTTCAACAGTCACATTCTAATCGTAATAAACTTAACTTGAGAGTTGGCATGTACATTGGTATGCAGTTCCTCCCAGTTCCATGAATATAGAGAATGGTGTCATTCCCCTGAGTCCCCTGACTTGTGCAAAATAACTGACTTCATTTCTTTTGATTATGACTGTTGAAAAATGTTTATTGTAAAACACCACACCTGCATTTGAGAGGGGACTCGAGATCTTGATGGGAACGCAAGACAAAAAGAAGTATTGTTGTTGGGTGTAGGTCAGTTCTTCTAAACTGCTGCTCCCCAGAACATTCCATGGTGTCACATAATACTGTTAGTCAGTTTCCTGTTGGAAGTGCCAACCCAGAAAGATGGAGCGCATTTGCAGAGTCACAGTAGCATGTGTGTGTTTGTCTACACTGAATATGCCAGTATGCATGTGTGTTTACTTCAGTTTCTTTATTGTCAACTTTTGTCACCTCTCACATTTCCCAATTGTAAAGATTTCTCATTTGCTCAGGCTTTATGTTACCAAACAAAGGGACTTTTTTTCAAATTTTGAATATTGGTCAACTGTGAATTTCCAAAAATGTGTGTTTATGTGTCAGAAAACTTGGAATAAAGTATGATATGTCTCCAGTGCAGGGAAGTGGGTCTGCACTTAAAATTTTTATAGGGTTCTCTGTAATATGCAGGAACACAGTCATGTGCAAAACACTGCCAAAGAAATAACTCACCTGCACTCCACTTGGAATTGTAAAAAAGAATGACTCCCGCTGGATGCCACCAATAGAAAGGCCTTGGATACTACCAATGGTTCTGCATTATGCTTGGGTCAAATACAAAACAGAAGGAAAGAAAGGTTTCAATGTGGAAGGGAAATATTTTGTGATGCCAGTTCATTAAAGAAAATGAAAATTTTTGAAAGGCGAAGCAAAAAATTTGCCCAAAATAAGTTAATGCATTTCTGTTTTCTGTTTGTCATGGATTCCAAATGTTATACCAGAGATTTTCTCAGTGTTTTTTTCTGATCGTCCATTTATTGATTACCTTCGTTTTCTGTGTTTACACTAACAACTTAGCTAAAACATGCAAACTCACTGTTCTAAACCTATTGAGGCTAAAACCAGGTTGTAATTCTAATACATGAAACAATGACCAGTATTTTTTTGCATTTATACAAAGATTGGAAAAAAACATTACAAACAAAGATGAAATATTTTCTGTGCAAAACATTTTAAGAAAGAATAAACCGTATGACAACTCGTCTTGGACAAATGCATCGTAATGTACACACACACACCTACACATGTGCACACATCTGCAATTTAGTCAGAAAATGGAAAAGACAAAAGTTTGTTCAATGAAATGTTAGGATTATTGTTTTGGGGTTTGTATGGTGGCGGTGGTGCTTCAGTGTCACAACACTGTACACAGATAAACAATATAAAACTACAGCAGTGATCACCGTACTGTAGGACAGTCCGCTACATTCTATTTTTACAATTTGGAAAAACACAAACACGGACCATCTTGCTATTATTTTAGCAAGTAGCGGACGTCCTTCAGTGTGGGTTTAATTTCCTCTTTTGCCATGTCCTACGTCATCACCATGGCAGGTACATGCAAGAGGCTTGAAAAAACCCCAGAATGACAAAAACAAAGGAAGTATAAGCTTCTTCCAGGTCACAGAGGGATCAGACTAGCCTTTGCTAAGAACACATTGGTTAAATTAAGGCGTTTTGTGGCAGATAATGCCTTATTTAGAGGCTGACCGGCACTTGCCCCGAACGCTCCTATTATATGGATATATGCTGATCGCGATTGGATCTAAATATCTTCTGAAGGAGTTCCAGTTGCGCCACAACTGTGTGGGTGAGTAAATGATCGTATTTCATGCTACAAAATAGGAAAATATACCCCACCACTGTACAACAATAGTTCAAGGATAGGCCAATAAAGAGTTTCAGGTATGGACTTCCAAGCTCAAGACATGCAAATCTTATTAAAAAATCTGCTAGACATGATGCCCCTCCCTTTTTGGACCAAAAGAGTCCACCATGAACATCCCCTACCAAGAGGTCATGTGTCCATGCCCCAGTAGGACTAAACAGTAAAGCATATTATCACAGTCATAGAAGAGAAACAATGTAGTCATTAGTGCTTCAAAACTTAAAAGTTTGCGAGGGGCTGGAGGAGTTCCACCAATTTTGTGAAACATTGAAATTACTATGTTTAATTATGTTGTGTTTTTATCACCTAAGAAGGTAAGAAACCCTAGATGGGAATTAAATGCTAAAAATATATACAAAAACCCAGAATAACAAAGTCTTGATATTAAAAAACTTCAACTAGCACCACAAGAGTAATATTTTCCAAGCTAGACTGATCTGACTAACAGTTCTAATGCACGAAGCCCTTCACTGGGGATAGTAGCGTGCCAAGTCTGATAAGCATTCGCTCATAAATCACAAAAGAGCAGGTCGCTCACTTACAGTACACTTCCCTGTATTGCCTGATTAACTGCAAATCATAACATTGTCCCCAAGCATGCCACGGGTAAACAGGAGAGCAACGAGTAACAAACGTTTATTTTCTTGTGCATATGCTCCAGAATTTAATTAGCCTTTTTTTCTAACCCGTGAACCCAAAGCCTCACCCCTGCTGTAAGACGCAGAATTCATTAAGCTGTTTTCTGCCCTCAGATTTTCACACCACAGCTTTGAACATCTGCACCCTGTCATGTATCATCCCATTCATTTCTACTTAATTTGATCCTAATAAGTGCCTACACGAGGAGCCAGATGTTGCTGCTTCAACTGTGGCACTGAAAGTTTTGTTTGAGGGGAGTTATGCTCTGTGCCTGGTGGGCAGGGAGGTGCATCCAAGGCAGGCATAGACTGTTTGAAATCACTCATTAATATGTAGAATAGTTTTGCAAATTCTTGTTTTCTCAATATTAGTTTTTACTTGTCAGTGCACACAGAAATCCATCAACATTTTTGAGAAAGCCCCTCGGGATAAGCCTGAAAACTTGCTTTTCATTTTCATTAATTCCAAAAGACCTGTTTACAACAAAAATGTGGAATACATATTTGTAAAGTTTCAGACAAGTCAGATGCAGTTTAAATGACACAACTTAAGCAATTCCTCCTGGGACAAACCTTTCAGATAATGGAATGTATTTTCTTTTTCAGAGGGCACAGTGTAGTCTTGGGGGAATTGATGTATGTAAAATGATGTTAGGAGGGCAGGATGCTGGGAGTAGATCTGATTATGTTCTGTGGTTGGAGAACCCCTGTAAACTTGACTGCTAATCAGCACCATATGCCAGCCCCTGGCCCCTCATTCTCATCTTGTCAGTTCAAGTGGCTCCTAGAAATGGCTCCTGACATGCCCTGGATTCAACCGCAGCAACTAGCAGCCTGGCATGTGCTAATGACAGAAGTGGTGTATGCTGAAGAATCTCATGCACCCCAGAGATGCTGAGGAGGGCGAGCAGAGAAGCCAAAGCCTGAGCCATATGACCCCTCTGAGTGGGTCTCCTTACCTGTAGCCTATAGGGAGCAGTGGTGGTGCTGCCAGCACACCAGTGAGACTGTGCTGTATGTGAATATGATTATAGCTTGGATTTACTGGTAAAACTTTCTTTTTGTGTAAAATCCAACTGCTGATGAAGTGCTCTGTATTCTTGAACATGTTTCATTTTGTACATATGGTGTGCTGAGTGGCGGATGGCCTTGTAAATCTCAATCAGCTCTTGTGAAGAAACAGGAAAGGGTCAATTTGACGCTGAAACAGAGCAATGGAGACCTCGTATCAGCTGAGCATCAAATCAGGTCAATCTAAATAACTGCCTTGATTATAATTTTTAGAACCGTTGCGGTTGTGGGGGTCAAATGCGTCGTCTTGCTGCCGGATCACTATTACATGGCGGTGGGGGAAATTGAACTGGGATGCTTGTGAAGGGGCCTAGTGCTCGGAAGAGTCTAAGGAGGCATCTGCTCCTATTCAACACCAGGCCACAGCAGCACTCTAGATAATCAGTTATCACTGTGCTCCACTTGCTGACTTTGAAATGAAGGAGAGCATCTCATACGCAGACATGCAGACAGGTATTCCCCCCACAAGCTGTTGTTGTTTTGGACAATATACTGACAAGATAAACACTATGTGATGACTCCGCAGTATTCTGATAATGTGATAAACTACAACAGCGGGATCTAAGGAGCCCTGATTGATAGCTGTGATAAAGCCTTCTGTCTGCTCGCAGAGCTGTTTGTACTGAGTCCCAGTCTGGGGCTGCCACTGCTCCTCTCATGCACTGTTGTCATTCAAAGTGACTGCAGCTTAGTGTATCTGTCAGCTGGCTGGTTTTTCATTGTTTTACATGCTTCCAGAGTATGCCTGTGAGAGAGAGCGGGAGAGTGCAGGCCCCTCAGGCAAACATCATGTCAGCCAGCTTTGTTCTACAGGATGCTGGGACTCCCTGCGCTGCTGCTTGGCTCCTCAGCTAACTGGGGAAGTGGAGGAGATTAAATGTAACATCCTGACTCTCATACTTCTTAATGCTTTGTGACATCTACACTCTGCTGAGACTGCCGGCACAAAGGAACAGTGACAAAACAAACAAAGCCTCTTTGAAAGAGGTTCAGTGCCACAAGACATGTATACATCATTCACAATTATGTTGTCTGACAGAGGTGGGAATTTCTACAATGCTGCCTTTAATAAATGAAGCACTCAAGAAGCCCTCCATCCTTCTTGCAGCAGGGTTCTGCAGAATGATTTTAAATAGATAGTTCAGTTGAAAATACTGAATTTATCGCATGCATACTCCTGTTTTGATATGGTGTGTAAAATTATATTAATGAAGGACTTGATACTGCATTATGAATTATTGAAGACAAGACCACAGTCAGTCAGTCCAGTCAACCCTGGATCTCTGACATTGCAGGCTGTGTCCCACGAGAGGAAGTCCAAAGCCCAGTCTTGCTGGAGACTGCAGTTGTCGAGTTTCTTAAGCAGATTTTAATAAAAGTGAAAAATGTTGAGAACTGCGTTCCTGTTAATGCTTTGTTAGTTAGCTTTGTTAGCATCTACAATGCTCTTTCACACACCTGCCAAAATAAATGGAAATATAAAAAACCTGGGCATACTGGAGCAGCAGCACATAAAACAAATGCGTGAACAAAACTATGATAGAGATGTGTGTAGGAGGTTTTTTTATTGTGGTGGTCACAGAGGGAAAGAAAAGGAGAGATGACAGATGCGGAAAATATAACTGTCTGAAATGGTCATTATTATTTCATACACATGCCTTTTCTTTGCTTGAAAAATTTAAGCTGCAGTGGCAGCATCAACACTGCACATGTCAAAAGAAAGCCCAGGGACCACAGATGATTTAAGTGGGAGAGGAGAGCATATGCAAAAACCACATGTGTAACAGCCATCAGTAAACAGTGAATATGTGGTAAACTTGGCAGGATAGTGACATTTTTTTAGAGCCCAGCCAGCCAGCTTGCACTTTCATTATGTCAGGTTGACTATTGGACAATGTGTGTAACTTTCTGATTATCATAAACCATCACAGGATGTTGCAATAACTTTAGTATGTTGCTTTAGATTACATTTAACTTTTTATTATTTGTCAAATGTAGACTTGAACATAAAGAACTGACCATGATAAACGGAAGCGTTTTAAAGAAATCATGCCCGTTGTGCCCATCTTCAAGTTTCTCACAAGGCTGAATATTCATCATTTCAACCAAAGAGCAGGCCACAGTAAATTGTGCTCTCGACTGATCTTTTCATTTCATATTTCATTGCAAACACCACTCTTTCCCTCTCAGCTAAAGGCCAGACCAAATAATCAATTTATTCCTGCTATGGAGTATGAATAGGAAAAAAAAAATAGAAATACAACAAAAAAAGATTCTTGCTAACATATCGAGCAAATCTCAGTTTGACCATAACAGTCAAATCTACAAATGGTGGTTTAATTCAAAGCACACTCTTTAAGTCATACATTATGCTAATAAGCACATATTTTTCCAAACAAGGAATTTCAAGAAGCCTTAAAAATGTAAGTCTTGAGTTCTGAAACCCCACTGCCTAATTATACATGCTTATTGGTGAAGCAAGGATGCTGCATCTTTTGGTCACCAACCAATAAACAAATTTGCGTATATTGCTGTATTCTTTAGTCATTAGTTTACAGGCCATCTGTACATAAAAATAAACAAGAAACCTTCTTCTTGCCTGTGTAGGATCCTAACAGTGGTGCTGTCTTTGATCTGCAGTCCTTGATCTATTGGGCTCCTGGTGTCATATTGCCCTGTGATGTGGTGGATTAATTAGGTGGAACGGGTATTTATCCCTTAAAATCATAATACTAATTTACCCAATGCAATGCGGTGACTCTGTGGGTGGCAGCTGTAAGTCCAGCTTCTATTAAAAATGCTTAGCCTTCACATCATCTGATGAGCTCCAGCACTGAATGGATCACAAATCAGTAGAGACATTCAGCATGCAGAGATGCCAATTATTAAAAAGAATGAATTATATCAATATCTACATCAATTTCGGGCTGTTTGTTTTAGAACATGTGCTGCAGACATGTGTATATGTGTCATTTGTTTGAATATGAAAAAGAAGTGCAAAAGAAATGCCTTTTTAGAATGTTTTCATTTTAACAAAACAGTAATTAAGATTTCACTTTGTGCAACACAAGCAAAAGGGTTAGAAAGAGAGAAATTGTGATGGAGGGATTCAAGGGACGGTAGTCTGTTATTGAATTAGGCAGATGCAAGAAAATACAGAAATGCAATGAAATTGCAGCAAGAAAAAAACTGCAGGTAGAGGACACAGTGAGAAAGAGAGGGAAGGCAGAATGAGAGACTCTGCAAACAAAATCTGCCAAACCTCACAATAAAATCTTTCCTTGGTTCTTTGTGTTCAAACCAAAGATAGTATACATTGTCCATCCCTGTGTACAATTCTGCAGTGCAGGGCCCCTGGTTCCTTGGGCTGAATGCAGCCTGTTCTTGTGCTCTGGCCTGTGAATGCTATCTCAGAGCAGCAGTACCGAGAATGCTGCCTATTCCCACACCCAGCAAACGCCACCAGGGGATAAGGAACACACAATTGATAGAAAGTGTATTCTTTTCCACAGGTTCCCACCATCATGTCGCTAACTGTTTCCGGTACCTTATCAAAGAACAAATGCCTTTGAAAACAGGGAAACAAAGCGCTGGGCAGCATTGTTGCCGGCTTTTTGACAGGAATTATCTGGGTTTTCCATCACCGAACAAAGTAACCTCTGCCTAACATTCTTGCTGACAGGGCTATGCAGGAAGCCGGCAACAAGCCATCTGCTGTTGTCTGTTACACAAAGCAGTGCATAGGCATGGGGCAATACATACATTGTTACCTCTGTTTTATCTTATTTCTCAACTTCAATATCCAAAGTTTCTGCAAGGATCTTTTTTTTCTTTGACATTGAAAATTCTCTAAAATGACTAATATGCACTGTGTATGTGTGTGTGTGTGTGTGTGTGTGCGTGAGTAGGTGCGTGTGTATGGGGGAGGGGATTTTTTTTTAATCATCTTGAATATGTTAAATCTGGTAATTTTATAATAGCTGATAGAGAGTTTGAGTCCTTTTTTGTATTGTCAGCAGTGCCCACTACCACTTTCCTTCTTGCTTAGTCCCACAGTAGAGTACCATCTACTGGCTAGTTGTGGAACTGCAGGCAAATCCAACATGCATTTTGACAGATGTCATCTGTTCTTCAAAGTCCTTGGTTGCGTCTTCAGAGAAACACAAGGAGGATGACCACATCATATTCATTCATTCATTCATGCCTCTTATAAAACAAAATTCCGTGAAATGGTTTTGTAATGTGACATTCTGTTTCATATTCAACACAGGGGTAAATAAGATATTTCATGAATGCACAATTTGTTTTGTGACTGAAGATGTTCCTTACTTTATAAATAAAATATATAAATATGATTATATACCCTTTAATCTGCAGTGTAACCCAGAAAAATGTTACTTTTATATGAGGCACATAAACTGCTGTATTGTGTTGTTTGCTGAGTTATTTGTAACAGTGCTTTTGTTGAGTTACAAAAAGGAAAATGAAATTTATTTCTCTTCATGTACTTTCAAGGTCCCAAAAATGACAATATGAACTTTCCAGAAACATTTTGGGCAAAAATGAGAAAAGTAAAATAAATGCACATTGGCTTTGCTTTCAGTCAGGTCCACTGCTTTTGACTATGAAAAGCATAAACATATGTATCACTATAGTTACTGTTACAGTTACACAAATGATTATATGTTTTAATGTTTGCACCAAAGAGTGAAAGATTTTCACATTTTTCCCAATCACAGTGAGAATAAAGTCTATTCTATTCTATTCTATTCTATTCTATTCTATTCTATTCTATTCTATTCTATTCTATTCTATTCTATTCTATTC
>JBBDHI010000001.1:15365889-15376933 GCA_037177115.1 Craterocephalus stercusmuscarum
TTCTATTCTATTCTATTCTATTCTATTCTATTCTATTCTATTCTATTCTATTCTATTCTATTCTATTCTATTCTATGCTATTTTATTCTATTCTATTCTATTCTATACTATTTTATTCTATTATATGTTGTAATTATACTAACGGCCATAACACAGGATTTTTTTCCTCTCTAAAGTTGCAGAGCCCATCTTCACTCGCACCTCTTTTGCTGAATATGGAACACATACTAATAGCACTTGTGTTGTCTGATGAATTGAGAAGGTGACAACCTGTTTCTGAAGCCATGAAGTTGATGTCATCTGCACTAAAAGATGAATAGATCAGTAGAGGTGTCACTATCTTTCCGGGCTTATGGCACACGGACCAATGATAATTACTTACAAGATGACAGCCACTGAGGAAAAAAAAAGAAAAAGCAAGTAAAATCTTCTTTGGTGATTTTCTAAACCAAATGGATTGAAAACCAGAAAAACGGAGAGCTACTAATAAACTATATTAATGTTTACGTTTTAATTTATTTGATCCATTTGTATTAAGAAATGGCAACACCTAATTGCTAATTTCTATAGCTCACCAAAGTGAAGAAAAAAAATCTGCACTTAGAAACAGAGAATATGTTCCTTATTCCCACCTCTTACAACGTGAAACTGATGTGACACAGATTTCACAATGTGTAAGATTTTCCTGCATCCTGTGAAAGAGGTTGGTATGATGAGATAAAGAGCTAAATGGTGGGGGAGACAAGAGGAGGAAAATATCGCAAAAAATAAAAGGAAAGTAAATAGATACATTTAATAAATACTTCTCTAAAACACATACTATACTAGGAATTTTTTTAGAAAAGTCTAATCTTTACTCCTTATAGTAATTAAATTTCCCCACAGACCAGTAAACATCAACCAACTGATGCTTTTGAAACAATAAATCTCATTCTCTCAAAGTCACACAGATGTCTTTCTTTATGTCCACCATTTACACATTCTGTTCAGATCTGTTGATCCGCTTGAGGAGGGCAGTGAAAACACATAGACACTCTTCCATTGTGCCACTGTACTGTTTTTGGTATCCTCTGAGCCTCGGTGTGGGCTGCTCTGCATCCTCACTGCCCGAAGGCTGTTTTCCTCATCATATTAATGAGGGAGCAATGCTCCAACCTGGGCTACAGAGCCGCCGCCTATGCTCAAGGAGCAGTCCTATTTACACTGTACCTATACTAATCTGACAGCCTTGATCAAGGAACAGAAAATAAAACCCCTAAGGCCTCTATTGATCAACCTTGAGTCTTACTCTAACACTGTTGTGAGGGGCTGGTTAGCTATTACAAATGTTAGTGTGTTCAATGAATTATTTCATCAGAAAAAGCAAACTGCATTAAGTATTTATTTTGAAGTAAACTATTTCAAAGGGGTGTCCATACGATATCATCCCTGTTGAGATCAGGGTCCAACAGTACAGCCAATTCTTTGTTTATATCTGTCCGGGGCTGAGAAAGTCGAATCACAGTTAAGAAGGACGTCAATAGCAGGAAGTTTCTTCCAGTCTTTTAGGTTTTATGGTTAGACTCTCCAAAGAGCAGTCTCATTCCTAAGACTTGATAATCATATAATTGTGATCTCTGAAATATCAACAGGCTTTCATCATTTATGTCATTCAAAAATATGAAGGTGGGGGCACTGTGTTTTAGTTCAAATAGACTGCGGGCACCAGCGGTCTGTGTGCAAGAGACAGCAAACTTTTATTTATAACCTCTTAGCTCATTAACATAAACCTGCAAGTGGGTGAAGAAGAAAGTTGAAAGCATCATCAGGGGAGGGATAAAGGAAGAAAACACAATAAAGTGTCGAGAGTATTTGTTGTAAATAATCAGTAATATAATTACCCGTGGAGACCTGCCTTCTCACTGATTTCCTAAATGTTTACTAATGGACTCTCTCTGTAAGCCATTCTATTACAGAGAATTGTTGAGTGTTGCCCTGGAGGCTTATATCTCTCCCAGGGCTGTGGGCCTGGTTAATGGATGACCCACTTGTTAGCTAATTGCTGTGGTGTCACTGAACACAAAGGAAATGTTAAATTATGTTATACTGCTGTTAGATAATGAGCTGGAGCAGGCACAACACTTTCCTCTGTGCTCTCACTGCAATCCCTATATACGCTATTATATCTTACACATTGTGAGATTTTTATGAATAGGTTGTTTAAACAGCATGCTGGTCCATTTCTAATGTCACCTTTTCTTTTTATTTTTATATCTATATACTTTATTTTAATCAACTTGGGGGGGTACTTTTACTTACAGTAGAGCTGCACTGTATATCAATATTATTATATTATATTACTGTAAGAATCTGAAGAAGCGCATCAAAAACAACTTCACCAGCAGGTGAATTTGATCTTGGAATAGGACAAGTACAGCTGCAGTATTCTGTTTTTTGCTTTTTCCAACCAGTATGGACAAGAGCAGACATGGGATGCAGACACTGTCAATACACATGAGAGTGCCACTTTTTTTAACTGTGTTTACATATTGCAGCTCATATTGTCATCATATTATCCAAAAATAATGTGACATAAAAAACGTTATTAATATAATGCAGCTCTAGAATGTTAATCTAAAACATCTGTTTGTGTATTACTTTAGTAATATACAAAGGCGGATCTCTGAACTAGTTCTTTTACAGAATCTGAGTTTATGTTGTGCTGCAAAAGATCAAAACACATTGATTCATTTTGCAAACAGGCACTTCTGACATCAGTGATCTGAAAGAAAAAAATGCAAATGGAGACCTCATAAAGATGCAGGGTCACAGAGATCTTACACAAGGACCTGATGCACAGTCTTTAATGTCTCACTTCTCTGGTGAAACCGAAACAGATAAGTACCTCATAAAGCAGGACAGAGGATTTTGCAGTCACATAAGTGCAACAAAAGCCCACTGATTGAAACCAAATGGAGTCAACCTGCAAGAAAAAACTCAGTTCGTGAAAATCCCCATAAATTGTCCAATAAAGGATTTATGGAGCAAGAAAAAGTCATTAGCTTTTTAAGATCATCCAATGTGTTTATTGTTTCATTTTCTATTTCATACCAAGATATTTCTGGGCCAGACAAAAATGCATGTTTGCATGTGAATGTGACTCAGTTAGGGAGCCTTGTGAGGTTATATTTTAGGATCCCTAAGGTACAGAGAGCCTCCTCACCTCTTGGACCTAAAGCCATGAGTGGAAAGGCCAAGCTAGCCAAAGAGTCTCTTTCACCCGCCTCTGAGGATTTGTTTTCACTGGAGGACATGCTGGAACACAGTGCCATGTTTGAATTCGACTGGCACTTTTTTCAAATAGTAGTCGTGGCCAATTGGAAAGGCCTGGCTGGTGATTTTGTTCAATATTTAAACTCCTAGGGCAGAATCTCTGGCAGCAGGGGATAAACAGAGAGCACTGCAAGGCATGAAATGAAATAAATAACTAAATCTAGCTTCCCTTAGATATCTTACAATTGAGACCTTCTAAAATCCCAGAAATTACATTTTTCAGGCCCTTTTCATGCTTATGGTTTTGTTACGGCTTTATCATCAGTATCAGCAGCCTGTGTTTATTCAACCCTCAATTACCAAAGGCTCAGCCGGCAGGCCTTTAATTGATTACTTTAATTGATTGGTTGGAGGGTAACCATGGCTGAAAAGCAGTTTATCTTAATCAGTTGAGGGGAAATTTAGAGAGGGGCTTGATTTCCTCCAGCTGATCACCTCTATGTAGCATGAAAGTGCAGAGTGGGAGGAGACGTGAGGGAAAATTTCTAGTAACACATCTAACACTAAGGAAGGGATTAAAATCCAACAGGCACATGAAGACGACAAATTTGTGGCATCTTTTCAATCTTTCATTGAATCCATGCAGTTACCGCGGTCCTATATATTTTATTAATTCCCTCTCAAACTGAATGGAGCAAATGATCAATGATTGAATCATCCTTTAACCATTGAGGTGGATTAAATGCACAATGACGTTCATGTGTAGAATGGACATCAAAATTCCTACAATATTTTTTTTTGTTAAGTTTTGTTTTGTTAAGCTAATTAAAGAAAATTCACTCAAATCAAAACCCAGACAGTCTAGCTGTTTACTAAGGTTTGTACTTGCAGTGTATACATCTGTTAATTCCCAATCAAATGGGAAATTTGAAACTAAATGTTAGATATAACGTATATCGATTTGAATGACCTGAACCCAAAAGATGTGACAAAATAGGATTAGCCCGTCTTGTAACGTTTTATTATGTATTTTATAATTGTCACTTAAATTCCAACATTACCTATTACTTTTCTGACGCATTAAGCTTTATGTTAGACACGCCACCACCGATGGCTTGAAGTGCATGTATGTATGTCTTACATGTAAATAGCAAGGTCCATTTGTGCATAATGATTTACTGAAAACATTGAATTTGAGCACATATTGAGGGTGAAAATGCGTGTTTTTATTTTTAGTACACCAGTTTGAATCAACATGGTTTTATGTTTTGCTCACAGATGGACTAGAGGTCTGATAACAGATTGCTGATCATAATTACACCTTTTTTGCTGCTACAAAAAAGTAACAAAGATCTGGGGAATATACTGACAACCCCACAACCTGTTATTGACATCATGTTGCTGTTGACAGATTGAGACTTGTGAAACAGCAGGTTCTTGACTGGATTCTTCTTGCGCATGTGAATGGGTTGCAGAGTTTTCTTTTTTTTCTCTTCACTTTCTTGCTAGTTAAGTGGAGGAGCGGCGATAAGCGCTGTCGTTTCTCTGCTGCTTTCCATGGCTAAGAGCAAGGATGCATCTGGATATGAAAAAAAATCCCTAAAACTTGTATTTGCTGCCTCATTGACCCTACATCCTGCATGTCAAATAGTACGTGCTTTTACTTCATTTTGAAAGTTGAAAGAAAACTAAAAGTAAACTTTCTCCTTATACAGGAAACTTTTTAAATAGCTTTGACAGCAGCATTAAGTGCATGTGTTACAGAGGCTTTGCAGAACTTCCTGTGTCTGCACAAGGCCTAATACAAATGTGTTTGTAGCAGGGCTGGCGGTATCAGTTTGTAGGGTAATGACACCTCAAGTTTAAAATCCACGTTAACAATGCTATGAATTCAAGGAGAATGTGTACATTATACAAGTACTTTCATAAAAGCTCCTATTGATCTAAAGCAGTTTAGTGTATGATGAATTGATATGGTGAATACTTTGTATAAAGAGATTAGAGAAAGACAATTCAGATAATGACAATGATGCGCTACTACAGCAGAATGTCCCTAATGGACAGAATGCATTTGACTAAGGAAGGGAAAATACTTAATTTAACCCTTCTTTGCTGTGTATTTATGTAGAGAGCTATTTACAACTTCAACTTTTCTGAAATTATGATAACAGTGACCTTTGCTTTGTATGACCACTTTGACCTGTTTGGCTTCATTTATGTCCGCTTACTGTTTGCCCTTTGCCTGTTGGTAATTGGTCTCTGCTTGGCACTAATGGCTGCTGGATAGGAATGCTTTTCCCCTGTCTGTCCAGAGGATAATGACAAGAGGCCAGTATGACCTTGTCTGGATGGGAGTAGCTTTCCTCTTTCTGAGAGAGGCCACTCCACCAGGCTCCCACTAGGCTCTGGTGTGTGTCAGCATCAGAAGGTCCAGCTCTGAAGCACCACAGTAGGCCAGCCAAGCACAACCAAGAGTATGAAGAGCAAGCTTTCCCATGTCATCTATTTCAAGGTCCTGGTCTTCACTGGACAAGTACTTACAAAAGTCACGCTAAAAGAAAAAACATAAGATGCCAATTTTAGATAGATTTTTTTTTTTGTTTGTGAAAGTCCCCAAATAATCTTTTTAACTATTCATTGTATTTATAGCATTGTCTGCACTTTGTGCACACCAGTATCTGCCTAACAATGACCAAAAGTAATTTTGCAACTATTCTTTGTAGGTTATTAAAACAATTTTCTGGAAAATTATTTGAAAAAGTGGTAACAAGTGTTCTTTTTTTGTGCCTTATCTACAAGTAAACATGTCAAAAATGAGGTAAGGTTGGAGAAGCTTTCTTCAGAAGACCTGTGTCGGTTAAATTTAAGAAAGTCCTTCAGTTAAAGGAGGAGAAGAAGCTCATGGTTTGGAGAAGTCCTCGAAGTTTGCAAACACTTGTCGGTCTTATCTCAGTCTGGACTTTTTTTTCCAGTACATCAGAAAAAAAGTCTATTACTTGTTATATGCAGTTGAAGTTGTTTTTTAAATCAATTAATTCACAAAGTGCTTTACATAATAGCTAAAAACCAAAACAAATCAAATTTGTGGGATCTTATTTCATAATAAAGGACAGCCAGTGTCAAATGTATACATATACTGTACACATTAGATTTTAAACTTGCTTAGGGTTTTTTGTTTGTTTGTTTTTTACATGTGGATGTGAGCCCATGACTTACAGTATTATACTGTAACACATTTGAAGATCTCCTCGTACAAACTAAGAAACAAACAAGTGACTTTGGAGACAAAATATGTCCAGAGCTGCATTTGATGCTCAGTGATGCAGGTTAAGTTTCACCGCTGGAACACTTGGCTGGATTATAAGCTTTGTTCTGGAGCCCCGCCTCAGGGTTTTTGTTAGTTATCAAAGTCTCCCTAAGCTCATAGAGCATGTTTTAAGCTCTCTGTGTGAGTGTGTTGGCCTGTGAGGCATATATCATTGTAACAGCTGTTGATGTATGTGTTTGTCTACTGGTTATATGACTATTTATTTTACATACAAATTAGGTTTGCAGAGGGTAAAAAAAGAGGGAAAAGGGAGACGGAAAGACAGAAAAATGGTCAGACACATACAAACACTTTCCTTGTTATTCTTCCTTTTTTACCTCATTCCATTCTGTCACTCGGTCTTACTACAACCATAGAGCTACTCTTTCCAGATAAATGTTTCATGAGCCAGTCCCCATATCCTCTCCTGGAATAACATCCTCTAGATATGTCCAAGAGATTATATGAACCATCACTCAGTCACATTTACCTCAGACTGCACATCTCATGGCCAAGCAGAAGCGCATCTTCAACAGAACTTAGTGAGGAGGGGAAAAAAACAGAGCAGAAGCATATTTTATTACCCAAAAACTGACTGTCAAATAGTGTCTGCAGTCAAAGAATTATCAAAGGGTTTATCTTTTTCAGATGTGAAAGTCTAAAGTGGGTCACACACACCACATTCACGGTAATATCACAGTAAATATTCACAAGCTTATCATTATTTAATCACCCCCTAATGGAAAAGATCCCCACCCCAAATATAGACCCACCTCCAAACTTAATCATTTTCAAATATGTTAACAGCTGTAGCTGTAAACTTCATACTGTTAGGCTGCTTGTTATATCTTTCACCTTGGCAGCTGTGCACAGGGCAGTGGAAGAGTTGTTCAGAGTTGGTCAGCTAAAAAGACACATTCTAATACAGAATTAGAGACAAATATTGCTTGTTGGTAATGCACCATAAAAGTCAAGTAAAGAAAATCAATTGATATTCATTGTATATCGTCAGCTATTAAAATTATGATTGATATACTTTGCTTCTTTAGCATAACGGCATAGTGTTGATAAAAAAATATAAGTGCTTGATTCACTTGACAGAATATATGTATTTTTTTTACTTGTATTTGCTGCAGAGGCATGTCACCCACTGTAATAATATATGTCTGCATCAAGATGAAATGTGTTAACCATATGAACCTTGGCTCTCCGTGAAGAGCCCTGCTGTTTAATTTGTGGTAAATTATGCCGTCTTGCCTGCCAGGGTCATTTGTCAGCACATAGTGATGTGTGGCAACTGTTGAGGTTAGAACATTGTTGCTTTTACAGCTTCTGTGGGCCAACCTCTGTGATTTTTGTTGTCCACTACACTTGAAATATATTACTGTCGGCCATTTTAAACCACTCTTCTAAAGCAAAGACCAACTATCATAATACTATTGTATAATGTTTTACAGATTCGTCTGTCAGTCAAATATGGTCTGAAAGTAGATCTTTATCAACATTTGGACTCTCACCTCACTGGTCCAGAGATTGCAATGAATCTGTCTTTAGTACACTGTCTAGAGATCCATGAGTTTTATTGAAGCTTGCCTTTTCAAAAAGTATTATACAATATTCTTCTCAATACACAGGCCTTTTTACTATACAGGTTTCTCTGTGGTATTCTATTTTCCAAGTCCAATTTTTAAATTTTAATGCAACGTAACTTCATTGCATTCAGAGTGAGATCAAAGTGTTCTGGTTCTCTGTTTGATGTGTCCTCTATTTGAAGTTTTTTTCCAAAGACAGAGAGTGTAAAACAAAAGTTTACATATTCTTGCTTTTGTGGGAGCAACTTCTGCTGCACAATGTATTGATCACACTTTCAAGGGGAAGAAAAAAAAATAGAAAGACCTGAGTTTTTGTTTGAATCGTGTTGTTGCATTGTCAATACAAGACTAGAAGCCTATTCTAAGCTTGTGTGAAAGATCTGAAATGAAGCCAAGAAGAAAGAAAGCCTCAAAGGCCGGTCAGCTTTGTATGGTATCAATCTGAAAGCAGTTGATGTGAATGTAATGTCCAGCGCTGTCATGATGGACACCTACAGCCCAGGAAAGTATCAACCACTGACAGTGATTGGCAGATAGAAGTAGCAGGGTTGCTGCAATGTTGAATGGCTAGTTCCCAAAACACAAGAGGTGTGATTAGGAGCCGTCATACAAACATGAGGTAGCTGACAATGACATCACACACAGCCACACTGGTAATGAGAAACACTGAGCAGCTGTTACAAAGCTCTGTGTGTTTATGCAGAGGGTGTGTGTATGGTGGTCTGTGTAAGGTGGCTGAGAGCTTACTGGGATTCCTCTGAGTTGGCGGTTCGCAGTCTGTGCAACAAAAACTGTCTGTTTCCCCTTCTGCAAAATTGAATTTCACTCATGTTCCCTGTCAAGCTGTTAAAGTACGTTTTGCTGTCAGAACATAGAAAGTGGAAATTTCTATGCTCGAGCTACAAAACTGATTCCAAAAAAGTTTGGACACCGTGTAAAATGTGAATAAAAACAGAATGCACTGATTTTCAAATCTCATATACCAATATGTTATTTCCTATAAAACTTATAAAACACATACAATGTTGAAATTGGTTAATCTTTTTTTTATGTTCCAATGTGTTCCCTTTAGTGGAACTTTAAATTCATCTGCATGTTCATTCATTCTTACAGTAATAAAACTGAAGATTAAAATCTGGTAAATGAATGAAATGGAAAATTAGCGGGAAAATTCAACAACGCTAATCTCAGGCTGATGGATGTCGTGGCTTTGTCTTCCCATGCTCCTCCTCTGTCTTATTAAAACCCCTCTTTAACTAGATAAGTCAAACAAGAACTAATTCTCCTTTAATGTGACGACCTGGGCCAGAAGTAACAAGAAAACATTCAAACTTACAAAATACAATGAGTCAAGTTATGAAATATTAAATACAACATTCATAGTTTTGAAAAATTTACTAAATTCATCCTTGTGTTAATTAATCCCTATGTAAAGCATTTAGTAAATGTAATCCTTATAAGTTTATGCTGTTTGCATGTATATTCGACTGTGCACACTGAGTTACAGTACCCAAGCCTGCCATGACATTGTTATCATCACTTTAGCTACGCTGTTATTTCTCCCATTAGGATCCCAGTCAGATGAAAACACCTTCAATGAGGTCGCGGGTCGTGGGTAAGAGCAATAATTTGGGGACAAACATATAATGCTGCTTTATTCTTCAGCTAAGTTTATGCTTGTGCAGCATCTAGATAAGGTCAGTTCCATCGTCCCCACCATACGATCAGTGTAGGCCCACAGAGGCTTGGCTGGTTTGTGATTGGGTGTTTCTGGATCTCTGGAAATTCTTGCAGAATTTATGCAGTACCCGCTGGAGAAAAACTGCATCACAAAGTCATAACCCTACGCTCTAGTGGGAGAGCACATTTCACCAGCATAAGCTACACCAACCTAACCCTACTCAGATGCTGCGTGAGTATAAATCCAGCTTGAACTAGGCACCAATGCACTCCCATGGAGTTAGAGTCCTGGTAACAAGTAAGTAGGTCTCTCTCTCAATTTTAGCCTAAAGGACGCAATATCTATGACTTTCGAAATAAATTTAAAATTTTGTATTTTAACCATTGAAAACTTTCAACTTTGCCTCCATCCATTTCAGATGATCAGGATTGCCTTCTTATATGGTTTCTCCTTTGCTTAACCTGTATTTGAAGTGGCACAAAATCTGTGTTCACAAACAATGATTTCTGAACTTGTATAGCGAATTCCATGACTGAATTATGCCTGTTTGTAATGCAGCGCTGCCTAAGGGCCTGAAGATCACTGACACCCAGTATTGATTTTCAGTCATGTGCTTTGCACATGGTGATTTTTCCAGAACTCTGTGTGATGTTTTACATTGAGTTTGTAGGAAGTTTTTTTGCAGATTATCAAAGCTCTGCCCATCTTTGCTTCTCAGAGACATGGCCTCCTTGAAGTGCTGTTTTTATATAAAATTTTGTTACTGACTTCTTGACAATTGAATTATATTACACTGATTTATCAGACACTGTCAAAAGCAACTTAATAGTTAAAAACACACTAAAGGCAATGTGGGGGTCAGTATCTTGCCCAAGGATATTCCAACATGCAGACAGAAACTAAGGATCAAACCGTAATCTTCATCTGTTTCTCTCAGTAATTTTACCAACTTTTTGTTTCCTCCTCCCCAACAATATTATCTGATCATGCTTGAACTACAAGCTGCCATTTTTCATTAAACACTGAGATGTCATAGGACTGTTATTATCAGTTTTATTATGAATGTATGGACCATCATTATAAGATGTTTTATATGGTCTATTATTAGTAAAATATTGCTTCATGAAATGTGCTTATCATAACATTGTCATCTTTAGTGTATTTAAATTTTATGAGGTGTCTCAACTTCATTGAAAAATGGGTCCTAGAAAA
>JBBDHI010000001.1:15478708-15490162 GCA_037177115.1 Craterocephalus stercusmuscarum
CATTACACTTTAATGGACAATATGCTTATGTCTGAATCAATGTTTCACATTTCCTCCCCTTGTCTTGTCATGATGTTATTGTTAAGTTATATTGCGAAAACAAAAAAAAACTAAATAAATTTTTTTTTTTAAATAATTTAAAAAAGCTGCAGAGCCTCTAAAGAAAAACAAGAGGCGGAGTAGTCCAAACTGTGGCTGTGTTTCTGCTGATACCTGGTCAAGCTGAGGTCTGAGTAGGGTCTCTTTCCATTGTTCCGCTCCCATCGTGAAGAGGCGGCATCAAGCGGAGGGAGTGCTGTGGGTGTGGAGGAGGTGGAACTCCGTCTGGGCTGAGGGGTGGGGAGGCTGTTTCTGCTGCTCAATCCCTAAAAAAACAGTTTTCAGGGGGTTTTCAGAACATTATCCAACGCAAAATTATAATCACTAGGAAACTTGGGACAGCTTCAGACTAACATGTATGATTAGAACAATTCTTTAATGTCACCAAACCTGTGCTGCAGCATTGTGGTATCCACAGAGTTCAAGTAAATCAGTCACCTATCAACGGAGATCTGGAATCGATAGTTGAACACTTGTACCTACCTTAATGCTCTTCCGGTCGCTTCTCTCTACAGAGTCCTCCACCTCTACAGAGTAGAAACCAGGGAAGGGGGTGAAGGGGTTGACTCTGGGGCGGCATGAACCAGAAAACGTCCCCAAAAGGCTGGAGATGCTGCGCAGAGATGTGATGGTGTTTGGTGACAGAGAGGAGTCCAACAGTAGGTCTGACACCACATTTCTGGCCTCGTTGATCACTGAAAGATCCACGCCATTTCCGCTCACCGCACCCTGTCACATGAACACACACATGAGAGGGCATCTACAGTGCAACACAACGTTTCGCAGGAGGGAAACTGTGACTATTTAAAAGGGGTCTTTATATCTTTAAGGAACCGTATTTCTCCCAGAGTTGAACATTTCTAACCTCCCCACCCACTTCATTCCTCTCTGTTGTCTCTTAATCAGTCTTCTCTTCCTCTTGTTTCATAGCGAGAAAGCAACAACAATTTGGGTTTTTAGGGAGGAAAATATGCCATATCTAAATTCCATTTGGGAAGTGGAGCTCTGCTAATATCTAGAGTGACATCCCATAAATTGTAAGAGCAGTCCATCACTGTGTAATCCTTGCTTTTTTAGGGCAGGTTTCATAAGAGACCATGTTCTGACTGGGGCTACTCTGTCAGGAACAGGAACAAATACTGACTTTTGGCCTCTGTGAACAAAATACTTTCATAGATTACACAAATTGTTCATACAATGTTTGGGGAAAATAAAAAAATGACAATGATTCCAAGAGCACTATATGAGCAATTTTCCACAGTTTTTACTAAGTCCAAACGAAAAGTATCAGAGGAAGATAAGAACATTTTACTAAGGCTCCATTACTCCACTCTTTACAATCTGAAAAGAACTATATTTTTTGAATGATCTTTAAGCCTCAGAAACAAGAGTACTGACCTGATACTGTGGCTTGTACCAGTGTTTCAGATCCCAGTCCCATAAGATCATCTGAAAAACATACAAGAACTGTTAGGCAAATGCTATGACTGTAAGTGATTAAGAATATTTTCAAACAGAAGAGCCATGGGCTTTGACCTATGCTCCATTTTGAGCTTACTGTTGCAAAAAGGGCACTGGCAGGTCACTAAGAGAGCAGCAGAGCGTCTGCTAGCCCATAATGCCTGTTATCTAAACATACAATGCAGTAACAGTTTATATTAAGGATTTCCTGCACTACTTTATGCTCGTTCTACTACAGGTACTACATTCTACACACTGTCTGAGCGAAAGCAGACCGAGGCCTTGTGCTGAAAGCAAAAGCAGAAAAGCAAACCACTAAAACCACCACGGTGCGTCTACAATAGAGTTATGAGATCTTATCAAGCCCCAACTACGTCAATCGGCAGCATTTTCATGCTATCTGTTGGTACCCACACAGGAGCTCTCACACTTCACAGCAGTGTAAGGTCAAAGCTGGCACACGTTGTGTAACAGTAAATCGGTGGATGTGAAAAATCTCAATCTCACATGTCAAGTATGATTAAAATAAAAACTGACATAGAGACATTTATAAATCAAGATAGATTGAAACTAGATGTAAATTATGCTTTTGCATATTGACTGTTGAAGTCCCCTCACCAAAAAAAATGAATGATAAAAAAATCTAAAAACCTATATTTGTTTCAATTTAAAAAGTCATAAAAGATAGAAACATAAAAATATAAATCTTAAAAAATATGCTTTAACACAGGCTCCATGCAGTCTAGCCCCACACCACCAGAGGGACAGACATAAACCAGATCAGAAATACAAGCTCTTCCACAAACACAATGGCTCATCCAAACATGTAAACACAAACCCTGTCTTCCTGGTGAAGTACATCATGCCACATTAAAAATGTAAAACATGAAACTTTAGAGAAAAAAAAACAAGTTCCAACTTTGAAATAGAAATAAATTACTTTATAATGAAAAAGAATTAATTCAGTGAAAAAACTTAATTTCTTTTTTATGACATCAAAATGTTTTGTTTCAATTTCACTATCAAAGAAATATTTTCAAGCCCCAAAGGTTTACAACAGCATGATTTGAATTTATAGAAAAAAAAAATCATGACAGGCACCAGCAACATAAATCCCACTTTCAAACGTCAAAACTGAACATAGGCTTGTTACGTATGGTAAAAGAAACCTGTGACTGAAGTTGTTAAATAGGTCAGAGAGTCCATTCCATCTTTTCTAATCTGTTATCATTTCATTGATCAAAGATGGATGTTGGGTGTTTGTGATCAGCATCTGGACAATGCTGCCAAACATTTAATATGCCAAATAAGCCCTGCCATGGCAACCCGACATAGAGGCCGGCAAACAATGCTCCATACACCATGGCAACGAGATGGCGGGAGACGGCCGGAGGACGAGTTGCTGGCCTTTTGCTTGTTTACAGAGAGAAACTGAAGAGCTGAAACAGAGAGATGGCTAAAAGGTGAAGGAGAGGTTGCCATTAAAGAAGGGATGACAGTAAAGCACCGAGAGGTACAGCCAGAGGTAAAAAAGAAAGTGACAACTACATTCCACTCTTGACACCCAGTGACGCTCTAACATGTCTGCAGTGTGTCATACAATAACAGCAGAGTGTGTGTACAATCTGCCAACACGTCAACATTAGAGCATGCTCTGCGTTTTACCTCTGCACAATCTGTGCACAGCGCACAAGCATGACCTCCTCCTCCGACTCGCTGGGAAACAGGAAAAGCTGGCTGAATTAGCAAAAGCGCCACTGCAGCGTGTGCCGGGGCAGAAATTATTTACAGAGGTGTTTTTGTGAGGTTTCAGATTCAAATCTTTAAATGAACATGGGACGCTCTTCCTGACGAACGCCAGACTTCAGAGCAGACACACAGCGATACACAACTCTGGCACCTGCCCTCAAGCATCCACACACAGCTAAACGTACCAGCTCAGATCTCTATGGCATCTGCTAAAGTAACATCTGTGACGCTGACTTTTGCTCACATGAAGAAACGTACAAGTATTTTGTTATATTTCCAATTTACTCTATTTAATTACTTTAATAAAAAAGTACATTAATCTTTTCTGTTAACTAAGTGCAAGTGGCCATTTAATACTTTAGGTGGTGCACATGCAGCATAGACGTTTATGTATTTGAAATGTTTTTTCCTGAGTGATATTTCCAAAGCATAATTCTTACTTTATTTTACTTTTAGATATTATTTTTCGAACTTGTCATGAGTACAGGCATGAATATGACTTTCATTGCAGACATTTAACTAAAGAAAAAGGACACACAGACACTTGCTCAAATACATATTAAAACAAGCAGAAAGGAACATAATCATACAAATCATGAAAGACAACATACATTAAAAAAGACAGAGAAATAAATGGGAGAAAAAAAAACTAGAGAAAAAACAGGAAATAGAAAAACAGCCCTTCACATACACACAATATTTCAACGTAAGACGGGTCATAAATATTTCCTAACACAGGAGTCAATAAACCTGTGCAGGCTATTAGACGACCAGTTGGTTACACCCGTGTGTCATATTAGCCGGGCTCTGCAGCTTGAGAGGTGCTAGAACTGATAAAAACATGCTAATAGGAGGGCGGGCGGGGGGGCAGAGAAAAGGTATCAATGGCAGCAGGCAAGCAGGCAAGCAGTCAGGCAAGACATTTGTATGGAGAGGAGCAGGGCAATGCTGACGTCAGCCTGCAGCGGCATACAACGTCAGCAGCACCCTGAACATGCAAACGCTGACAATGAGATCTGGGCTCTGGCTGTCAAGAAGAAGAGATGATACAGAGAAAGGAAAAGCTGCTTTACACACGAGATTTGAGGCAAATAGCTACCGAGAAGAAGAGTGTGGGGTTGTGTGTCCTACTAGCTTGGACAAGGCTGAACAGACGGAGTACAGCTGTGCTTGCATTACGGTGCTAAAGGCTCAGATAATGGGAGGGAGCAGACTGGGATTAAAAAACTGAACTTTTGACCCTATGAAATGCGAATGCAAATAACATAGTTTCTATTTACAAAAATGTTAAATAAATAAATAAATAAAAACCTGCTGGATCTTAGTTGGAAAAAATTAATGTAAGAGAAAGATATTTCATATTTGTACGATACGGTTTGTAATATTTGTACGGTACTGTATCGCCAAAAATGAGAGGTGACAAAAGTATAACTAGACTAAGCAGGTACACAAGAAGGAGAGGAAGAGAAACGATTCTTCCTCCTGGAGGGACGAATCAAGACGATCTACAGGTCCAAAGCATTGTAAATAAAATAATTCTGCATCAGCTTTCCTTTGGTCAGCAGCAAACAAACCCAAAGGGATAACTGGGGGTACTACAGATGGCTGGGCCGCCTGTGGCTGTCACCGGTGTCGTCAGGGCAACCTGGCAGCACCATGGAAAATTCTTTGACTAAGGAAATGAGCTCTTTCAGAATGTCATCCCTCTCTTTCACACTCATCTACCACTTCAACGGACCTGCTAATGTTCAGCGTCTGCCCAGCACAGGCCAGTATCTCCAAGTGTCACTTGGAGTATCTGTTTATTCATTTTTTGCTTCTTTTTTTTTTTTTAAGTGATTGGTCGCCGTGGACATCATCATGTTTTCCATACTGCTCTAATACAACCAGTTTAAAAA
The DNA here is from genome assembly GCA_037177115.1 of Craterocephalus stercusmuscarum. Taxonomy (NCBI): domain Eukaryota; kingdom Metazoa; phylum Chordata; class Actinopteri; order Atheriniformes; family Atherinidae; genus Craterocephalus; species Craterocephalus stercusmuscarum. The sequence goes on from JBBDHI010000001.1 coordinate 15,483,916, forward strand.
ATAATAATAATTATCCCAATTATATATCTCACAGAAATTTTTTTTCAACAGGATTTTTAACATTATGTTGGAATCTTCAGTGCGTTGATAGTTAAAGGTTTTGTATTTTGTTAACCAAACTAAAGTTAATAAACAGAATTATGTTGCTATAGAAAAAAATAAAGAGCATATGATCCGATCAAACTAAAAGTAAATGCAATAAATACCAAATACTCAGCACTATTGATGATAAACAAGCTCTTTTCTATAATTCCATCTGTCAATCATCTGCTATGACAATATTAAATTAGCTGCCATGGTCGACGGATTTAAATGACACCAATCGTTTTCACAGTGGAAATATGTGTGAGTATTTATAGAAGTCAGCATGTGCTCAATAGGGAGACACTCAGGATAATGAAGAGTGTGAAACATGCTTGGGAACCAATGTCATGACAGGCTGCATTCAGGGTATTTCAGGCCTGATATGTCATGCTTGTCAGTAACTGGTGCTAGTTTGCAAACAGTCAGTGGATAGACATCCATGCTTGTTTGGAGGGCAAAACCCCACTGAGTGTTGGTGCTGCAACCAATCAGGAAGAGGCATGGCATTCTGGCGTAAAAGAAAAAAAGGTATACAGAAAATTAAAAAACACATAATGTGAGCTATTAGAGAAAATAATTTTTTTCTAAACATTAAAGGAGCCATACCTGTTATTATTTTAGTTTTTTTAAGAAACATGGTTTCTACATGGTATTTTATGTGGTAAAAGGGGTAAATCCATAAAAATGAATGACTCACTGATTGTACGAGTCCAGGAAAGTTTAGTTAGCGAAAGCGGCTAAGTTTTAGCTTTGGCGTGATGCTCTTTCTCTGCCAATGAGGTTAACTTCCGTGATTTCCGGATTCCGATCAGCCAGAAAGAGCGATGTTATAGGGAATGCTATATGGGGAAGTTAACCTCTTTGGCAGAGAAAGAGAGCGTCACACAAAAGCCAAAAATATGCCGCTATTGCTAACTAAAATGTCCTGGACTCGTACAATCAATGACTCATTTATTTTTATGGACTTATAAGGGGTAAGTATGACTTCTGCCTTTTTATCACATAATATACCGTGTAGAAACCGTTTTTCTTAGAAAGATTAAAATAATATCAGGTATAGCTCCTTTAACCAATTATGAATCCAAGTCATCAACCTGTAAATAAACATGATGTCTTCAACAAGAATGATGCGAGCTGTTGGACATTCTACCAGAACAGTCATTTCCCACATGGACAGTATCATCACATGCTATGTGGAACCTTTTATTTGAGAAATCTGGGCCTATTTCCACCGGGTGCATGTGCGATGCGTGTACGATGTGTGTGTGGTGCGTTTGCGGTGCGTTTGCGGTGCAATGCGGCTGGTGGCCTCCGCCGCTGATTGCAGCCGTTTTAGTCAATGGTTTGGTTCACACCGGTGCTACAGTGGGTGTCAGATGTGTCCCAGAAGTGCCTTGTGCACCCATGCAGATTTGTGATGGCTTAACTATGTAAACATTACTTCATTGCAAGTAACAACATGGCAAATTAATGACAAGAAAGACAATTAAACCTGACAAAATAAACCACTTGGCAGCAGCAGGCTACTTTCTCATGGTAGTAGCACAAAACTCAAAGATGGCATCACAAACAATGACATCACACATTACCTTGCAATTTCCTGTGAATTTGTCCGTGTGTGTGATACGCGGCCGGTGTGCAACCCGGTGGAAATGGGCCTTTAGAGGCCAAAAAGTTTTAAGATGACTTCATATGCATCTATTTAGATAATTACCTCACAGTGTTTGTTGATCCTGGTCCAGAGGACCCACTCTGCTGGTGTGGGTCCTCTGGACCACGCCTCCTCTAATGACCTGACCCAAATTAATGAACATCCTCAACAGGTTTACATCAAACCCTTTGCAGGCGGTTTATGATGCATTAATCACAATCAGGTGTGTTGAAGCAGGAACTGGAACACATGCAGGTCAGGGTTCCTGTGCTTCTTGTGTTAAATGGTATGCTCAGTATTTCTGTTCTCTGCATCTTCTCTCTCCGATATTTTGGATTTTGTTTTGGATAGCATCTGGACAGTTCTTGAATTTCCAGCCCCACCAATCTTTTTTTTAAATGGCAAAGTAAAATTTGTCATTTACACGGGTCTGCTTTATAGTTTATATCTGCAGTTGAATCCCCTTTGGTTACCCCCAATCACAAAAACTTGAGGTTATCCATAAAAAAGCGAGTCGATCAATTATTTTTTTTCAAAATTTTTGTGAAGAAAAAAAAACATTTCCAACTTGGTGTTCATGTTTTGTAGCTGTTGAATTGATATCAGATTATGATATGGGTGTATATGGAGGTAGTATAAATTATTTAAAGACATCTAGTGATAAAGTTGCAGACCACAACCAACTACGGTAAATGATAATAGCTAAACTCTGCTTTAAAATTGTGTTGCTTTGTAGGAACATGGCAGTTCAAAATGCAAGGTGGAGGGCCGCCCTTATCTATAGATATAAATTGCCAATTCTGGGGAAAAGAAAACATGTCACTGAGAAAGCTATGGACATCATATAGTACAATCCCCTAAATATTGCAGATTGGGATGTTTTTTTTATAACTGTTTTAAACAGTTATATTCAAGACAGATAAATAATTACCTGCTATGTGGCAGTATGACCTACTTCGAGTAAAACACCACATTATGATGTAAAACACCATCTGCATAGCCCGATGGGGCTGTGCATCATATTCTCAATGACTACAGCCAACAGAAGGAGCTGGTAGAAGTTTAAAAAATATATAAATGAAGTCAGGTATTTTCAATTTTATGTAAGAAGTTCTGATGAGAAAGTGTTGAAATAACAAGGACCAAGAGGACTCAGACATAAACCCTCCTTAGTTTTAATTAAGCCATCCAAATGTTGCATGCCTAAAATATTTCACATAATTTGTTGCCGACTTTTCATCATTTTACAGGACAGCAGTGACTCACCATCACACAGTGTGAAATCCCTTTCCTAGAAAAATCATTTGCTTCCTCCTCACACCCCAGGATTATGCTCAAATACATAAGGACAACATGCTTATCAACAACCTGTGGACTAAACCAATAATGTATGATTGCTATCTTGTAACACAGTAAACTTTAAATTCTGATGTGACCTTTGTCACAATGTAAGATACAGTCAAGTGTTCCTGATGCTGTCCAGCCTTCATCTCTCTCTCTCTCTCTATCTCTAGACGGCGACTGTTGCAATGTGGTATGAGGATTATGCTTCATTCCTTCCAGTTTCCTGATAAGTTAATAAATATCTTTTTATATGACCCTGGCTTCAAGTGCAGTTAGGTCAACAAGTATTCAGCTATTTCTATGAAAAACCATGCTCAATGAAGAACTGTAAGCTATTTCTTTAGCACGGACGTCAGCACAACCACCTATTGAAAATAATCAGTTTGTAAAGTTTAGTGAATTGTGGTGTACCATTCACCAACAATCAGCATTCAGGGTTTTCTGCGTTGTACAGATGCAGATAATGGCCTATCAGTAGTACGCTGTATTTCAACCGCAGGGCCCTTTTCCAGGAACTAAGGTATTCACTGGGGTCTTTTTCTCCTTCCCCTCTGATTCATAGCAGTGCTAAAGCAACATTCAGACAAATGTTTAAGAAAAAGACAAAACAAAAAACAAAACAGGATGGTAATGACTTTTAGAGGATCTTGAACTTTTTGAATCAATGGGTGCGGGTGGGGAGCAAAACTGAACATTTCTTATAGGCCATGAATGCTTTTCTGTTTCAGCAATCTAAGATTTTATATCCACAGTAACTTGTCAAATCTGGTCATTTCAAGTAGTACCGCAGGAATAGTTTTTACTGTTTGTAAAAACATTCCAGCTCAGACATTCGCACAGCTTCAATAAGCTGCGAAGACGGACACGCACACAAGAGCAATAAAACATTTATCTCAGATTGCTCCACAGCAGTTGTACTTTAAGGCACATATAAAAACACCCCAAACCCCACAGAGATGTGCAATGTGAACCAATTTCAAGTGACCTGAGGGGCACTTCCTTGTTTATCTGTCTGTAGGTCACTCTGATCAGTTTGGCAGTGGCGCCTTGCACAGCAGAAACAGAAGTAGCAGTGGTCATTATAATGAGCAATAAAACGTTATCTCAGACTCTTTCACTGTGGTTATGTTCAATGGCCCTAATAAAGTAGCAGACATGTCCAACAGGAAAAGATTTTAAGTTAATAAAGCTGAAATGGACTTTGTGGCTTAACAGTCTGCGTGCGCTTTGATCCGCACGGTAGTCCCGGAAATACTGCCCGGAAGGAGCGACCCAGTTCAGCGTAATCTAAACTGTAACTCAGACCTGAGTTAAAATGTAAAAGACCCAGAGGTGACACAACTTTTTAGCCCCTTGCATAAAGCCTCGGGTATTTATGTTTTGGATGCTGTTTGTCAAAATGCTGTTGTTAGGACTCCACTGTGGGCCAGACAGCTGATAGAAACAATAATGCCCGGTAATCAGAGTTAAGACTCTGTCATTTCGCTTGTTGTGTACAGGCATAGAAAACATACAGGTGTCTGGTTTCACTTTTTAAGACTAACATTACAAACTACGGCTGGGCAATATATCAACATTTTAAAATATATCAAGACTTTTTCACGTGCGATTTAGAATGATGGAATTTCGTTTAAATCGAGTTAGCTTGTTTTGGCTTAGACATATCTCTTATTTTTTGCATTTAAAACAACTTATTTTTTTTATGGTCAAAGTTGTTGTCATTACCTTAATAAACAGCTACATTAATTTCAGTCAAATATTTTTATGCACAAGTGCTTGTGATCCTAAATCAAATAGCATTTAGCACTTACTTATCTTGTCCAGCATTATAGCACCGAAAGATAGTCTGAATGAATGTTAGTTGCTGTGAAGAGCAAATTCCCTTTGCCACGAGCAGCTTGAAGTGCTTCATTTTCATCTGGTTCAATTGCTGCTGACAAATCTTAAAAACTAACTTGTGTTGTTGTGATGTGCATTTTGTGGGGAAATATGTGACAACATTCAACTTTTTCAATAAGTCTGGTGTTAAAAAGCACACTAAAAATTACAAAAATTGGCCATATCAAGTGCCAAAATGCACTCTGGAGCAGAGGAATTGAAATCTGTGGAATGGGGTGCTAATTAATAAGTATGTGTGATTTTTAGTCCAGAATCCAAATATAAGTCAAAGAAAGCTGATGAGGTGAAAGCTTTTAGCAGAGCTTGTTAATATAAATAATTCCAAAAGCAACAAATATCTACTTGTTGTCATCTACTGTATTCATTTTTACTCAACTTGTTGTAGTCCCATTCAGTCTTAAGATGATTGTTATCACTCTATAGTATTTTATCTTTCTAAGGACAACATAGTTGTGCAAAGCCTACTGTGAAAAAAATCAACATACAGATTAAGTCACAATACCGAGAAGCAAGATTCTGAAGGCTGTTAATGTAAGACGAAAAAAAAAAAACATTGTTAAAGGGTTGAAAAAAATGCAACAAATCAAGTCTGAGATGTCACGAGTTGCTAGATGATTATCAGTGCTGATTAAAATGATGGCTAACTTCATCGTTGACTGACCTGACGTCTGTCAGCAATACAATCTTACAGCCCATGATGCCATTAGCTTCTAGATGCCAATCCAAAAGAGGAATGTGTCATGGGTGCATTTTGGGAAAAATACTTTCATTACATTACACACCTTGACTGGTTAAAGCAAGATTATCTAAAAATGAAAAGCAAATGTAACACCTCACTGATGCTTTTCACCCAGTGGTTTATGTTTGTTGTAAGGTTAGAAAATATGTACACATGTGGCAGTGTGACTTTTCTGAATTCCTTAGATGGCCTGGTGACTCCTCATTACTGTACTTCAACAACTGTTACTCTGCACTGTGCCATTATGGCTGCTATTTGAAATTTCTCCATGTTATTTTGCAAAAATTACTTACAGGGGACAGTTGATGATTTTTACAACTTGCAATAAAATTAGTGATTCAACAAATATACAAGTAATGAAAAAGGGGGGAGGGATCCTCCAGTTAAACTTGGGTCATGATTGGAACCAAACTTGTCAATATTCCTCCATACTGCTCGTCCGAAGTAATCCAGGTGTCCTGCGTGGGTAGCGTCCATCATTTACTCGCGACGACATCATTTAGTTTATTTTTAGAGCCCAAACCATTAGC
>JBBDHI010000001.1:15525987-15542866 GCA_037177115.1 Craterocephalus stercusmuscarum
TCTATCTATCTATCTATCTATCTATCTATCTATCTATCTATCTATCTATCTATCTATCTATCTATCTATCTATCTAAAGAATATTTTGAACATAGATGTATTGCCACAGCTGTGACCATCATCCACCTAAAGCTAGTTTGTCCATTTCTGATATTTCGTTTCTAAACGGGGGAACCTCTAGATCTAGAGTAACACAAACGGTTATGATTTTACTGAAGATGATGCAGTTGTAAAATATTCTTTTGATTTGACACTGTTTAAATCTCCAATTAGCCTCAAAAAGGGTTAGTACATTTGTAGCATGACATATGATCAATGGATTTTTTTCTTCATTCACAGGGGTGTCCAAAGTTGGTTCTTGAGTGCTACTGTCCTTAGCATTTTGAATGTTTCCCCATCTTTGGCAGCATTTGACAACAAGCGGTTGAGGAGAGCCTTTTAATTTGAATCAGGTGTATTGGAGTGGGAAGAATCTAAAATGTGCAGGACTGTGGGCCTTGAGGATCAGAGCGGGATACCGCTACTTTAGGAAGGTGTTTTTTGTGTTGTAAACCACGATTGCTGGGGAAAAAAAGACAAAAAATCATAATTTTTCTGAGTTGTTATGAATGTGATTTCTTTGATTTTACTTTACACTGTAACAATTGAGAAAAAAGTCTGTCATTGTCACTGTTTCTTTTAAGGCTTTAGCATGTGAGCACACATGAGGGAACATCTATACATTAATGGGCACAGTAAAATCTTCCCAATTCACAGATCTGGGTTTGACATATATAAACACATGACTGGCTCCAGTTTGGTACGGATGACTCATAATAACGTTAAATGGTCTTTGCTGTGGTATCTGATGTTAGTATATTGGCATTTAAACATTTTGGCCAGTCTTTATCGACATATTCATGGTTAGATCCAATGCTTTTGCTGCTATATGTTGCTGTTTTCACATCATTGTTCTAATTTTGCTGTTGTTTTATTTTGTTCAGGGATAACTCAAAAAAACATTGGGATTCTGCCAAGCTGATATAAGCCCAGCAGTAAGATGACCGCTGCAGAAAATGTTTGTTACACTCTCATCAATGTTGCGTCTGACTCAGAGCCCCCATCTGAAGTCAGTCTAAAAGCAGATCTAGGTAAATATTATTTTTGTCAACTTCATAAACTGTATTGTTAAACACATGTCCTTTGCAGCCATGCAAAAGGATGATATTTATTTTTAAACTGTTTATTAAAATATTAATCTTTCTTCAGAAAAGGGGGAGATCAAAGCAAAGACTGAAGCCTTGAAGAAAGTCATCATCATGATCCTGAATGGTGAGAAGTTGCCTGGACTCCTGATGACCATAATTCGCTTTGTGCTGCCACTCCAAGATCACACCATCAAGAAACTGCTGCTGGTTTTCTGGGAGATTGTCCCCAAAACGACTCCAGATGGCAAGCTGCTTCAGGAGATGATTCTGGTCTGTGATGCTTACAGAAAGGTGAGTGAGCTCAGACAACAAAACCTTTTTCTTCCCGGAGCTAGCCGGTGTTGTTCATTCTATGGTGTGCATAGCTGTGCATAATGATGTAAGTTAGCAGGTAATATCTCCACATCTGGATGTAGGATCTGCTGTGTAACTATATATGTATTCTTCCTGGGGTCCTGGTCAGACCTCAGGAACAATAGTCACTGCTCTTATTTTGGGGTGATGACTAATGGGAATCCTTTTAAATAAACAAAAAAAAAAAACAAATCTGAAGGGTTGGGCCAACAGCAGTTTGGCAGAATTCATGTGCAGCTTCCTCCAATTGTTATTTACTTCACTAATGATACTTAAGTCATTAATGATTGACACATAGTCCAGAGCTCACTTGAGCCTCTCATTGTCGCCGCATGGTGGGAAGGAAACAGTACTGCAATTGTGACCTCTTCTTTAGTTCTCAACAACCTGAGGGACGTTTCAGCTGGTTATCTTAAAGTAGCAAACATTGTTTGTTTTCTTTAAAAGAACTATACCTGATATTATTTTAATCTTTCTAAGAAAAATGGTTTTCTACGTGGGTTAGTATGTGGTAAAAGTGGTGATTTCATAACAATTAATGACTCATTGATTGCGCATATGTACGAGTCCAGGGCATTTTAGTTAGCAAAAGCGGCTAGTTTTTTAGCATTGGCGGGACACTCTTTCTCTGCCAGGTTAATTTTCAGAACGTCCAGACTCCGATCAGCCAGTAATAGCGTTCCCCTAGTGATCCGGAGTCAAGTTATGAAAATTAAACCCCTTAGCCAAGAAAAAGCGTCACACAAAAGCTAAAAAAAAACTAGCCGCTATCGCTAACTAAGCTAGCCAGACGGGAAATCGGGTATAGTCCCTTTAAAGTTTAACATTTTCAATGAAACAGTATCAAGGTATTTTTTATATTGGCAATTTTAATTCCAAGTTTCCAAATTTAGTCTGTTTATATAACCTTGCTCGAAGACCAATGAACAAGCAGAAAAGCAAACTAATGATCACAGGCTGTGCCTCTGGTGAGTGAATGATAGTTTATCAGAATGTCTTGCCTTCAGTCTGTTTCTAAAGGAATTTAGCAATCATTTGAAATTTTTTTACCATTTTCAGGACTTGCAGCATCCCAACGAGTTCATCCGTGGCTCCACGCTGCGTTTCCTCTGCAAACTGAAGGAGTCTGAGTTGCTGGAGCCTCTCATGCCAGCCATCCGGGCCTGCCTGGAGCATCGCCACAGCTATGTGCGCCGCAATGCTGTGCTGGCCATTTATACCATCTATAGGTACGATCTGTTAGAAGTTTTATTTTCAGGTGCTTTTCTACACAAAATGTCTTTTATGACCAGTGAGCAACTTGATGTGTTTGTAGGAACTTTGAGCATCTCATCCCAGATGCACCGGAACTGATCCACGATTTTCTCGTCAATGAAAAAGATGCCAGCTGCAAGAGAAACGCCTTCATGATGCTGATTCATGCAGATCAGGTTTGTATCTTATTGGCACATACATATTTTTTTCTCATATTTCTTCTGACACTAAAATATCAAGACAGACTGAAAGATATTCCTCTGCTCATAGGATCGAGCTCTGGATTATCTTAGCACATGTATCGACCAAGTCCACACCTTTGGTGACATCTTGCAACTGGTCATCGTGGAGCTGATTTACAAGGCGAGTTACGAACTTTTCATCCTGCTTTAGTCTCCGTACGTATCGGCATGCAAGCAGAGCACATGCACTATCTGAACTCTTGCTGTTCTCTGTGTATTAGGTGTGCCACGCTAACCCCTCGGAGCGTGCCCGTTTTATCCGTTGCATCTACAACCTGCTGCAGTCCTCCAGCCCCGCCGTTAAGTACGAGGCCGCTGGCACACTTGTGACCCTCTCCAGTGCCCCCACAGCTATTAAGGTACATTGTTACTTTTATCTTTTAGCTGTTTACGGTGCTGGTGATGTACTACAATTGCCAAACCACAGTAATGTTTCTGGATAGGCACAGTCTGTGATCACTTCTATGTTGTGTTGGATCCCAGGCTGCCGCACAATGCTACATTGATTTGATCATTAAAGAGAGTGACAACAACGTGAAGCTGATTGTTCTTGATCGTCTGATTGAGCTGAAGGAGCATCCGACCCACGAGCGTGTACTTCAGGTAGGTGGAATTACGACTGAGGTTAACATAAGCTGCAATGCAGATATGTCTCATCTCTCTTGTGACAGAAAAATGCCGTCTGTAAATCTTGTTTTAATATTTTGATTATAGTTTTGTGTGATATTGCACTTTGATGAGCCGTTTAAATAACACAGGAAAAAGTTGCCTCATTCTGGCAAACTGAGTTTAATGTAGAGACGGCAGCAGTTTGCTGCAACTATGATGCATCAAATCTGTTATTTTGCTTGTTTCAGGACCTTGTGATGGACATCCTTCGCGTCCTCAGCACCCCTGACCTGGAAGTTAGAAAGAAGACTCTGCAGCTTGCACTGGACCTTGTCTCATCTCGCAATGTCGAGGAGGTGTGTCCCACGCAGGATATCCACGTTTCTGTTGTTAGCTGTACTGTCGTTGCACTGGTAGGTCCAAGAAGCTTGAACTCGGAGTGAATGCACTGACACCTTTCTTTCTTTTTAGCTGGTAATTGTTTTGAAGAAAGAGGTGATCAAGACAAACAATGTATCAGAGCATGAGGACACTGATAAGTACAGGCAGCTCCTGGTGCGCACGCTCCACTCGTGCAGTGTGCGCTTCCCTGACATGGCAGCCAACGTCATACCTGTGGTGAGTTTCCTATCATTTGAATAAAAGAAGAAAATGCAATCTAGTTCGTGTCTGAGCCCAGTTATGTCTTGTGATTGATCTCCAGCTGATGGAATTCCTGAGTGACACTAATGAGGCAGCTGCTGCCGATGTCTTGGAGTTTGTGCGAGAGGCCATTCAGAGGTTTGACAACTTGAGACCCCTGATCATCGAGAAGATGTTGGAAGTGTTTCATGCCATCAAAACAGTCAAGTACGGCTTTATGAACACATTGATGGGTATAATATGTATGATGGTGGTTAATCCTTGTTTCTTTCCTGATAGTTAGAAAAAATTAGTAAAAAACTTTACATTCATTGCTTGTGAATGAGAAGTTAACGCTGCATCACCTGCCTGCTGTGCGTATGGTGGCTGTGTGTGATTTCGGTGCAGGAGTTTCTGCATTTTTCTGACTTTTGTCACATGACTTGTTTCAGGATTTACAGGGGAGCACTTTGGATCTTGGGAGAATACTGCAGCACGAAGGAAGACATCCAGAGTGTGATGACCGAAGTGCGAAGGTCTTTGGGAGAAGTAAGTTTGTTTATAGTTTTCACAACTGAACGTGGCTCAAGCTGTCCGGTCGGTTCCACTGTGATGAACGGTAATACATATTACCTGTACTTGATAACTGCTAGAGATGTTCCGATACCATTTTTTTTCCTCCCGATACCCATTCTGATACTTGTGCCATGGGTATCTGCCGATATCAAGTACCGATACCACAATATTATAAAACAAATATCATATTATACCTGCATGACTGTGATATGATAAGCATTGTGATAAGGCCTGGCTCAGGTTAAACTCTTTGTAAAACATGAATGAATTAAGCAAACTGAAGCCATTTATCTTCAAATGAAGTCTTGCTGGTAGGAGAATCCAGTGTGAAATACTGCCGGAACGCTGACATCATTACGATCGGCTGCAAAGTGCAACTGTTGTAAGAACAATGAAGAAGAACCGTGTCAGAGCTCATAGAGCTATGCAGTAAATAAATCATTTTTTCATATATTATGTGGCATCGAATTGGTGCCAGAACTCCAGTACTCGCCGATACCAGAATTTGGGGCAGTATCTGAGGCATTTCCGATACTGGTATTTGTATCGGAACAACTCTAATACCTGCCTCTCGTTTGGACAGATCCCAATTGTGGAGAATGAGATTAAGAAAGAAGCAGGCGAGGTAAAGCCGGAGGACGAAGTGTCTGCAGCTCCAGCTCAGAAGCTTGTGACAGAAATGGGCACCTACGTTACACAGAGCGCACTGAGCTCCTCAAGGCCTTCAAAGAAAGAAGAGGATAGGTAAGCGGCGCATTTTGTGGAGGGATTTCATTATTCGCTACAGTATCCTCTCGGTATAAAAATGAATCATTTGACTTAGATTTATTTGGTGTATTTTGTTTTCCCAGACCTCCACTCAGAGGCTTTTTGATGGATGGAGACTTCTTTGTGGCAGCTTCTTTGGCCACTACACTAACCAAAGTGGCATTGCGCTACGTAACAATTGTCCAAGACAAAAGGAAACAAAATGTAAGCTGTCCCGTCTGCGCATCGAATGGTGTCATTTCCTGCTGGTTCCTCTAATCCCTGCTGTCTTGCTGCCTCCGCAGTCATTCATTGCGGAGGCCATGCTGATAATGGTCACTGTGCTGCACCTGGGCAAGTCCGCTCTGCCCAAGAAGCCAATTACAGACGATGATGTGGACCGCATCTCACTGTGCCTGAAGGTCCTGTCAGAGTGCTCGCCACTTATGAATGACATTTTCAACAAGGAGTGCCGTAAATCCCTGTCACATATGCTAACAGTCAGACTGGAGGAAGAGAAGCTGTCACAGAAGGTAAAGACAACCGGCTCCAGGGCTGAGCCTCCTCACATAGCAGGCACCCCTCTGCAGATCTGCATTTATGTTTGTAGTAAACGTGGGTTTGGGGTTTCATTCAAGTTACGCTTGAATGTTTTTGTTTTTCCTTTGAGAAACTTTACTGGATTGTGTTCTCATCACTCATCATTGATGTTTGTATTCAGTAAAAAGAGATGCATTTGGGAATTTAGTTCAGATCCCAGTATGGATTTTTTTAGTAAACATTGCTGACATTAATTAGCTTAATATCTGTTAAATTCTGTCCAAACATTTGACTGCCAGGGTGAATGTACACAAAGGATTTTTCAAGTTACATTGATGGGGCAAATGAAGATCGTACTTTAACCTGTTTCTTTTTCTGTCCACAGAAAGAATCTGAGAAACGAAATGTGACGGTGCAAGCAGACGATCCAATCTCGTTCATGCAGCTCACGGCCAAGAATGAGATGACTTCTAAAGAGGACCAGTTTCAGCTCAGCCTGCTGGCTGCCATGGGAAACACTCAGAGGAAAGAAGCTGCTGATCCTCTGGCTTCAAAACTCAACAAGGTACAAAACAAGCCCTGCAGGAACGTCTAACAAGGAGGAAACTGTTTTTTTTTATTGGTTTGGAGATTATCTCTCAATGGAGATTTGGTTGTTGTGAAAACTGTCTCATTGTTGTGAAAACATTTTAAGACCCTATGGCATCCACCTCCGAAGATAGCGCTGTTTTCACAGTGACAACATGTTTGCATACTTGGCTAAATTTAACTCGGTTAATGCCCTTTATATAATTTGTTTAAATGTTGTTGTTTTTTTTGTTTGTTTTGACTTCCTTAACTTCTTGTTCTAGCACTTGTTCTGTTACGAGGAAAACCTTCCATATTTGCTTCTAGTGTGTGTGAGTATTAATTATATTTACATCCAAATCAGGTGACCCAGCTAACGGGATTCTCTGATCCGGTGTACGCTGAAGCCTATGTTCATGTCAACCAGTATGATATTGTGCTGGATGTGCTGGTGGTCAACCAGACCAGTGATACGCTTCAGAACTGCACCCTTGAGCTGGCCACTTTAGGTTAGTATGGTTTAAGTTTCACATCACGGGGCAGATGTGTGGGTTTCACTTCTCCAGTCATGCTGGCTCAAGCCTTTTGTGTTGCTCAATCATTGCACCAAACTGAGCTTTTTCACTCTCCCTCTCTGCAGGGGATCTCAAGTTGGTTGAAAAGCCTTCGCCTCTGACGCTGGCCCCTCACGACTTTGCAAACATCAAGGCTAATGTCAAGGTGGCTTCGACTGAGAATGGCATTATATTTGGAAATATTGGTGAGAGTTGTTCGTGAAGATTCAGCTCATATTGTTTTTGTTTGCATGTTTTCTAACTGGTGTGCGTCTTTCCTCCCAGTCTACGATGTGTCTGGCGCTGCAAGCGACAGAAACTGTGTTGTCCTCAGCGACATTCACATCGACATCATGGACTACATCCAGCCAGCCTCCTGCACTGATGCAGAGTTCAGACAGATGTGGGCGGAGTTTGAGTGGGAAAACAAAGTAGGATTTCCTTCTCTTCACCACCAGCTCTCAGACACTGACTCACTGAGAAATGCTCCTTTGTGGACCTGAAAAGCTTGATTATTGAAGATGTTTTTTCATGTTTCTGCACTGTAGGTGACAGTGAACACAAACATCACGGACCTGAATGAGTACCTCCAGCACATCCTCAGGTCCACCAACATGAAGTGTCTGACTCCTGAAAAGGTTGGTTTCAGATGTGAGCGTGAATTAAAGCGACAATTTGAGCCTTTTATTTAATCCAAATGTCATGGATTTATATTTTGTAGCTTTATGTTGCGGTAAATGCACACGTTGACGTCGTCATCAAGCTGTCTGTGTTTGGATAAATGTGTCACAACTGTGTTCTCATCAGACAGCGCTTCTTTTGTCTTGTAAACCAGGCACTCTCTGGCTTCTGCGGCTTCATGGCTGCCAACCTTTATGCTCGTTCTATCTTCGGAGAAGATGCCCTGGCTAATGTCAGCATCGAGAAGCCCATCCACCTGGGGCCCGAGGCACCTGTCAACGGACACATACGCATTAGAGCAAAAAGCCAGGTGGGTCACAGCTGCTGCGTTACAAGCTCTTATGAATCTGCGAAGTAAAGGCAGGGCAGAATGTATTTACCTTCAGTGAAAGCAAGGCAGCCGGTTCATTTCTTGGTTAAACAGCAGATTGATATGACTCACCCAAAGAAACAGAAAAGGGAACGGTTTGTATTGATAAGCAGATGTGTGTTTAAACCAAAATGAAATGTTTTTCTTATATATACTGATAATGACCAAATCTTTCCTCCTTTCACAGGGAATGGCTCTGAGCCTGGGGGACAAGATCAACCTCTCCCAAAAGAAGTCAAACATCTGAATGACTGCTGTTCTCGTCTCACTCTTATCACAGCCTTTTCACATACAAATGAAGAAGTCAGTATGGTCAGCGGCTTTTGTCCCTTCTAGTATTCTTTTTCTTTTTTTTTTTTTTTACATTTCCTCTTTCTGTAACTTACACCTCAGCAGCGCTCTTTATCTCTCCTGTTTCATTTTCAATAAACATGTGTATTAAAATGACTTATTTCTTTTGTTCATTATGAGTTTCATCCACCATGTGAGTAGCATCTATTGCAAAGTTGCGCTGCACCGGTTTGGCCTGCGTTGTGATATTTTTGTAACAGATTTCTTGCTGTTGCCTAAAGGTGCCTGAGCCCTTTAGGTGAGGGGGGCTCTTGAGTCCAGCTCCATATCTTCAAGCACTAATTAGAATTCCTCACATTCCTTTTGTGATATCTCCCGCTGGGTGAAACTGATTGGAATTTATGTCGTCACTAACCCAAAAACTGTAACAAACATATCCAAGGCATGTATGGGATTTCTTTTAACCCAGGATTATATAATCAAGATATTCTGTAACGTTCCCTTGAGTCATCTTTAAGTTTTACTGTCGCTGAGATAATGAGATAGAGAGGACTCGGGGTCGGTACCGATGTGAACGTTCCTCTTGCCCTTCTGTTTATAATTCATGAGTAAAGGACATTTCTGGGAATTGGCCAGACAAAAGGGTTGCAACCTTGGTCATACATTTACAATATCTGGAAAATCTGGCCCTCAGGGGGGGGGGGTGATAAAGGCTGAAAGGTGGCTTCGAGGGCAAAGCTTCAGCTGTGAAAATAAACTGTGGTCTGTCTGGCGGCTCTGCAGCAGTCCAGCTACTGCATGCAGTGAACGGCCTCTTCATTTAATGTAGATATCACTCAGGCTGCAAGGCTGACAATTAGGATGACCCAAAGTCTGCTTTGTTGTGAGTTGAACTATGATTCCCTACTCTGGCTAATGAATAAGCAGAAAATGCTTTCCTCTACTGAATGATTTTTTTAGGTGAGTTTGTACCGTTTGCATTAAGGCAGGTGTTGAGATGAATTTTGCATTCATACATGTGCAATTCTTTTTAGACCCTTGGAAATGAATTATTTCTAAATAGATTAGTAAACTGTTAATCAGCTCTCCTTTAATTCTTTAAACCCACAACGGAGTGGCTTTGGCAACATTATCTTACAGAACACATGAACAAACAAACAATATGAATGTCAGAAATCTTTCTCTATCACTTTTCTGTATATTATTCAGATTCCACAGCTTTCAAGTAACTAATTTCTCCCCTGCCTCTTCTGTCACTGGGTGGCGCCACAGGTATCAAGACAAACTGGAGGTGTTCAGCATAGTTAACCACTAAAGACAGATTTTCCACATGATTTGCCCAAACATGGCACATGATTCACATGACATACAAGTGCAGCTTTTATATCAGATGAAATGATTTGAGTCGTTGCAGGAAACCTCAGACCATCATATTTTTATTATCTTAGTGAGGGGTTAGGGTACCATGTACCTGAAAACAAATGTGATGTAAGTGTACATGTTAAAGGCCTACTTTTAGTCCCCGTGATGGACTTATTGTTCAGGATTCAGTCCAGCCCCTCCATCCTGCATTGGAATGAGTAGATAGAGACAGTGGATGGATGGAGTCTACTTTAGAATAAAGTGTTTAATACCTCTTTATAAGGATGATAAAATAAGCTTGTTTTGCGAAAGTGGAGTCGTAATTTGCTAACTGAAATCCATCATGAAAACATAATGAATGCGTGGATTGTCACAACTCTCCAGAATAAACAGATTGCTGATCTAAGACTTGCGAATGGACCATAAAAACTCAGCTAAATGCATTCTAGCGTAAATCACTTGTACATAGTTTTGTTGTTGTTCTTAGTGACTGAATTTGATATTTTTTAATCATTTCATGGCATGATCTCTAATCCATGATGAGATCCTGATTCCCAGGCTGAGAATCATTGGGAGAAATGCTTTTTATCTTGAGGTAATTTTATTGCTGAAGTAAGGTGTAGTGGATCATTCATTACAAAGCAGTTTTATTAACCATAAATTGTCACGCTCATTTACGTGGAAATAAAATATCGGAATAAAGGTTTTTAAATGTTTATTTGTCCATGCCTGCATAATTTCCCACACCGCAGAGAGGAGACAAGTGTTAAGAGGACAGGAATGCGACTGCAGGGTGCATGATATTAGTCTCAGGACAGGGCTGCAGAGTGGGCTAATGTGTGTGTTTGGGGTGGTAATGGTGGTGGGGGGTGCCGAGGCAGTCTCAAACAGCCTGTAGAAGAGCCCCTAGCGCCAGACATTAGTAGTGGCCTGGCTGATTACTCCCACTATTGGATCCACATCTCAGAGCAGCGCAGTGTTGTCGCGGCTGGAAACACGCTGAGGCGTATGGGCAGGCGGCCGTAGCTCCCGGATTCTTCCCCACCTTCATCCGCGAGCCAGACGGACTACATTGTCGAGTGTTTCGGCAACTGGGAGCCCTCTCAGCGTTCCGGCGTCTCTACCGCAGGGCCTCTTGTTCAGCTTTACTGGGGAAAGTGGGTGTTTGCTGCTCACACTGGTGTTTCGGCAGCGGCGGCGTGAAGTGTCCTCGATGGCTGGCTGGAAGGACGGCTCGGTGCAGGAGAAGTATCGGCTGGTTGTGGTCGGAGGCGGAGGTGTGGGCAAATCTGCCCTGACTATCCAGTTTATCCAGGTCAGTAGCGGCTGAGCTTTCGTGATTTTTTTCTTCTTCTAGCCTTGATTTCTCTGTGTCTCCTAAAACAGAAGGGAGGCCAGACACGGGTACCCAGTAAACGGATGCCGGGTTGTGTTGTCTTCACTACTTTGCCGAGGCCTACAACTAGTTGTTTCGTGATTTTTAAGACGAAATAGGGGAATATTAAGCGGCTGTCACTTTAACGCGACGATTTCCGAGAGGACCGCTTCCACTTTGAATTTTATATAGCCGCTAGTCAAAACAGAAACGAAAGTGGGTCTCCCTAGTTGCCCTATCCTAGTTGTCCTATTTTATTAACTTGGTCTGGAAAGTAAAGAAGCGGATTATGAGTCAGTGCTAAGTAGTTACAACTCTCCGGGTGTGTAATGGCCTACTAAGCCAGACTACTTTGCGACGAAAGGTGTAAGCCGTAGAGGAGGGAGAGAGGAAAGTTGCACAAACATCACATGAGCCAGAAGTCTTGTAGAGTAGAATAACTTTAGATTGGAAAAGACACCAAACTGCATGACATTTGTCCAATTATGGCAGAGTGTCAGCACGCTCGGCTTTGGTCTGGCATCCCTTCACTTTTGGTAAGCCTGGTCCGGTAGTGGTTGCCAGATTCTGGGTGTATGATGTGCAGTTTGGGCTGGGACTTGGACTGACAATGGAGTGTGTGTGTTGACCTGAATTGAGGGCAAGTCTGCTTCAGTTTCTGCACCCAGCTTTGGACCACTGTCCTTGGACTGCTACCCTAGTTGGCTAGAGTAATTTCTTCTCCCCCTGCTTGAACTGGGACCATTATACGGGACCAAAGCGTTTTGGATACTGGAACTAGACATAGAAAATAATTTGTGTTGGAGTGATTGTAAAACACGCAGCCGCAACAGCAGCTGAAAAAACCCAAATAGTATAAATGTTGAAGATAAAACTTTACTGCCACCCCTGTAAGACAATAACTTCACGGGTTTTCTCGCAGCCTACTTGAAAACTAATCGGTGTCGCATATAAAAGGCATGTAAACTGTTTACCTCCCTCTATCCCTGGTTGCATTCCAGCACGCTGCAGACAGCCCGGCTTGCTTTGACCTTCCGGGCTTTCATAATAGTCACTAAGGAGTAGGCTTCTTTCAGAAAAGCCCCCACACACACACGCTCGGCATGAAAGAGATGACAAACTTTGCCCTTTGCCTTGGCCCCTCCCGGTGCGTGTGTCAGTGCATCACCGACGGTGTCTCTGGCTTCAGGAGACCAGACTGCAGGCAGCTGCAGGTCTCCATGCTGTCAGACAAACCTTGGCTGGCACACGTTTCAGAGTGGGGGTGAAAAGCTTGTGATTTGTGTGTGTGTGTTTGTCAGGGGTCCTCTAATGAAGGTTCAAAAAGCTTATTAACTCCATACCAAATGTAAAAAGGGATCAGATAGATGTGGCACAGATTTATTTATTTATTTTTTACCATAGCCTACTGACCTGAAGTGGAGGGCCATTTATGCTGGCTGGGCTTGATTTAACCTGCCAACATGGTAACAACAGCAGCATAACACAGGGAGGATAATTGGGAATGTCCACACTTGTGTGTAACCGCATGCTGTCACTTGTTATTTACCAAGATCATCTCAGAAATGTTTGGGCTGATACGAGGAAGTTCATCCTTCATATCTGCTCTTTACGTAGCACAGGAGGGAGGGAAAACATGCAAACAGAGGCGTAGCTTGGGAGCTTTAGGAGCATCTTGCTAGAATAATTGACGAACATAACTGTCTTGACAAGGTGGCTTTGTTTCTTTAAAAGCATTGAGCCCTTTCTGTAGATTTCATTTCAAACACACACACACACACACTGACATTTCTGTTCAGATCTTAGTTGGGATTCTCAGTTTTATTGCCGTTTAGTTCATTCCCTCTCACAGCCGACTGGTATATAGGGGCACGTGAAAACGAGAGATTCGATGCTGTCAGCAGGAAGAAAAGAGACATTTCATTTCATTATGATTTATTCCTTGCTCCATGGTAATGCATTGACATGGTGTTGAAAAGTTTCAAGAAGTCACTGGCCAGGAGAAAAGTCCTGACAGCGGCTTGTGAAGTCGAGGTTTTCCTCAGAACTATGCTCTGGTTGTGAAGTTGGGGGTGTGTGGGGTCAGAGTCAGCTTGGGTGGGTTAATGGTCATGGACCATTTGGAATTTGGCCCTTTGGCAAAGGAAGTCCCTCCACTGCTGCTCTTAGGACCTCCTAGTTTTTTTTTATGGAAAAACATGACCTGCTTCCTGAATCACTGGAAGTTTGTGTGTGCGTGTGTGTGTTAGTGGTAATTTTGACAGTGCAGGCTGGTCTCAGTTGTACTTGTTTTGCCAATAACATCATGTACATGATGTCTTGAACTGTTACAGTGTTGCTGTTATTTCTCATACAATGAAACAGAAAACAGAAACGTTCAAAGTTAAACCTGTCTGACTTCTCTAGATAAAATGGTGCCAGTGCAGGTATCATCACGAGTTATTTAGTTACTGTTTGAATTCATCTGGATGACAATTTTCTGGTTGTAAATGTCTAACTACTTGACCGCTGCATTTTTGATTATTATCTGATGATCCAAACACCACCAAGTTGCTTTGGGCACAGTTTGGTCGTTCTCCAAAGAAAAAAGGAGTTCATAAACGGAGGAAGCTATTTATAGGATTTGCAGCAAAAGGCAGACGGTGAAAGGTGCCGACATCTCTCATGTAAACCTGAAGCCCGTTTTCCACTGGTGAAAAACACCCTGTGTGCCGTGAGGAAACGTTCAGTTGGCATTCAGACCTGCATCTTATGTCTTAGCAGACGTTTTAAATCATCTCTTTCTTTGTGTGACAACAATGTCCCATGCTTAACATCTCACAAGGAAGCTCGAAAATATATTGGGGCTAGGCGACATGGCCTCAGATCAATATCCCGATGTATCGAGCAGTTCATCTCGATAATGATAAATGGATGATAACTGCACTATAATGTACAATTTTCATTAGCCACTGATGTAATGTCAGACTGATGCATGGGTCCTCTGTGTGACTCTCTGTTCTGCACGTGCTGGAATCAGAGTTTTTGTAAAATATTTTACATGAATAAATTAATACTAGGACCATTAAGCTCTGACTGGGCAGCTCCCTTGTATGTATTTGATATTTAAAATACCAAATTTATCAAAATGGACTGAAATGATATCACTTATTATTGTAGATCTCGGTGTCGGTAAATTTTCAATATATCGCCCATCTCAAGACAAGATAGCTGTAAGATTATAGTCTTTCCTGCTGAGTGCTGCAGACATCTGTGGGCCTGTTAGCCTGATATTTTCAGAGTTGCGATTATCACAAACAATCTCCTTTATTGTCATAGTGACACACCTATCCTTCGGGAGGTGAAAGTATATTGCTAAGTTGTAGCTCACAGAGCTGTGATGGTAAAGCTGCTGCTATCTGTCATGGAAAAGGATTCACCTGACTTGTGTGCCTTCTTTTAAAGACGTTTAAACGCATTATGCCACTACTTGTTCAGAACATTAAAATTTATGTCAAAGATTATTCCAGTGTGGTAATATTATGGTATGCAGCCAACTGAATACCCTCTATTTGCAAGTCTACAGGAGTGCGGTGGCTGTTGAACCTGTGAAAATCTCTCTAGAACAAGTGTTGGGTTTGTCCCCTTTGGGCTACTGTAGAAACATTGAAGGGCAGACAAGTCTATTCCCTTAAAGGAATACTCCGCCCTCACAATGATGTGCCTTAATTTTCCAGTGAGTTTCCAGCATGTTGCGCGATATAAAGCCTCCATCACAGTGGCTGGCATCCATGTGCATGCTGTTTGTTTCATCATTTAGAATTCAAGATTTTTTTTTACCTTGAAGCTTATTAAAAACTTGATTTGTGCAAAAACAAAGCTGCAGTGTCCATCAGAAGGTGTCTTCACAACTCGGGAGTTCTCTCGACTCATGGTTCCTTGGTGTTGGCACCGCAAATGGACTACGGAAGCAGGGACTTTTGGGAGTCGGAGGACAAAAGATGATGTCGTTGGCAGTAAATGAGTGGCAGGTCATTGGAGCTGCCGGCCTCCCTAACACCAAGGAGTTGACTCAAGTTCAAATAGCATCAGGATGACATAACATTGAGTCATCTGACAAAGTTAATGAGCAAAGTGTGTTGTTTAACGTGATGTCTGCGAGTGAGGAGGCATTTCAAGTGAGGGAAAACATGACTCACACTGGCCATGTGAAGGCTGCATGTGGGGTGGTGTGCACATCTGTAGGTTTTTTTTGCATTCATATGTAACGCTGAGGTGGTAGGGGAGATCCCGACACCGACCGAAAAGCGGGATGTTTGCGCGCTGACACGCTCGCTACCACCGGTGCGGTGTCAGGGTTTGGCGCTGGAGATTCATGCCTCAGAGCAACATATCCTTGCTGATCAAGTCCAGACAGATTAGAGGATTTTTTTTTTGTAAGCCTCAGCTTGATTCACAGCTAAAAGCACGTACTCTTATATACTCCCGCTTTCACACATTTCTCACATATTTTCTTGCATGGCTTTGAGGTCATCTTGGACCAACGCTGCTAGAAGTTGCAGCTGAATAGAATAAACATGGAATAGAAGGGCACGCATCCACGCTCGCAGTGGTGGGGTTTCACCTGCATTTCTCAGCAATACACAGCTTGCTATACAAACATCTTTCTTTTTCATTCCAATGATATTCTGATGTGTGGGTTTTTTAAAGTTTTGTGGGTGTGTGTGGGGGTGTGTGTGGGAGTATGCATCTGTTAGACTAGTTGATGAAAGCACATTGTTTGTTTAGTCCTTCTGCAGGGTCACATGTCGGTTTCTCACAGCAGGAGAAAAATGTAGATTAGCCCTTTGGCTGTTTTCACAACAAACTGTCTACCACTAAATTAAAAATGTGAGCGTCTCTATATTAATAGAGAATATTATACTTTGCGGCGGTAAAATGCATGACTTTGTAATGCAAACCACTTTGAAGTCTTTTTCCCTTTTACAAATAATCTGAGCAAAAACAATAAAGTGTGTGTTTTCTGTGCCTTTCTCAACAGCATACACTGTTTATATCAGCCCAGCAGAGCAAACAGATTTCTTTTATTCTGGTGTAAAAGTGGGTTTTTGTCTGCAATTCAGTTGTCATATCCACTCATGCGTAAATTCTATCATCCTCTCCAGTCAGCAGAGGTCCATGAGGTCCTCTACAGCCGGCTGCATGATGCCTAAATATTTTATTTTTGTTGCCACAGTTAGTGTGGCAACCATGCACACCCCTGGATCAATCTCCATTCAGAAAAAATGACAAAGAAAATGAGAACAACTTTGGGAGCTTGTTTAGGAGAATTTCTATTTCTGTAGCCCGGGGATGCTCCAGGTAGGTTTTCTCGCCAGTGATTGGCCAGTTTCCCAATATTTATTTATTTTCCTGGCTTTGTACTTTCTATTTTTGTTTTTCCTGAAAGTTTTATTCATTTAAATTTGCAAATTCAGGTAGCTTGTGACTGTCTGACCTTAAAACTCTTCGGATGATGCCGCATCTGAAGTGTTTCTTTAAAGGTATCGTATCATGCTTTTAAATCCTTC
>JBBDHI010000001.1:15546462-15559603 GCA_037177115.1 Craterocephalus stercusmuscarum
AAAATATGACCAAAAAGAATAATAAGATTTATATGCTGCACCGGAAGTGAATAAATTACATTTTTCGGCACTCCGGACAGCTTGGAAAAGACAAAAACAGGTATGTAAGGGATTAAAAAAGTGGATTTTCCATGATATGTTCCCTTTAAAGGACCGATATGCATAAACCTGAGAAACTTTTCTTTCTATCGTTTTTTTTTCTTCCCTCTTTACGGAGCCTGTGAGGGGTAGCTGAAGAAAAAATCTAAATATGGGTTTCTTGTATGCTGAAAATAAAGCATCTCTTCCAGATAAAGTATCCTGTTTGCAGAGAATGTCCTTTCCACACAGCCATCGACACCAGCCAGCCATATGGAAATGACTAGACGGGATTTAATTTAGTTATATTTTAACATTGGACTTGCTTACACAGACATTACAGCTTGCTTGTCTGGTATCCCGTGTGCACGAGAAACCAGATTTTTTTTTTCTTCAGGGTCCCCTTATGCTTATGGGCTCTGTACCACTCTGTTCTTGGTCGGCATAACCAACCACCAAGGCACCTTGTCTCATTCCCCATTGGTTTGATTTTATGACCCGGAGTCTGGTAGCCTGGTGTATTTATGCAGATGATATTAAAGTTAGGTTTTATTTCATCTATTTATTTATTCATAATAGTTGCAAAATTATAAAAATGATTTTGAATACAGCTGATTATAACTCCTTTAGAAAATCAGAATTTCTCAAAATCAGAGTCAGATGGTCAGAATTTAAAGAGGAAAAAAAAAGAAGTTGATATAGGCCAAATATTTAATTTGTTGCATCTCTTTCTAAAAGACTTGTGACATGCTCATATATGGGTAATTTACTCAACGCCAACCCTAAAACACTTAAGGTAGTTTTCTTTGACCGCATGTGTCTGTGTAAAGTCCCATTCGGTTCTGGCATGCAGAAGCTACCCAGAAAACTCCGTTTGTTATGTTGTGTGAGTTCTGCACTGACATCAGTAACGGTCTCATGTTCACCGTAAATACACTATTTCAGCCCAAAACAGTTATAAATAGCCTCCGTCTCTCTGCCGTCCTTCTTATTTGAACCTGATGTACGACCTTAAGCACAAACGTCATGTAAGACATCAAAGGCAAATTCTCAGTAACGTTTGTGTCGGTAAAGACGCTGAAGCTCTCCTGCTGTGTGGGTATTCCTCTTTGCTACCATGCTAATGTACTTAGATATGTGTCTGCACTTGTCTGATTCAAGTGCTAGATCTAACCAAACCCTTGCATATTTTTAGACTGCACATTTTGTGAAGGCAGGTGTCAATTCCAGGAGCCCTGTGGTTTGGTTACATAGCCGAAGATCTGAGTACACATAATCATTTTTATTTGTTATTCAGCTCTGTGGTCAGGCTCGCGAAGACGAGGCAGGTTACAGTCACTCTAATTTCATTCTTTAATTTGTAATAAAGATTATGAGAGGTTCCTCCAGTGTTCCTTTGCCTGCTGCAGGATGTAAAGCTTGTAAGAAAGTAATGCTGCTAGTCACTTTGGCAGCTATGAACACCAGTACTAATCAAAACTTCTCTTTACTCTGATCATATCACATGAAGGAACAAAGTCCTGTTGCAGAGGTGATTTCCTCAAATATGACATAATCTCAGCACATGTTCAGGAATATTCATGCAAAAGGGAGTTCAGGCTCTGTAAAGACACTCCTGCCCATCCTTTTCGCTCTAAGCTGATGTAAAATAACTGTGCAGTGAGGAAAAGTACTCTTTTTCGGCATAAGGTAATCTTATGGGTTGGGTGATTTAGCCAAAAATGTCATGTGATGATCACAATTCTTTCCACATTCTCTTGTGATCGCAGAGTTATGTGGTCATATCTTCACTGTGAGAGGCCTTACTCCTCCCAGAACAAAAAAGAAGTTTTGAAAATGCTTGTGTATGCTGCCTGTCACTGGCAGATTTCTAATCTGTTTTTTTTCCTCGTATTTTATTCTTATCAGGAAAAGGTGGATGTGTGGTTAGGCAGACAGTATGAGCAGATACAAGAGTTAGTTTGCACAAATAATCCATTCTGCTGCACTGCTCGTTGCCTGATGACTGAGTTTGACTCGAATCCGCGGCTCTCTGCACACTTTTTCAACAATAGGCAGCACTTACGCTTCGATGTAAGTGTGCTTCCTCATTCAACACTGTTCTTGTTCACTGTTCAATGTTTTTGTTAAACTACTTCTCTGTTCTGTTTTGGCCCCATAACTTGCATTGTAGTTGTTCAGAACTTGCGTTTAAATCAGGTAATTATTTATACAGTCATGTCCTTGTTTAGTAAGATTCGTTGAATGGAGAGCACATTAACTTTCCTCTGCCAGCCAAGATAAATGCCAGCAATGATGAGAATTTGCACCAGCTGACTCATTTGTAGCTTTGAATGCAACATTAAGATATGAATTGATTCAAGGTCAGTTAAACAAGTGTTTGATTTAATTCTCTTGAAATGGTTACATCAAAAGAATATACACTGTTTTATAGGGCGATGAGATAGGAAAATTGCATAAAGTGTGTGGTGCTGACGATCAGACAGCCTGCCCCCCCTTCTCTCTCCTGACGCATCTTCTCTACAGTGGAGTGGAGTAGTT
Organism: Craterocephalus stercusmuscarum; assembly: GCA_037177115.1. Lineage (NCBI taxonomy): Eukaryota > Metazoa > Chordata > Actinopteri > Atheriniformes > Atherinidae > Craterocephalus > Craterocephalus stercusmuscarum. The sequence goes on from JBBDHI010000001.1 coordinate 15,549,082, forward strand.
CAGCTGTAGGTGAACGTGTGCTATAGTCTTTCTTTGCAAGAATTTCATTCTAGGTTTCTTGCAGTTGCCAGCATTTATCCATTGCGTTGGACTCCCCCCTGCCAGTGGAGACTGAATAATAACAGCAGCACATGCCAGTTCGAAAGAAACTGAGAAAAGAGCTGAGTTTTGTTTTCGTTATCAGGGACTGAAAAACAAAATCTTGATTCCATACTTACCTTTTATGCTTTCTTTACGCTGTGTGAGTTCGGTATACTTGTTCTCTTTGTGGATTAGAAAAACCACAGAATTACTCTAAACCTATTTTGAACGCTATTATATAGAAAATAGATGTTGAAACATATTTGATACCATAGCACTGAGAGACTTATCCGCTTTGTTTTTGCTTCATAGGATAATTAGATGTTTTAAATGGGGCATTATTTAGTGCAAAATAAATGGTTTATGTGATGTCTAATCTTTGTAAATGTCTAGGAAACTTGGTTTCAGCTTGGCTGATCAGCTGATGAATGCAAACCAGAAGCAGTTAAATTAAATGCTGATAATAATAATAATAATATACAGATCTGAAAACATTATTATTACACATCTGCAGTGCAGGATGAGGATGATTAATCAGAAGCATTCAAACTCTCTCTCATAGGTTACTTCAGTCAATCTCAAACATTTTGTGCCATGCCCCCTGTTTGGAAGATTATAACAATAATGTTAAGCCCCCCCCGATCCCACCATCACTTACACCTTGATGCTTCCAAAGAAACGTACAAAGAAAGTTGCCACAACGTAGTCGTTGGTTTACCGGCTGCCACTTGGTAAAGTATAGTTCGAAGCGTGCCAGTGGCAGAAGGAATGATCAGTTCCTCTGATGTGTGACATTTAAACCAGGAAACTCTAAAACTTCTTCAGATGAGTTGAGCCTCTCATGATACGGATGCTGCTGTACGACAGCTGAGTTGTTCTTTCTAAAGTGCTCATCAGACTTTTCTTTGTGTTCAGGATGAGAAGTCTCTCATTCTGTCAGATGCTGATATTTGGAGACGTACGACACACTGCGGACAGGCTTCATCACCCACTACACACCACTGACCATTACTGGACCATTACCGGGTTCAGCCTTGTGACAAATATGTCTCATCATATTTTCTTGTCTTTTCTTTATTTTTTTTAAAGCTCTGTTGTTGATTGATTGTTTTTTTTTTCTAGCAGTGCAAAAACTAAGTTTAATTTAGTCATGCTAACCCTGCCCCCTCTGTAAATAACTATATAATGGATTAAAACAGAGTTTTTCATCACTAAAGAAAAATGGATCAACGTGAACCAATTTTCTATTTAATATTTTCAATAAGTCGACATCTATATGAAGATGAAATATGTAACATATTTTCAAAACATCCCATGTAATTCCTGCTTCTCAGTTTTTTTTTCATCATGTCCTTTACCTGGGCTTTAGTTTGGTGCAGATTTAGCTGTTTCTGTTAAAGGAAGTTTGTCAAAGGAGCTTAACTCAAATGTTCTCAGCAGCTGGTGAAACCCGCAGTTCTCTGCAAACGTCTTACACTATGCATCCTGAGCCATGAAACTTAACCCAGATTTGGTGATTTTCTTCTCTCTCCTGCTCTCTGAGTTCAAGGGGATGTCGACAGAGCTTCGTTATTGTTTCCTCAAGAGCTCTCCTTTATTGTTCTCTATGTTCCTGAGCTTACATATTAGATTGGTGTGAAATCCTCTAATGTGGGTGCTCAGATTTGTTGTATTACCAAGGCTGTGTGTTTTTATCAGAATTTCCTTTATTTTCCAGGAAGTATATCAAATCCAATATGTGCCAGGATGTCCACTTTTTAGCACACTTTGCATTTTTAATCACTCACTGCTGACTCTGCTTTCCTGTCATGTCACCCAACGTATTACATTAACATTACTGAAACATCAGTGACACGTAAAGTAACTTCCTCTTCTTCTTTTGAGTTTTGTTGCAGTTAAATGTCTAGTTGTGAACTGGAACCAGCAACTAACATGCAAGCTAGATCGTGTTCTGTCTTTGCAGGGATGCAGACTTGCACATCATCATCGTGCAGCTCAGCAGAATCGACATATTTACTTTAACTCAGTGTACGATAGATGCGGTGCCGTTCATATTGAATGCATTTGCAAGATGCAGCAGCTTATTCACTTTGCATGTTGGCTAATCTTTGAATGATGCGACAGTTTTTAAAATGAGGCGTTTTGGTGTAAGGCCTGGTTCAGCAGTCTGCCTCAGGACTGTTTACCAACCTGTAGTACACAGTTCATACCCAGCCCTCAACAAGGAAGTGCTCGGATATAATAATGGAATATTTTCTGATATGTCTCTTCTAAATAGTGAGTACCAGTTTTGTGGCCATCTGTTTACACATTAAAGGGAAACTGTGACTTTTTGACCAAAATATCAGCCTAATGTGAGTAATGATGGATGATTTCTGGGGTCAGTAAACAGCATTTGATGAGTGCTAGCTCCAAAGCAGCTGCCCTCTTCAGAAACCAGACATTGTAACTTCACAGTAGCGGATCTGACACTCATGAGATCATGTGACCTAAACGAATCTACTTTTCTGCAGTGTTTAATCAAAACAACGCGAGGAATTGTCTGATGAGCTGCAGAGCGTTGCAGTATACGTCTGTGTCTAAATGCTGCTAGTTGAAGCTAATCGGCTACAGACCAAAGCTAACATGACTCCCTTAACCTTTTTGTGCAAGTGATGCAGGTTTTCATGCAATAAATACTTTTCACATTATTTGTGTGAATATCAAAATAACAGAATGATTAGTACTGGCTTAGTTTAGTTTCATGGTTTTCATACGCTTTAATGTCCCATAAGCTACAGGCTAATGCTGACGTTTTTATAACTACCAGGAGATAGATGGATCTTATATAACTAGGAGCACTCAGTCACATATCTCCACTAGTAGAGCCCGATCCTCCAATGGTGGTCAGAGTGGTCCGCATCACGATTCCAAAACAGGATGGAAACTGTTTCATTTTACGACAGAGCCCTGCGGCCTGTAGGAAGTTACAGGTTCAGCTCTGCCTAGTGGCCAAAACTTACCTGGTATCACATTAAGGAGAAAAGGTTCACACATTTGAGTATATTTAAGGTCTTTACGACTGCATGTGCATGCAACCCTGTGCTGTGAGGAATGCTATCACCTGGAGGTTTTTGAAGGTGGAGACATTCACAACAACAACATAATTGGGAGTAATTGTGAAATCAGAAATCAGGACTTGGTTTCAGTTGCCGTTTGCCCTATAATGCTGTGCGATGTGAGACGCTGTCTGTTATGGCTCAGTTTCCACCTGTAAACCTGGCTTCCTTTACATGCTGCACATGTCTGTTGTTTACATGAAAAACACGAGGACCTGCAGGCAGACTCGCCACAAGTTTGCATTAATAACAGACGCCGTGCCTATAGTTTGTCTTCTTTGGATGTATTTCTGTTTATTTTCTGTGTTTTTAGTTTGACTAAAGGCTTTGTGTTCCATGTCTGCAGTTGTATAAGTTTTTCATTACTTTCTCTTTTACAATTCTTTTTCTTTCGAAACTATACATTCGGTGCGTCAAAGCTTAAACATCTAAAATGTGTGGCCGTGTCTCTTCATGGGTCTTTATTTAAAAAAAAAATTAAAAAAAATCCTTGATATCCCTCATTGTTTTCCGGTCACTGCACCTCACAGAGTTAGACAGAGAGGACAGTGAGTTCCTGCGTGTTGTTTTTGGCCATTGTTCCATCTTCACACATACAGCTGTTTCAGAATAACTGGTCACAGTATCAGGTCTCACATCTCAGTCATTCAACAACAACTCTGGCTATGGGAAACTCACATGCTGCCTGCTTAATTTAGCACCCCACTCCCACCATCTTCACTGCCGTGAACATTTCAAATGTACTGCATTGTTCTTAAAGTAGTAATTTGCCCGTTGTAGGGGGAGGGACTGGATCTGTAGTCTATCTGGTAGATAACGATGAAGGAGAGGAGTTCTTTATTTCTAAGCATGATTACTGCTGATGCTGAGCTCTTAGCCGCTTGCCAGGCAGCTGGGGGACATTTGGTGTGTCCCATGCAGCCAACGTCCAGAGGCCTGTGGGGGGGGGCTTGGAATGAGACAGGTGACAGTCAACCCTACTCTGAGTGTAGTAATGGTCAGCAACAAATGAGCTTCCCAGTCTCTTTTCCACTGTGAGGACACCAGATCTGTCCATTCGGTACGCAGCAGGTACGTGTGTAGATACACTCAGGGATTTTTAAAAACATTTTTTTGGTTGAGTCAGTGACGCAGCTGTTGTGCGACTGTTGCAATGATCCAACAACAACTGCATGCGACTCCATCCACAGCAACAGTTGGTGTCTTCCGACCCGAAGCAGAATTGCGCATTGGCACACGCCGGTGCACACTGAGTCAACAGCTGCCTAAAAACTGAGTTTGGTATGTCCAACCAAAACACATTCCTCTCCCAGCCAGGCCTCTGCACATGGAAGACACCTCACTTTGTTAACAAGCAGGAGAACTGCTTTTTGGATCTTGGATATTACCAGTAACAGTCTTTGCTATTACCAAAACGGTTACTGGTCACACAATGTGTTATTGTTCCATCGTGACATTTTGGTGATGGTGACCAGACCGGCCTGCAAGAAGCGAGCATGGTGTCCATTAGGACTTGTTTAGGAGGAATTGCCTGCTGTAGTAATACAATTAGCTCCCCATGTCGTGGGACTGCTGGTTTTAAAAGCACACAACAGCAATGCCGCTGTGCCTGACATGATGCCAGCGAGTGGCCCCATTTCCTGTGACGTATCGCCCCGTGTTAAGAGTTATGGTCTGCAGCGGAGAACACAAGTTGCAGGAACACACACTTGGTGCTCATAGTGGTAGAACAGAAGGGGAGGAGATGATTTCATCTCAGTAAATGCAGCACCATTAAACCTTTCAAGAAGTGTATTGATGGAAAAATGCCGATGCCGACCAGCAAGATTAGCAGGAGAAAAATGTTTGCTGTGGTGTAAAATGCCAATTTGAGATTTACAAAAACAAATAAATAAAAAAAATGAAAAATATATCAAGTGTGCTGTGACAAATGGTTGATAAGCAAACAACTCTGCATTCAGTGACTGTTCTTTCTTCGCCAGACTGATGGGAATCCCGTTATGTGATCGCTCATACGGTTCTCCTGAAAACAAGAGACTGAGAGCCACACTTCTCTGAATGACTTTGAATAGCTTTCTCCTTTTTTTTTTTTTGAAGTCACACAGTAGTTTCTCTGTTTACACATCCACTGCAGTAGTCGGTGTCCTCTCAGTAAGTCGTCATCACAGTGCCGCTTTGTCCGCGACAGCATGTGCAGCGCAACGCCTGCACAAAGACAAGCAGAGGAAGAAGAACTGAATAAAGCCCAGAATGAAGCCAAAACGGCAGAAAACCCAATGTGGCCTGATACATATGGCTCTATGTAAGTAGCAGCAGTGTTCTTTGCTCCACTGCTTGCCTCATCTAGTTTGAACTTTGCCGATGCCTGAAGCTCATATTTCGCCATACATGATCCTCCTTATCCTCATATAATAAGATAGATTCTGCTTGATTTGCTGATGTTAAAGCAGCATAATGTGGGACAAGGTTTTCCCACCTTAACAAAAAAGTCATTGATGGCATTTCACCACAGCAAAACGCAGTCAGGGGGCTGGCTTTTCCCAAATAAGCCTGTATTTTCTATAACTTCCAAGATGGCAACAAAGGGAAGTTAAGAAAACTGCATCCATAGCTCATCAGTGGCCAGGCTCGGTACAGGGAATGGGACCATTGGTGATGTCACATGATCTGCTAGAAGGCTTTTTGCAATTTTCTGCTTCATCAGATGCTGAGAGACGTATTTACTTAAATTTCCACTCATAATTCAACAAAATGTGCTTCAGAGATGGAGATAAAAACACACAAGTGTGGCTGGTTCAAAGGAAACGGACGGCTTTGAGCCCAGTGATCTGGTGGAGAAAAGGGCGTTTAAATGGCATCGCTTTGATTCTGCGCCTTTGAACGGGTTCACAGTAGTCCAGAGTCCAGCGCACATTGATATTTAGCAGTGTGATTGAAGTCTTAATGCCAGAGAGGTTTAGAGGAGGTCAGGGGGTTGACTGTGCCAAGAGTTGGCCTACTTGGTGGGACATTTATCCACTTCTTTATTCTCTGTGTGAATGTTATCCCCAGCTCCACAGCTCTGACCGCTAACCGCAGCTTTTCTGTATTTCTGCATTTGTTTTATCATGATGCAATATTATGACCATGATATCAGCACTAAAAATGGAAAAGATTCATGTATATAAATCCACTTTTTCAATAAAACCACGAGGTCTCCGCGCAATTTATATCTGCGGACTCTTTCCAAGTAAAAATGTCAACATTTGCTCTTTTGCCCCGTAAATACAAATATTTTCTGGTTATCTTCAATGTATAAGTTATGTTCCTAATTTAGGTCTCTATGTTGCTGACTGAGACATTTTAGAACATGATTATCTGTCTCACAAACGACTGCACTTAATGGGTTTGTTGTCCCTTTTAATTTTTTAAGCGACTATTAAACCAAAAGCGTTGTAGTCATTTGATAATTCTCCTAGCCCTTATCAAGAACCAGAAGCACTCAGAGAGTGCAGACTTCCCTTTTTCTAATTCTTCCCTTTTAAATAAATTACAAAAAAGTTAAAAAATGTATTTAAATGGTCTAATTTAGTTAGTAGCTGGACCTATTTTCATGGAATACTATCATTTACTCACCCAGACAGTTGTGGCGCAACTGTAGGACAGTCAGCTACTTGCAAAGATAATAGCAACATGGTCTGTGTTTTTCCACACTGTAAAAATAGAGTGTAGCCAACCGTGCGACAGCGTGGAGTGAATTTGCCCTTTTGCCATGGCGCATGGTAGTGATGTCATCACCGTGGCAGGTACGTGAATGGATGGTAATATCCTGGATACAGCTTTTAAAGATAATAGATGTGTATGAGTAATAGTCTGATGTTAACTCTTGCCTTATCTCCTGCTCTGTCCCATTTCTTATTCTTCTCCTCACTTCCTCCAATAATGTCCTCTCACATTTCTTTGACGAATCAGCACCTTCAAATCAGTCCGTGTTGAATCCAGTTCCCAGCATGTAGCACTGCTGTACAGCGAAATGCTGCAGTAATGCAATGCACTAGGATGGCTAAAATTGTGGTTTCGTATTCTCAGGACATGGCTGCGGAATAACTGTTCCAGGGATGCACATAATAAATATCACCTTGGCATCCAAATCAGAGGTTTGAGGGTGACTAGCTATGTAGTGCTAATTGAACTTTATGCATAAAGAGCTGCTGCAGAACCAAGCTGATGAACATATCAAGTAAAAAGAAAATAACTGTAAATAAATGCTTACTAGTTAATACCGTTTGTGTTTTTTTTTTCTTTTTTATATGTGGATAAGACAAAAGTATGAGAAATGATCCCCTTCTTTTTGCCAGCCTTGCCCTCATGGCTGTGTGTCTGTACAGGAGTTTAAAGATAACGGGTATGTTCGCCGGGGATGTGCACAATGAGGTGAAAGAATTATTTTGACAGCTCTGACCTCTTGCTTTTTGGATTGTTATCCATTTTCCTCTTTGCTTACATCCAAAATAACACCATCTCTCAACTTTAAAGTGGCAGGATCTCAATTCCCGCTAAGTTAATTGCTTCTGGATGGATGTGAGCTTTATGCTAAAAGTTTGTTTGGTCTCCTGGCATTTAAGGACACGGCAATGATTAAAGGAAAACACTATTGATCTGCTGTGCAATAGAAAACGAATGAGCTTCCGGGAGTGACGTGCGCGGGTTAATTTCATTTGGCATGAAGTTTTCACTCAGGGAAAGTGGATCATGGATGCATCGTTTAGCTTCACAGCAGCAGGAAGGTTCTTATGAACGTTTTCTGATTTATTCTTTACTTGTTAAAATTTTTTTTATGCAATTCTCAGCAACATTGCGGTTTGTCTTAAATCTTTTCCAGCTATAGCTAAATGCTCCCCAGTGGCCCTCCGAGGCAGCGGGCGCATTGTGCGCTTTCTTACTCTCCATGTGTATTAGGTATTGAATAAGTGACCTTTCTGGTGTGTATGAGCTCATGGGAAAAGTGGGTGTTTCCACAGGAAGTTAATGCCTTTCCCTCCCTCTCTTTTTCTCTTGCTCTCCCGCTCCGAGCAGCCTACCGTCTCCCTCCCCCCTCAAACCTCTGATTTGGCCTTATTTTTTCTCCGCATTTCTCACTTCGAGCACTTCCAGGTACTCGCAGACACAATGTTCCTTGCGCAGACTTCTGCGTGGCTCGTGTGAAACTTTGCAAAGGGACTGATGGGCAGTGTAAGGATGCAGAGGAGCCGGTCCTTCCTTCCATCTGTTTAACATTAAAGCCCGATGGTGGCTGTTTGATTACAGACAGCTGCTCATGCTCCGGCCCCAGAGGTGCAACAAAAGTTAGACTTGCACAGATTCAGGGACAGGAAGTGATACACAGATGCCCTAAAATTTCTCTTTTCTTAGATCATCACACTTTGCCGTCAAAAAAGTATCTCATCATGGTTTTTATTGTATTTAAAAGAACGTATGATAATGCGGACTGCAACGTGCTGTCAGAAAGTGATCAGCGCCGTCTGTCTTCGTCTAGCTCACGGTGCGACTTGGCAGGCTCCAGTCTGTCTGGCATGCAGTTTGTGGCCTTAATTGAAATTGCTGCATTTGGCTCTGGCCCACTGAACTTGTCTTACATATGGCACGTTTCACCTGTCAACCAGAGGGCAACCCTCCACCCACCACTGCCCACGGTGGCTTCCAATCTTGTCCAGCTCCTGGCTGCTGTGAAGTCAGTATGTAGCACTTTGTAATGTTGGCCAGTCAGCAGAACCGACGACAAGGGCCCATTTAGTGCCACGAGCCGAATCTTTCACCCAATTCCCCCAACAGACTTTGCCTTCAGCCTTAGCAGAGAGATATTTTTTTTTTCTCAAAGATTTTCCTGGTTAAAAGGATAAAAAAAATAATAAAAACATTTGTGACAATTTTGCTACGTTTTTTGGGAGCAAAGTGTGTTTGATGTTTTCAAAAAGCACATGCCGAACGCAATACGAGAAAGCGAGCTTTACTACCAAAGTTATTTTAGCTCCTTGCTGTCATTGACCACTCTGAGAGAACGGTGAGATGTGGATCCTCAGACAAAACTGGAAAAATACAGACAAAAAACACCCCATGTTTCATGTGAGCCTGCTGCATCTTTACAGTGTGCAGTGAGAGAGGCTGTGGTGGTGGTGGGGGGGGGAAGGCTTGGGGAGTTTTCATAAATCTGCCGAGGCTGACAGAATTTCCCCCAGAATAACACATTTTTAATGTTATTCAATCTACGTTTTCCCTTAATTAAAGAATAACTACGGGTGATGATTTTCATGTCAAGGTCTGTGAATTTCTTTGGGTATTGGGCCGTACGCAGAAGGTAATTAACTCCCAACTGTGTTGAGGACTGTTTTTATTAGCTCAGCATTCTCTCTCATTATGACAGTGCAGCAGGCAGCTCACTATTTACCTCACAGCTTTCAAGGATCTCCGTTTTATCCCGGTTGCTGCTGAACCTGTGATTTTTGTGTCATGTGTAGATAATAACGGTGTTTGTTAACAGTTATAGAGGCAGCTCTACCTAAACATGTAGGATAAGTGACAGAGATAAAAAAGGATCTATATTTAGTGTGAGTGAAGCTGTTAGTGTGGAGAGGAAGTGGGTGCATAGTGCAAGCATGATGTTGATTACACGCCTACACATATCAATCATTCTTGTTTCCTTGAGGCCGGTAAGCAGCAGTTGTAAGGATTTATCGCTTTACATTGTGAATTGTTCAGATTTTTATGCTATCGCTGAATTGGTTCAGAGGACAGATGCACCCACGTAGCTACCAGAGTCATTTAGTTCTGTTTATCTTTAAATGCGTTACTTCAGTTGTTTTTCATGCATTGAACATTTGTAAAAGCTATGCGATTATGGCAGAAATTAGGATTATAATTATTTTGATCGATAAGGAAATAATTATAGTTTTTTTTTTTCATTTTAGAACCAGAAGAGGTCTTTATTGAAATCAAAAACTTGTTTTTTTTAAAACTGGAATTTAACTTCAAACACTGGCGAAAAATGAATGGAAATGAATATGTTAAAATAGATAAAAACAAATAACTTGTTGAAAAAATAGATTAAAAATTTAGGATGTATTTTTCAGATTTTTATGTATATTTTATGGGACTTTGAAAAGATTTGTTGTTGATTCCTGGAAATTTCAGCAACATTTCTTTTTTTTTATTTGCAAGAGAGGATTCACAATAACTAAAAACAACTAGATGAATAAAGTGACATGGAAAACAAATGAATACATTAGACAACATATGAAACATGAGGACGTACCAAACACTTCAAGTGTGTTGTGTGAAAGAGTGCAACTCTGTTCCAGCAGGTAATA
>JBBDHI010000001.1:15559633-15571882 GCA_037177115.1 Craterocephalus stercusmuscarum
AAATCATATCATTAATGATGATGGTCTCATTAGTGGCAAAAGTAGTAAGTAATAATCAGGCAGCTCTTATAATCCCCTTAACATTTTTAAATCAAAATATTAGCTGATTCCATAATATTTGCTTTTTGTAGTTTTGCTTATATTGCATAATAAACAAGCGAAGGTAAAATAACCATGTTCGACTTATGTGCAATTTTCATTACTTCCTGAAATTATATCAACTAAACATTTTAACAGGAATCAAACAAGAATGACGACAGAGAAATTGATTTTTAAAAATATTCACTGTGCAGAATCTTTTTGGGGACATCTGTACCTGGGAAAGTTAGCAAACAGTTGTAGACATGAAGAAGATGGACTTCAGCTGAGACTCAGCCTGTGTGCAAAGTTAAATAGGCCTCTAATGTTTTCCTGGTGTTAGGTTGGGATGTGTGACCTGAACGCCGGGGTGTGTTGGGGGAGGACTGATTGACAGGTCTGGACTTTGGTAGGTGGGCGGAGTAGTGGAACATGTCATCTGTGACATCACTGCTACCCGAGGGCTTGGCTGGACTAGCTGCTCGCTACAGAGGTGGAGTTTCCTTCCTGCAGTGCTGACTCGGGCTGAGTGAGGCCCGACCCGCCTTACCACCCAGATCTGAAGTGTAATGCAGCTCGGTCCCGCCCGCTGCTCCCTCATTGTTTTCTGGAGCTCTTTTGTTTGTACAAAAATCCATCTCATCATCACTTGAGCTGATTTTCTTTCTCTGCATCAAGAGATGTGTTTTTAAATATATATATTTATATGATGAAATTCACATGCTTGGTTTGATAGTTGAAATTAAATAAACTTTAATCTGACATTTCCCATGGAGATAATCCTGGTTTTACAGCTCACAAACATACACACTCACATGCTGGTCATGTTAGCTCCAGCCTGCTAAAAGTGCAGCCTTAATTTTATGATTATTACTATGATTTTATTATTATTACTCTTTTCTCAAGGCTTAGTAATTATGTAAAGTTGTCTCAGCTTGAATTGTCAATCATTTCTGCTTTATAATGCTGGAAAAGATCTGCTGGAAATCCCTCACTTGGTTGGTGTTATATATGAATTATATGTCAATTTTAGTTGTAATTTCAAAATATTCAGTTGAATTACTCATGCTATTTGTGAGTTGAGCAAGACATGTTTTAATACTCAGTCTGCTTTTTAGTCTTCTTTCTTGTGTGTTGTTATTAAACACATCTGTGGCTTTTCCCCGTTAAAGGAAGACATGAATTAAAAAGCTTAAAACCTTCAAAAAATTCTGATGCACTTTTTTATGTCGTAGATCTAACATTAATTAGTGATCAGTGCTTACAGTTTTAAAAAAAATGTATTTTACCAAAACCAATACTAATTTCTCAGCCCTTGTTGGCATTGGTACAGACAAGCTCAAACGTAGCCTAGCTTTCTGCTAATAGATGAACAAAAACAACAAAAAAACATTGATTCTACATTTTTAGGGCAGTTTTTGGTGACATGATATAGTTAATAGTCATGAGCCTTGATCCACACATACAGCTGTACATGTAGTCATGAATATGGAAGCAAACAATTAATCGATTATCAATTCATTGTTGATAAGAAATTACTTGATTAAAATAAATAAATTACAGTAATCATGTTTTGAGCCCATAATTCTTTGCCACTGCGCACGAGGGCATGCTTGATGCCAGAAGTCTTTGACACGTCCTAACATAAGAGGCGCTGTCCTCTGACCATAGACATAATTTATTATATTAAAATACATTTTTTATAATTATACTAATAATAATATCTTTGTTTTCATTGTTCCATTTGTGAGTGTTGTTCGATGGCATTTTTGTTGAAGGAACATATTGATTCTGAGGGAAATTCAGCTTCTCAGAAAAATTCCCACTTGTTTATTAATCGACCATCGATCGATAAGATGAAACAACTACGGATTAATAAATTACTTGATTATTTGCATTCCTAGTCATCTCAAACCGGACATGACTCCGGCAGGCTTATCATCCAGTTACTGGTAGCCCTCCTGAGTCATGTTGCCATCCGCTCACCGAGCCCACCGCTGTCCAGCTGAAACCCGGCCAGGCTGGACCACAGCCCTGTTAGTGCTGGCACTGCAGAACGGCCTCATCTGTCACGGGGACAATCGGCTCGGCCGAAGCTGCTACGCTAACCCGTGCACGTGGAGGGCAGGGGGGGCAATAGCCAGGGGAGGGCAGTGTTCAGTGCGGATGACCGGGGTTGGCGGAGTAGGAATGGGAGGTTGAAAGAAAAAGCTGAGGCCTGGTGCTTAAGCTACGGTCAGACACTGGTGTGATGGGAGGGTCAAGAGACACAAGCAGATTTTTTTTCTTCCTCTCTTTCTGTCTCTGTCTCGGCGGCTGGCAGTACAGCGAAGCACGTTGGAGGATGCACAGTAATGTTGATGAATTATTAAACGGTGGTGAGTGGATGTGACACATGCACGCGTGCTCGCGTGCTGCAGAGAAGACCGGAGAGTGTGAGGGAGCGATTCCCTTCATCTCCTGCAATAACAAAGAGCTGCAGGTGGGGAATAAGAATATAAACATGTATATAAATGTTTATATATATAAATGTAAATATCCACATACCTGAAGATGAGTTTGAATGCCAGCCAAGTTTCAATGTTATCTAGGCAGTTTGCATAAACACAACAGCATGAATGGTCAGAAAAAAATGAGTTAACCAGCTAACATGGAAATAGGCTAAAGGCTTTTTACCCTGCATTGATGAATTAATAGTATATTAGTGAAAAACAATGTTCACTATTAAGACAAAGGACAAAGATTTAGAAATGTCATCGCCCACCAGGTGCTCACTAAAATTCATTTGTGGCTACAGGAAAAACCCGTTTTATTGACAGATGAGACAAAACTCGTAACTTTCTGAGTAAAACATGAAGCATTTTGTGTTTCGAGACTTGGAAACTGAATTAATCAATCAATCACTGAAAATCCCATCCCATATATGAAGCATGGTGGCGGTAGTGTCATGGTTTGGGCTTGTTTTCGCAGCATCCGGGCCAGAATGACTTGCTGCTATTGACGACATGATGAATCCTGAATTATAACATGCAAATCATTCTAAAAAACTAAAATTAAAGATGCTTTGCATGGAATTTATCCATGCCGATGAGCAGAAAGCTGACATTTTATTTTACATTATTGCTGCGCTCGTAGCTGAATGTGTGTTTGACGTTTATAATTTATCACTTTCTTTAACTTTAAAAAAAATTGCATAAATCAGGTTCAAAGTTTACAAATTTTAAAGCAACATTTTGTTTAAGAGATAAAGAAATTTGACGATCAACAAACCTTTCCTTGTGTATTTTTAACCCATTATTTTGTTTATTTCAGCCACGCTACAATGTGTTTTTTGTGTGTGTGTATTATTAAATCTATTTCTTTCTGTAAGCATCTAAAGACACACAAACAATAAAGTAGATTATGTAAAGGTAATAGAGCTGCAATATTTAGTCAATGTTAGAAATTTGTTTTTGGTTGTTTTGTTTTTCCCCCTTGTTATTCTATAAGAATATATTAAATTGAATCTTTCTATAGGATTGTCAAATAAAATGAACAATAGTGTCAATAGAAGCTAATTTTTCTCCTTCATTTGTCTATATTTCACATGAAAACTTGATGTTCATTACACACAGTGCAAGCTCCTTGTGTTTTTTGTCTGTTGAATAACAACAAACAGGCAGTGTGGCGTCTGTCTTTTAAAATAACAACCAGTTTTCATGCACCAACAACTTGACTGTATCTGTAAAAGTTTCATTTGGGTCATCAGTGGAAGGACTGGGAAATTTGTCGGGGTTTTATGTTCTCGTGATTGCTCTGTGTCTTTGGGTGTTGGTTTGACATTCCCCAAGCACTCCCCTCAGCTGTCACCACTTAACAAGTCCCTGATGGAAGCAAGAACAACAAAACATGGGAAAATGTAAAAAATGCTCGACGACTCCTCCTCCTCCTCCAGCTCCACCGGCCCCACCCTTCCAGTTTAGCTTACTGAGAGACCAGATACTGGCCCCAGAATTAAAGAATCAAAGCCTTCAGGAGTAAATGCTGTGTGTCTGTAACTTAGGAAACATCTTGTAAATGTGTTATTAGCTAGAAAAGCAGCTTTCCGTGGAAACCCGAGCGGCGGTTATTGTGGAGGGCAATATTTACTCCACATTTTTGGTGCAGGTGTCTGCAGAGAGTGTATTTACCTCCTGTCTGCTGAGCGCCAGTAAAGGCAGAGGTCAGTAAGGCCGTCTGTGCTGTTTTGACGCAAAACACAAGAATAAAGTGGCTGTTCACTCTCATATCTGGACATTTCCAAGTCGACATTGTCACACATCACTTAGCTGCACGTTAGCTGAAATGGCTAAATAAAGCCAGAAAACTAAAAGCTCAGATTAGCAAATGGTCTTGTGATGCACAAAAAGCTTCTCTCAGCTGCCTAAAATGGCTGGTATGTGGTGGCAGAACGGCTCCAGAGGCACCCCAGAAAACAAACGAACACGTGTGTGTAACTGCACTGTTCCTCTGAAGTCTGTTCACTTCCTGCCAGTATGGATCGGTGCACTATGTTCGACTGCATACTGCAAATACTGCAAATACTGAAAAGGCCGAAAGTGATGATGACATGTTTTGTTTAGTTTTTTTAAAAGCAGTTTATTCTGTACCTCTAATATAGTTTCAATCTGTTTGAGAAAATGTGTAAAAAGGTTTACTGAAAATATTCACCGTCTCTTTTACAGTCATACTTTGTCACCGACTATGACCCTACAATTGAAGACTCCTACACCAAGCAGTGTGTGATCGACGAAAGGGCAGCCAGACTTGATAGTAAGTACACTATTAAAAAAAGCAAACAAATAAAAACCCACACAACCAGAGTCTGCACAAATAGGCTGCATAAAGTCGCTCCTGGAGAGCTCATTTCAAAAAGTGTGTTTTTGCTGCAAGTTATCATGTGTGTGTGTGTGTGTGTGTGTGTTCACGCTGCGCAGTCCTCGACACGGCTGGACAGGAAGAGTTTGGAGCCATGAGAGAACAATACATGAGGACAGGGGAGGGCTTCCTGCTCGTCTTCTCAGTCACTGACAGAGGAAGGTAAGTGACAGTTTTCATCATGTGCAAACACACACACACACATTTATGTCCCTTTCTCTCTTTGCACACCTCTGTTTACTCTTCGCAACGGCACACACACTCCTCCTCCTCTTCCTCAGCCTGTGACTCTACTAAAACCATAAATCTTGCATCGACACACTCACTTGTTGCTGCCTGCGCTTCCGGACCTCGCTGTTGTTCTTGTTGTCATTTTCCTTTTGTTCTCAACACTTCCTGCCTCACTTCGCTGCATTTAATCCACCTCTTCACCTACCTTAGCTTTCTATTTAAAGCCCGTGTTCTATTTAAACAACGGCACGCTTGGGCAAGCACAGCAATCTTTAGAAACACACTTAAGGGCGCAAAAATAATCTTGCTTCAGGAGAAGGATTTTTTTTTTTTTTTTTCATGAAGCATGTATGCACTAACAACATGTATGTGTGTGTATATCGACAACACTGCCTGGCACAAACAGTTCTTTTAACCTCTTAAACTCCGCTGCGGTGAAAGTGAAAACAAGTTTAAACTCAAACCTAAACTGCTTTAAATTCAAGTCACCCAAAGTGCAAAAATATGTCACTTTGAAAGAGTCGTTTTCATTCGTGGCTGATTTGGTGATACCTGTGGTTGTCATGGTAACAGGCAAGGGGATTTAATATGGAAAAAAGAAAAACATTCAGCTCTGCTGCGAATGCAACAGATGTGCGACCGGTGTGTGTGTGTGTGTGTGTGTGTGTGTGTGTAAGCTGAGGTAACAATAATGATGCAAAGAGTGTGAATAGTAAACAGCACCGCTGGCGGATTCATGGCATCGCTCACTGTTACATGGCACATCCCTCGTGCTTATGTAATTAATAGCAGAAGTTGCAGGCGCTGGTTGAGGCATAACAAGGGGCCCTAATGACGCGATTATTGTCAAAACTAGATGAAGCTGGCTCTATAAGCTTTTAATCTAGCCTTTTTCCTTCATTATGTAGAATATTCAGAATATTTTCTCATGTTACACCGCGGGCTGTTCCTTTTCTAGCCTCCTCGTCGCTGCCTGTCCTCTGTGTCGTCGTGTCCGTGCCCAGCAGTGCAGAGAGCTGCATTCCCTTGTCCCCACCCACTATCCCCTCCCAATGTTTATGTTGTAAACAGCCTTTCCTTCCTCCATTTATATTAGTCAAGTCTTTCCAGATTTACTATGTGCTCACCGCGGCTGGAATGCCGTCCCGGGTTTGTGGTTGCTCTCTGCCTCTCCGCCCCCCAGACTGACATTTTTATTTGCTTTTTGGTTGAAAACGTGCCATCACATGCCATCTGTATTATGGTGGGGCAGCAGTCAGGGTCAGTGCGCCGAGTAGAGGCTTAGATAAACACATTTTATGTCGCTGTAATAGTGTGGTAGGCTTCTTCCTCTTGGCTGCTGACATGTTCATCCCTGTGGATCAGCCGCTGTGGTGATGACCCCCAACTTTTGTGTTTGTGTGCATAGCCGTGGTTTAGCTGCTTTGTCTGGAGATAAATGCATGCATCCACACATTAGAAAGCAATCTATGAGTCTGTGAGAGGAAACTGCATAACGCCCTGTAATGTGATTTACAGCTTTGAAGAAATCTACAAATTCCAAAGACAGATTCTCCGAGTCAAAGACCGAGATGAATTCCCAATGATCCTTGTAGGAAACAAAGCAGATCTGGAACTACAGAGACAAGTAAGTCCCACGACTGACGGCAATCTGAAACCGCTGACTAACAAGCATTTATATGGCTTTATCATTCAAGGAGATAATATCAGCCCGTCTTTAGGGATTTACATTTACATGCTGTGATCTGGAGGCGCTGCAGCTGCATCCAGCTGCTCAGATACAGCAGGATGTGAATGAAAGGCTGAAACGGAGGCAGGAGACACAGCAGTGTCGAGAGGAGGGTTGATAGAGAAGGGAGTGTGATGAGACACTGAATTTTCTGGCTTTTGGTTTGCAGTTTGCACACCATTTCTTCCAGTGAATCCACAGCACCCCCTAATGGTGAAACTAAGTCTTGCAGACACATTCAGTCATGTCGGGTTTTTACCCACCTTTGTAGGTTGTGTTTTCTTTTTTAGCATCTGAAGCCAAAAATGGCACAAACGTATTTTGCTTTTATTTTTTTCCAGATGTTATTGCACTTTTATGTGGAATCTTCTGGCATCACACTGATCAGGCTTAATCATAATGAATGGCAGACAGTAAACTCACTTACGCCTCCAGTGTTTCTCATGTGTAAACCAGCTTTGGATGTATTGTTTTTTCATTTTTGCTTTATTCTTTACCAATTAAGACGCACATCTGTTTCATAAAGAAGGCGAATGCTGATTCTGTAGAGTCCTAAATATCTTTTAAATGCTGATGAAATTAGCTTCAGTTTTTGTGTGAGGGGAACAACACTGTCCTACAGTGCTCTAAATCATTGAAATACTAACTAATAAAAAATCCCAGTGATGTTATTTGTGAGGCTCAGGTGAATGCAGACCAATTAAAACTAGAACATATTCAAACTATCCATTTATTAAAACGCGTATAAATCCAAATACGAATCAGTTTAGTGAAATGTTCCTGTTTTATATGCACATTGATGGTTTTTTGAGATTGAGGACAATGGTTCTACCTTTGCTGAACCTCAGTTGACATTTGTTATCTCCTCTTCCTTTTGTCTCAGGTAACTCAAGAAGAAGGCCAGCAGCTGGCCAGACAGTTAAAGGTCACATATATGGAGGCTTCAGCAAAAATCCGAATGAACGTAGACCAGGCTTTCCACGAGCTGGTTAGAGTAATCAGGTAAGTGCATGTAGTCCTATCAGTGATTGGAACACATAACATGGGAAAGGTTTAGGCTCATGTCAGTGGTATCAGGAAGTCACAGTATGGCTGGATCTATACTCATCTCAGGTGTCAATGGTCTCGCTTCTCATTTACCTTGAAAAGCAGGATTTCTTGCTTGGTTGAATTGAATTCAGGGTCTTTTTTTTCATTTTGCTTGTGTAGCTTGGAGGTTCAGAATACTTCAACTTCTCCAAGCAGGAGTGGAGGCGTCAGCCATTCACACTTCCTGACTAATAATGCGTCTGATCTCACGAGCGATTGTCGCTATAAAATCAGGCCGGTCCACCATCTAGCGTTAAAGTATCACTGTATCTGAGCCCTGTTGGCTTTGTGCTAATATTTTGTTGTACGTTTAGCTGATTTTATAACATAACTAGTAACCAGTTTTGTTACTAGTAGTTTGCAACAAATGTGTCCCAGCCAGGTTCGTCACTTGAGACGGATCCATATTTGTTCTGCTTCTTTATGTACACGTGTCTGTTTATGTGATTAAAACCTGAACTCGTTTATCTACAAACTCTACAGTACAGTCCACCGTGCAGTCCTGTGTCCTCTGACATTGTTTAGCATTGAATAGCTGGTTGTGTAGATGTGTCTTTCCTGAACATTGTCCTCAAAGTGAAGACTGCTGGTGAAACCGTGGGTCAGAGGTGCCCACAGTCGTGGAATAAGCCGGACTTACCTTTCGAGTTTTTAACTTTAAAAAGTTAGATTTATCCACACTGTAAAGACTGTGCAGCCTTACAATTCCAGTTTGCTGACAGAAAATCTGCATTATTTATTTTGCAGCAATTCTAATTAACTGAATAGGTGGTCATGAAATATGCTAATTTGATGGAAATTGCTTCCTACACTGCCCACAGTGGAAAAGTAAAGCTGGATTTAGAGGAGTTGCCACTCCTTTTTCATGTGTTCATGAGTTCATGTGACGAATACTGCAGAAGACATTAAGTAGATCTGTATGGAAGTGAAAGGATAGATGTCCTCTGTCCAGTTTGTCTTAATATTTCTGTTATCTTCTGTTTTCCAGGAAATTCCAAGAACAGGAATGTCCACCGTCGCCAGAACCTACAAGAAAAGAAAAAGACAAGAGCGGCTGCCATTGTGTGATTGTCTGAGTCTGCCTTATCACTGTAACTCATGCAGCTACCCGCCCACTCCCTCCCACCCACTCTGCCTGACATCACATCCCAAGTGGATGACTGACCGCTGCCTTCTCCACATGCATGACTTCAGACAGCCTTTTCTGAGATACTTTGACCAGGAACTGCTGTTCCCAGGACATCGCTACGGTCAACTGTCAATGCCAAATTTTAACACCACTCTACCTTCTGCCATTATCTAATTCACACGAGAGTCCCAACACTAAACATTGCCTTCTAAATCAGCCTGACAAATTAATGTTTTGTACTCTGAAGGACTTCTCTTGCCTTGTAGTGACATTTGTACTTGCTACCGAGATTGAATGAAATCTATATATCCAGAATGTTAATGAATTTCTTTAGTTTCCGGTGTCTGACCAGAGCAGAGAGATTATCTTATGAAGCTTTGTGTATGTTGTGCCATATCCACCTTTACTCCCATGTGCTAATCTGCTACTGTACATATGTGACAATTGTTGTGATTTTCAAAGTGTATTTCTAATGACCTATTAAATCACCACAGTGCAGTGTGTGAGGTTGAGTTTGGTTTTACATATATGAAACTGAATATGTATGTATATAAATATAATGCCTAGACAGCCCTTAATGCTCTATTGATACACCTTTCTGACATCCTGCAGTGGATTCTTGACCTTTTCTGTGGTTCTTGCTTTTGTTTATAAATTGCCAAATATGGAGTGTCTGCTGTATTAGATTTTTTTTTTAAGTCTTATAAATTGAATGATTGTTGTCATGCATCATCTTCTTTTGATTGAGTAGCAAACTGGCCTGAATTTATTTCCTTGAAGGAGAAAGTCCAGCCAGTGTTGGACAGGGTCTGCTTATCAGATCTCTTAGAAAGCAGTGGAGACAACATTTTTGGTAGCACATCGTATAGCCTTGAAATGGACATGATTTCAGACAGAAACCCTGAACACTGTATGCTCTATATTCAGCTTTTGACGATTAATGTTAACAAATATATTTGCTGCAAATCATGAAGCTTTCAGAGCTCAGTTGAGTTCAGATCATTCCAATGTAAGACATCAGTTTAGTCTCTGAAATAGATCAAGTAACTGTTTCACCATTCCAGTAACACAGTGGCAAATGTATTTGTCTTGTGTCCTTGAGTTATTTTGTAACACAGTTTTTTTTTACCCCCAGTTGTTTGCTGGTTAGTAAAACCAGGACAAGCAGAAGTATTGAAATGACCATCGTAAGCCCGTCTCCAGTAGGACATGAACTCGCCAGACCTGCTATGTTTGGAGCTCTCATCACCGCAGACACAAAATAATGTTCCGCCTTCCCTTTTCACTTGTGTACTTCTGTTCAGGCTTTCTAATGAAGTACTGCAGTATGTTTAGCATATCTTCATCTTGTAATATAAACAAAATCAGATGATGGGATTAATGGACTTGATTAAATGTTTCTACTCTACTTTTATACATTATTTTCTTATCAAACTAGTTGACAAGTATTTTTATATGTTTATAAGTGAGTACATGTTCACAGCATAGCTGTGTATATATGTAAAGAAGAATATTTAATTCTCTTCATTATTTTCAACTGATGACTGTTGGCCCAAATTTTGCTAAATTGGATGCTTCAGCCACATGTGACCAAGAATGTGTTTTTATTTTTTCATATTCTGGCTTTGAAATGGAGAATATATTTATCTTGAGGTGTCAACGCCAGCGTACGGTGTAAAAAAAAAAAACGAAGCCAGGTCAAGTAGGAGAAGGTTTTAGAAATGATTGTGGTCTCTATGTTGGAGCTTTAAATCACATAAATGATTAATTATAATGACTAAGATTTTAAATTCCCACTTCCCATCTTATTGCAAATCCTAGTGTACTCCCAAATCATATTGCTTTTTACTTCTTTCACATCAGTGTCTTTTGCCCTGTGTCTAGCTTTTGGTGCTAAAATAAAATCTGTCACTGAGCCAGATTGGTTAGAGAATCTTTATTTTCCTCAGCCTTTATGCGATGGACATAAGTCTAAAGTAGGGTTCCATCATCATTTATCGTGTAAATGTAACGAGTAAAATAAAATCGCTAGGTCCGCTCCGTTCTCCAAAACTGAAGTGATCTTAACTTTTTTTATTCTTTAAAAAATCTCTTTGCAATCTTGTCGACAAGTGGATGTCCACTCTCATTCAGTTTGAGACAAATTGCACAAAAACTTGAGGTTTTATTGAATTCCTTACATTTCTGATATAAACTTAGCACAGATCATTTTTGTTTGGTTGATAATTCTCTCCTTTGATTACACCAACTAGTGTGCCATTATACTATGTTGTAAAGTCCGATTTTCGCCTTTATAATGAGGTATCGTTTGTAAAGAGCAGCACAGCTAAATATGCTGAAGTCCCCAACCAAATTCTCCTGTTGTTATTTTTTTAAGCTGCTTGGTGGATGATTGAACAGGAAAAAACAATGCATACTATACTGGCCATTTTTACTCTTCACCTTAATAATGCTATACTGTATGGAAATGAGTAGCGTGTTGGTGGTAAGCCAGAACAGCTCGGCACCTGCTCCTCATGATGGTCACATTCTGCTATAGGATGGCATCTTATTCCTCAACCAGATGTTGAGGGTCAACCAGCAGGGCTGGGCTGGTCGATTTAGCATACAGATATGAAGATTCGAGATCGCTGCCAGAATCTCATTCTAATTTGTCTTCATATCAATAAGGAGGCATTCATACATCTGTGATTGGCACACACCTGTCAACACTTGAAATTCAAAACCAAAGGGAAGAGGGAATAGGAGAATATTGCAAGTGACTACGGCACATTATTTTGGGCCTCATGTTTAGCTGGCCTGCTCATTCTACAAAAGCACCATCCTTCCAACTACCAAGTTGTTATAAAGGTGACTAATCAGATGCTCAATTGATCATCATCTGCTTTCTAATAATAACCTACAGCAAAAGTAGGTAAAATTAAAGGGGCGATATAATCAACATAAACATCCTTATTTTTTGTTTATAATGGTATATAATGGTTTTCTAGGTGTGTAATGCACATATTACCAACTAAATAAATTAATGAATACATATGTGCACTTTGTAAATTGCTGACAGATGATGATCCAGTGATTTATTTCACTTTCAGGGGTG
>JBBDHI010000001.1:15576186-15589889 GCA_037177115.1 Craterocephalus stercusmuscarum
CAGAGCAGGCCGAATAACAAAACAAAAACATACAATCAAATATACACTCAAAGAAAAATTTGCCAGGAGTCACTTAGCTTATTAGCTTATTACATTTTATGAAGGAAATTTCTAATTCTGCACTATCTGACACATGTAAAATCATAAATGTCAACAGCTTTAGGCAACCAGAAATGCTCCTGTGTCCAAAAAATTATGTTGTCAAAACTTAAGTGCTTAAACTTTATTTTATTTACATCACTATATGCTAGGTTGCATTTAACCTGGTTAAGAGGAGGTTTTTATAAAGCTGCAGTGGATTTAAATTAATTATGAAATAAAATGCCTCAAATAACTGTTAACACGTACTTCATGAACACAAACCTCAGACTTCTACAGTCCTGGAGCAAATCTCTCATTGTTTTTCAACACTAGTGCCATCCCAGCAAACACAAAAAAAAGTTTTGCCAGTATTTGAGTAATGAATTGCTGAATTTTAATTAGCTTAATGAACAAAAACCTTGTTTTGACAGTAAAATGAAGGCACCTATACTTCTGACAGCATGCTACATGTGTTTATTACTAAGTACAAACTCAATTTGTCTTTAAAATTGAGACCTGACTGCTAATGACATGCTAACATCCACTGCTTAACAGTTAATACTGCCACCAGCTAGGGCTGATGCTACGACCACTCACTGTGTGGCATAATTAAGTAAAAATTAAGGATTACAAGATTAAAATGTGATAGGGGACAAACCACAAATGCAATTTCACTGACCAGAAACAGATTT
Organism: Craterocephalus stercusmuscarum; assembly: GCA_037177115.1. Lineage (NCBI taxonomy): Eukaryota > Metazoa > Chordata > Actinopteri > Atheriniformes > Atherinidae > Craterocephalus > Craterocephalus stercusmuscarum. The sequence continues at coordinate 15,576,960 of JBBDHI010000001.1, forward strand.
GGCGTGTTGTTGATGTTCCTAGAAGCTGTCTGGCTCAAGGTAGTCCTTTGATAAAGGTCGGTCATAGCCCAGAAAAAGCTCCGGGTCGGGATACAGCTCCGTGGGTTTCTTATGAACATAATGAAAGGTGGCTAAAGCTAGCAGCTTTAAGTTTTAAGCTAAGTTCCAAAGCTACTAGCCACGCTAGTTTCCCATCCTCCTTCCTCCTTCACAAGACAAAGTAACCTTGTGTTGTCAAAGAAAGCTAGCTTATGTAAGCTCTTACAGAATCCTGTGTTTACTTTACTTTCAGTACTTCTTTAAAAGAAAAAGAGAACATCCCACAGTCCCGGCTGTCACTGGATTTGAGATGAAAATTGGGCCAATCAGATCAGCCGGAAGAAGTTATGCCTCCAACTGTCAGAAACACCCACCGAGCACAGCGAGTGTGTAGAAGTTTTTGCCGAGAGCGCAGAGATGAGTGGAGGGGGCGTGTTTTACAGCTCACTGTGCTGCGTTCATGGGCCCGTTGGTACATTAAGCTCCCACAATCAGATCAATCCGCCCGCGGTCAGAGAAATACGCTCTCTATGTAAAAAAACACGCCCGCTGTCAGAGAAATACGCTCTCTCAATAAATAAATGCGCTCTTCGCTAATATTGGCAGAATTGTAACGCCATATTGATCACTCTGTTTCTTTGCATAGTCTGCATTCTTTTTCTTTTCTCCCTTTTTTGCTGTCTTCCCTTCTCGCTTTGGTAGTAGCAGCTGTGTTGGTTTTCAGCCTGGAAGCAAAAGAGTGTGATTTGTTATCAAGCCCACATGTTTTACATGAAATGTACATATCTTAATGACTTAAATGCACTGATACGTTTAATTTAGTTTAAACCCTTGGGTATTCGTAATGGAGTCATTCATTGCAAATAAAGGCATGCTTTAATAAATGTTTTGTGCCATTTAACCAGTGAATAGTTACCATTTTGTTATTGTGTGGTACCTTTTTGTGTTTTATTGTCTAACTATAGTCAGTGTACTGTTTCAGTTCGTGATAAAGCGTTAATATCAAGGTACAGAGTTCTGGCTTAGCCACTTTTGGATTTCTGCGCTCTATAACTCTCTCATTAGTCAACAAAGATTTCATTACGACTGCCTTGGTTGCCTGTTGTCCGTGTGTAATGTAGCTGATGGTGCGTGAGTGTGCATGTTTGTCTGTTTTTGATCTACGGTGTTAACTGAAAAATGAGTCATTTAGACAGTTGAGAGAAAAATAACAGATTACATAAATATGATACAAACAGTTATTCAGACAGACATGATACTAATCACATGGCAGATTTCATTCTCCCCTTTTCTCCCACCAACAATTGTTTATGCATCTTAAGTTTATGAAACATTTCAAAATTGCAAAGTTTAGCTGGAGAAAAATCTCAGTTTCCTGTCTCAGTTTTTTTTTTTTTTTCATGAAAAAGCTCTTTATGTCTCAATTGCAAGAACTCACCATTTCATAGCGTAATCGCTGTCTACCTGTTAGTAACCCCAGGCAGAGAAAAAGTACGGTACCAGACAGAATCTTTTGCAATGCTACACCAAGTAACAGCAAAGAGAGTATGACCACATGCTGAAAGACAGAAAAGGCTTGGCATTTTGGCATTCACACTGAAAATCTGAATGTTACCCTTAAAATATTCCATGTTATGTTAGGCTGCAGGCCTAACAATCACGAGCATGAATGACTGAAAGAAAACGTTGCTCCTTTCTTATTCACACTTGGAGAAGTCAGTTGTTGAAGCAGCATTTAGATCTTTTGAAGGAGCATTGCTTTAGTGTAAAATGTTTTGATACAATGAGCTGAATTTTTGCAGATTTCTGCAGAATTCTACTATCCATCCAATGTGAATCATGCTTAAAAGTTGCTGAAGTAGACAAGACAAGAGGTCCTGTTACTGCTTCAGCAGTTCCAGCATGGTCTCACCGGAATTTGTAAAATGATGTTTTCCCACATGTAACGTACATATTTTTACAATCCAGCTGATCACGTTTTGGCAGGTATTGATTTGTATCGGGTATGGCTGCATCCCATGGTGAGAGCTGAGACTAATGAGGTTAAAAATGTTTATAGCTATTATAGCTGTAGCTCAGTGGATAGAGCTGTTGCATACTAAACAGGAGGTCAGTGGTTCAATTCCACTCCAGTACATGTCATAGTGTCCTTTGGCAAGACACTTAACCCTACCTTGCCTATGTGAATAAATTCCTTGCACCCAGTATGATTCAATATACATGCTGTATGAATGGGTAAATGAGACATGTAGTGTTAAAGTGCTTTGTCATGTGACTAAAAAAGCGCTATATATATATTTATCGCCTGTCAGTGTTTAGTTCTTAAACCTGACCATATACATCGCTTCAAACCCCTGCCATGTACTTTACTCCTTAGGATAAGCATTAGTGGGTGGAAACAAAGTAGAAAAGGCCACAGCAGAGGAAAAATGAAAGAAAACATTGTGCAGTTTGAAGTCTAAAACGGCAACCTCAAGTTTCAGTGCTGCTTGTGAATATGGAGAAGGGTAGAGGCAATGGGTTAGTGACAGATCTTGGGAAGATAAACTGCACTGTTTATGCAATGTTGGTGTATTTTAGCATGCTATTACTGTGAGTGGTGCTGTGAGGCATGAATTTTAAATGCAAAGGTATCTGATATGAAACAGAAGATAACACTTTGTGGAATAGATTGCAAGTTCTTTTTCCAAAAAATAAAATATACATTTTTAATACCTGTTTCAGTATGTTTTATTTGAGCTCAGACATGAATCAGCTTGTTTCCATCTGAGCAGCCAGTCTCTGAAGAGATTCATTCAAACATTGGAAGTCCCATTACAATATAAGAAAAAGGTAACAAAGCTACATACATTTCGAAATATAAATTATTTATGTGTTGAAGAAATTTTGAAACGCAAAGGAACTTAAAAATGTTACATTGCATCTCAGGAGGAAAAATTATTGTGTTATATTTTATGATTTACTGCTTTGAAGTGCTTAGGAAGATTATAATTGTGCAGTGAGAGTATGCTGAAGATTCAGTAGAAAGGTGTGGAGGCGTTTGTGTGGCACAGTTTCTCATGGTTTCATTAATTTATCTGTACTAACACAAAAAACAAAACCAAAAAACAAATATTTGTATTGTTTTCTTAACTTCTGAGCATTGAATTAGCTTCCAGTTATTCAGACAGACATTCAGTATTATTAGTTTAATGTAGGAATTAAACATGTACCCACAGTAAAACTTAAGATTTACAACATCATTAGTTTCACCATAAAAAGGCATAACATAACCTTAAGATAAACCCAAGTGAAAGGAAAAGTAGTGTATTTTATTTATTTATTGCTAAAAGAAAATTTGTAGTAAGATGAACTTTTTCTTTTAAAAAACAAAAAACAAATCAGTGATATTAAGATTTAAAGAGGCGTTGTCATCAAAAGGATAGCATTGCCTCCCTTTATAAATCATTATGAGCATTAAGTGGTATGGAAGTGTTTGTAGCCCCATCACTTTGATGCCTTTGGTGTCTTATTAAAACCAGAGAGGTTGTTGGTTCTCCTTCACATCAAAGTGGATTAGTGTTGAAATGCCCTTTGAGCAGCAGGTGTGCTTTTGGAACAAGAATCTGGGGCAACATAGCAATCCAGCTGCGCCCGATAAGATGGTTGCTCCAAGAAACAGACTGCTGAATGTGACAGCTGGTAATGTGGAACACCATTCTTTATGAGAGTTTTGTTTTCTGTATTTGAAGATGTTGCTTGACTGATCACATTTAATTTCATAATAGAAATCTAATTTTGTGACAGAATTGCAGGTAAATATTATTTCTGTGTGAGTTATTGTGATGCTTCACCAACAGCGGGATTGTACTCATCTCCTACTCAGACAAGATTTTCATGTTATTCTCTATTTGTCCTGCAGAATTCATTAGATTTTTTCTATTTTCTGTGCTCGTCTTCTTGTAATTTGATTATAATATTCCGTTTTACTATTTGCAGTGTATTTGAAATAGGTTTTTGCCACAGACATAAAAGTGTAAGGCATGCATTTAAGTAGTGCCACATTAAATGTCATCTTGCTATCTTCTTAATTTCTGCGTATGTAAATATGTATGTGTGCTTTTTGGTCCACATAGTCGTGGTGTCCTTGTAAATACCAATACAAAGTCCCACCCTGCAATCACAATGGTTGTTTTTAAGTCAATTAAAAAGTAATGGGACCAATGCAAAGGTTGACATTTCTACCTTAAGAGCCACCCTGTGTTAAATGTGATTGCATGACATGACACTCAAAGAAAAAGGGAAAAATCCTGACAAACACATCTATACTTACATTTAAAAATTATATGTGATGTATATTATGTTCTTATTCTGTTTAAACGTAATGTATGAATTTAAGGTTAAAGTGAAAAATACTTTGTTAGAGCAAATAGCCTCCAGAAAAAGATCAAAGTCACTCTCCAGGGTGTTTCTTTAAACTTGTTAAAAGCCTTTTTTTACATGGAAAAAAGGTGTATCTATTTTAATTAAATTGAATAAATTAAATAGATTATTTTTGTAATATTTAAAAAAGGCAACATCATTTTAACATGACTTCATCAAAAGACTTTTAAAAAATCTTTTTGTCAAATAAGGTCAAGTTTGAAAACCCCTCTTGAGTGCCTTTGATCATTTTTTGCCAGCTTCTTGCCTACAGGGCGCTTTAGACGGAGTGTTTTGGCTTCGCTGTATAATTACCAAGAATATTACTGTATTGGATTACTCTCTGATCAGTCTTATTTCCATCAGAATCAGGAAACTCAAGTTCAGGGAAATAGCCATGAGATGAAGTTGCAGCTTCCCTGTCAACAGACAGCTAGCTACATGGTTCCTCTTGGAGTTGGTTGAGACTAAAAGAGCATTCTTATTGTTTTCAAGTGAGAGCTCAAAACAAACCTTATTGTTACTTTAAGTACTGTAAAGAATTGAGTTATAGCCATTCTTTTGATTATGCACTAAACATTTAACTGCATGAAGAAGTACGGACTTTGAGCATTGAGACTCATTCTGTGATTTGCAATTAGCTCTAATTGCCAGTTGATTAACTCTATTTAAAGTTGTTGCTGTAGTTATAGAACAGGGTTTGCTTTTTTTAAATATTATCAAAGAGTTAATTAGATACAAATTAATACAAATATGAATAAGCAGAATAAAGAGGGTGGTTTCCTATCCCGGAGCTTCTGTTCAGTTGGCACCATGATGAGCAATGAAAATAATTTTCTATAGACCTTCCTTCTTTCCTGATTTAGTTAATACAGGATTAAATAACTCTTTGGATTTTTCTTTGAGCTGCTATTTTCTTATCTCGTTGTCCTTTATTTGTCATTATTTCCTAACCCTGCGGTAGACTAAAGAAATTAGTCTTTTAGCATCCATTGCTTGTGAACCATAATTCCTTAATTACAACATTATACCCGAAAGCTCTTTATGTTTTCTCTCTTCAATTAATTAATGGAATTATTCATCAGGTGACATTTCTTAAAATCTTGACTGAAATGTGGTCTTTGTAGTATTTGTGTATTAGTCGTTCATTCTATTTCTTTTAATGAAGTTTAATTGGCTATACATTTCACCCCTTCTTAAAATATGGATTTTACGTTTTGTATTCATCTTCTGAGTAACGTTTCAAAAGGCTCTAAAATATAAAATATGTTAATTCTGCTCCCTTTGCTCTTCTTTTATTCATCCCCATCCTCTGCAGCCTTGTGCCACTGGTGAATGTGTGTGGGATATGCCCCTGGAGCTGGTTGCTATGGTGAGACACCATGGCATGAATTGTGAAAGTTACATTAAGTTATTGAGAAATAGGGTTTTGTACTTTTTTAAACAGTAGCATCAACAGAAATATTAAACATAGCTCAGCATATCTAAGACCCATAGGCAAAGTGTACTTTTTTCCTTTTTTGTCAATGTTAGGATACTAGTTAATTCGTTTTTTACAGGTAATTGAAAACAAATAAGATTGTACTACTTGGCATGATTTATGCCTGGTACTCCAAAGTAACAATACACAAACACTTCGTAGCATTATGTTTGGCCAAGCAGTGAACTATGCATTTCTGTAAAGAAATCTACAGATGCGTGAGCCTAATTTCCAAGCTTTGGGATCAATAAAAGTATCTTTTCATTTATCACGATCTATGAATGCTGTCCACACATAAGCTAAAACAAACAAGGCAGGCCAAATCGTAATGTGTTATGTTCATTTAAGGCAAATTAGGAAACTGATGTCCAAGAGAACAACAGTTGTGCTGAAAAATAAACGTATTTTTATTCAACCCATGATTGTTGACAATATACCAATTTGGGACCCGTTCAGTTTGTGTATTTGTTGGAACACTGTTGAGTTTTGATAATTCTGATTTCATTGTCAGTGTATATTATCAGTAATCTAAGCTATAATTATTGTGAATAAAAGAACAGGACTCACAAGGTTTTTATGGCCCTACAATATGTTGTATCCCGGGGACTCCTCACACTCAGAACAGAGAGTTTTAAGTAATTACAATGATCAACTCTAACCTAGACCTTCAATATAATCCAGAAAATGTTTTGTAAAGGATTAGCCTTTGTAATAATTCTCAATTCATTGTAATTTGACATTTTGTTTTTTATGTGTTGCTATACGCCTCGAACTCCAGCAAACCTAGGTCACCTGAGACCCAGGCATGGCTGCATGAGTTATGTAGTCATGTATTCTGCATTCCTAAAGGAATTGTATTCATAAACACTTATAGTCTTATCTGACTCTGTTTATTATTCACATCAAGAAAGTCAAGAGACTGTTAAGTCGTTGTTTTACTGTGTACAAAAACAGGACAGGATAAACATGTAAGACAAAAGAGAATGTTAAATAAAAAAACACCAACTGTAAATCTATAAATCCTAAATTACAAGATGATTTTCCAATACCATTTTTGAAACTCAGTGTTTGCATTGGTTCTATTTTATTCTGCTTTTTCTTGGCCATTGCTCTGTTTTTCTAATAAAACTTTAATTCAATAATGGACTTTTTGTTACGTTTTTCATCATTCAAGGTAAATCGATAAGAAACTATATCATTGGTCTACCAATGATTTATATTGAAAACATAATGAATCATATGATGACTTTGCCCTGTTTCTTCTGTATGTTTATTTATTTAAACAAGCCAGTCAAAAACTGTCCCATTACTATGGGATTGGTTAATAGCTGGAGGATTTCTTTGATCTGTTATTGAGTGCTGCTGTAACAGGAACCTAAGGATTGCAGATGTTGTGAAACATATTCATATATGGCCCAGGTGTTCCCAGTGTGACCATATTTGCAATCAAAATATCTTCTATTATTTGCATGATAAAGACTTTTAATGATCAGTTTGATTAAAAATGAATAAAGAATAATTATCTGAGGAATTATGCCTGAAGTAGGTCTTGAGTAATAGCAGAAAAAAACCCACAAACATTTAGTCAGACAATCTGTTTGCATCCTTTCACATTTTTTAGCAGCATGTCCTTTGCTGACTCAACATCTAAACTTTAATGAGCTTCTCGGTGTATAAATTGACAGCCTAGGCCCAAAATGACAGATTACCAGCTGTGATAGTGTAGCCGGCAGTGTTATAACTCTAAGTGTTTTGGAGAGGACTTCCTGTAAACAAGGGCACCAAAATGCATCCTCATGTCCTGTAGGTCGCATTTGAAAAATGATTTCAAGCACTTACACATGTTATAAACCATCTGAAAGCTAAGGTTTTTGGGATTTGAAGGCTACAATCATTTAGTAAACACTTGTTTCAGACCAGTTGCAAATGCAATTTACCTTTAAAGCCATACTGTAGGCTAGTCTAGTAGCAGATGATACAGCAACAAAAATGGTCTGGTTACATCAGCAAGTGTCCAGTAAAAGTAGTCCAGTGAAATGGATAGTCCACAACATGTCTTCTATCCGTAAAAACCCATATTAGGTGGACATGTAAGGGATTTTAATGGATTAATGATTTTTGGGCACTGGTGACCTTTATTTTAAAGTTGCTTGACAGGAAAGGGGGCAGAGGGAGGACCGTGTCAAAGCAGTTCACCCTCCGTACGTGGGGTGCTTGCTCAATAACGTAAACTATAGGTTTAAGTATTAAATATTCGATTTAAAGATTGAACAGACTTTGCTGTTTTCCTCATAACATACACTTTTTTCTTTAATTTGATACAGGGTTTCTAATTTGTAGCATATGAATTCATTGTTATTGCATTTTGTAAAAATGAATTAACATAAATGATAAAAAAAAGATTAGATTCAATGAGGCATTCAGTTGTGATGTTAAAGGTAAAGTGTTTACAAATGTTTGAAATCAGTAAGTACTAATCCCACATCCTGCATAGAATGCCAGTCCACCACAGAGAAAAAAAATCACTCCTGTTACCGCAGCATGCATATCTTTAAAAGCAAGCCGAAGTACCTAGCAAAGCCCACACATTTATAGGAGATCATGCAACACTCCACATAGCCAGAGATTTAAACCAGTAACCTAATTGCTGTTAGGCTGTGTGAACCCCCCACACCACTGTGAGGATTATAATCAGGTTAAGGTTGGTGTTGGACTGAAGGGTTAAGCATTCAGCTGTGATAAGTGGGGTTGAGGTAAGGGGATGTCAAATGCATTATGTCAATAGTCTATCACCACTCAGTGGCTTAGCAGTGTGGAAAAAAACAGACCAAATCTGTACAACTCAACATATTTTACTAATATTTATAGATTTTCCCTTTATTACCTGTTTGTGCTTAAAACAGTAGAGTTATCCAAAGCCAATATACAGTATTACAAGGACATTAAAGAGGACTGTCTGCAGTATAGTATGATAGGATCACAGCAACTGTCTGTTGTAAAGACTTAATTGTCAAAACTGCCTGATCACAGATAGACAAGAATTGCAAGAAATGCTCAGCACCACATGTGTGATGGTTCCCACAGCAGCAGATGCCTGCAGGACACATTTTGCTCTGATGACGCACAAAGAGACACCGACTCAAAAGGTGAAAGCATATACAGAGAGAACATGAGGAAAGTCTGTTAAAAGCTTTTATTCGTTGCAAAGCAGAGTGTGTGGAGTGCTTTACCTTCCATTGTAATTACCATAAAGATGCTCCTTTTGGTATTTACTGCTTAGAACAGTGTTTCAACCTTTTTTCGAGCCAAGGAACATTCTTTTCATTGAAAATCATCACAAGGCACACCACACACAGAAAATGAAACTCTGTAGCTTATATTAGCAATAGAAAGTAATTCTTGTCAAAGTGTCTTAAATAAAAATCAAATATTAGTTGGCACAATATTTGCAGATAGTAATTAATTGGTTTTCAAAAAAGGTTTTTCAGATCAATGAGGGGAAATTGGAAAACAGTGATAGAAAAACACTGGCTTATAAAACGGAAATGTGTGAATACAATAGTCTGATTCACCACTTTAAACTGATAAACATTCCCATAAATTGGATTACAAATGGCACCACAGAAAGATCCAATACTAAACCAGTGAGTACTAATTTACTACATATTTACTCCGTTACCATGTCAAATAAATGTGCTTGCAGTAAAAAAAATCATCTCCCCTCAAATTGTGAGGCTGCTGCTGCATGTATGTGAGGCAAATGATGCAAAGCTTGTGCTATCGTACAGCACCTCCATGTGTCCACGAGTTACTATTACACATTTTAGTCACAGCTCGATGGCGACCCCTGCTGATCAAGAAAGAAAAACAACTCGGTGCCTCTTTCTGCCGCATCACAGCGATCTACACTGCAGGCACAGCCAGATGTTAATTAATCAAAGCTTTGACAACAGGCAAGCTGGTGATGCTTTTGTGCTTGTGTATGTGTGTCTTTTCCTGAGGTAGACGTTATAGTTAAATGGCCTACCAGTGAGCTTTTAAATGATAATTAGTCTCAGTTGTTGCCATGGTCACGGGAGTGAACCGGCAGAGGAGGCAGCGTGACATACAGGGGAAGACATCAGCAACTGCCTGCTCACGAAGATGCTGAGTTTGGAAATGACGTGCGCAGCACTAGATGACATTCGCTCTCCCTTCAGCCACCCGCTTGCGTACACAGAATTAAAAACGTTCATCAGCTTAGATTGACACGGCCAGTTACGTTTTTCATGGAAATGTAAGCCATTTGAAAATGATTTCTGAGCAAGCAAGCTGATTGATTGTTTATAGTACAGCCTTGTTTCATTTACTGCTTCCTGTTTTTATCGGCAGTAATTTGCTCTGTATTCTGTTTGAGATGTTTCCAAGCTGGAGATAATGAGTGGTGCTGCCAAGAAAAATTTGAAAGTACAAGAAAAACAGATAAGTCTGAACAGGAAAAGCTTGAAATGAGTGAGTCACATGTACAATGTAGAATGTATACTATAAAATCTCTAAAGATAGATACAGGACTCACACCGTGCATCATAAGGCGACTCTGTCGTTTAACATCTCTGCCTCTCTGCTGTCTGTCAGCCTGCAGGGTGTGAGGTGTGTTACTGCGTCAGTCTATGTGGGATGTCCTAGCCTTTGTTTAACCAAGGGTACGGCATTAATGTCTGAAAGGAGATTATGTGCTTATTGTGGTATAGAAATATCCTAACAGGAAGTTTTATTAGCTGTGGAAAAATCTGTCAATGCACCTCTAGCAAACAGACACTTAATCAAGTTCTGCACTTTAGCAGTTGGAAAAATTACACTGGAAGCTATAACCACAATTGAGCTGCCTTGAAATCTAAACACATCTGTTTATACTGAAGGAAGATGTGGGAGATGACTCATCCGTCCATATTGGGGTTTGTCCCTCTTGTTATACTAAGATGTTCATCTTTGTCTGTTGCCCTTGGATACAAGGGGTTTCCAAATGGGAAAGCTGCCATAAACAGCAATTTAGCCCTGCTCAAGACATATAGTCTTTCTGGAGGCTGTCACACTGAGGTATTGATTCCAGCCTCTGAGTGTTCTTAAGGCAGTGTTATGTAATGTTAAGCAAATATCTGATTACCTCTGATAAAGAGGTTATATGGCTGGATAGATATGGTTGTTTGTAATCAGGATTATTCATAGATGAATTACGGTTACATGAAAATTTCACCAGAGGTGCTGCACAGATCAACTTAGAAGCAATTAACTCTTGATGTTAATCTGAGTCTCTAGATCGAGAGATTTTCTGTTATTCAGTCTTGGCAGAGTAACAGATGACATCCATTTGTTTTAGTTTACATGTCTTCAGCAGAAATAGGGCAATATAAGCAGAAGTGAATTCAGAATTTGGAAATAAATGTGTGTTTATGGCATATTTGCATGCAAAAAGCAGAGTGAGTGTAACTGCACAAAGAGATAAAGCCGATTTATTGAATGGAGGACGGGGAGGAACTTTGGTGTGTTGAAGCAGTCCATCTGGTTGCCTCACTGGGACACTGTTTCATCCAGCGTGACATTTTCTAATCCAAATCATGTTTAATGCATGCCCTCTGATGGCCACTGAGCAATGAGATACAGGGATTTATGTTGATACAAGAACTGTGCATTTATGCGTGCGCAAGTGCATGTATGCAGGCATCAATCACCCACTGCTGATTCATTTGCATAGTTTTACGCTACGCTAGTTTTGATGACGGACACTTGTGTGAACTCATTTCAGGTTCACATTGATCTTTAAAGTCTATTTGATGCGATAATGACAAAAGTGGTCTCTGAAAATATAACTGAATTATGAATGAGAATGCTGCAGACAAGCCTTTGTGCTCTTTTCCTCTTCTTTCATTTCATGCGCAAGTCCACACAGATTTCGCTCTCACTTAAATTTCAAATTTCCAATTTTATTTATTTACAAAGCACCCTTCAGGCCAGGGTAACTCAAAGTGCTTTACATACTGTATGAAAAACAATGTGCATAAAAGAGAATTAGAACAGTGTTCACACAACAATATAAAACCCACAAATGACATTTCTTTCACACACAAGCTCACATACACACTCACACAGACACAAAAATAAAGGAAAAGGTTCGCTCCCCCCACCTGCCCCAACCCCAGTCTTCCCAATCATAAATTCTAGTCCCAAGTGTCTCTTTTAGCTGTAAAAAGGTAAAGGTAAAGATATAAATTAGGTGAAATAGAAATAAACACGAACTAAATCACTAAACTCATACACACAAATAGGCATTTGAAAAGATGACACAGTTTATCTGAAGTACTTCTCTGCAACCTTCATAGACTGTTTGGTTTAAGCAACATTCTGTAATTCTTGTTTGTCAAAACAGCTTTGACGAATCTCAGGACGATCATCCACTGATGCTGATTCACAGATCGCGTTCAGCTTCTCCTGGCCTGTGCTGCTTTGACACAGCAATAACTTATTTCAGTGTTATCTGATTATGACTGCGCTCCTTCAGGAAGACTGTCTGAGGTAACTTGAATTTTCATGCTTTTAAATGTATTTGTGTCCACCGTCCTCTTTAGTAAAAGGGCAAAATAGTTTACCTGCCTTTTCAGATGCATTTTTTGCTTTCAAAATTATTCAAAAATGTCTATCCAGTAAATGCACCACTTATCAGTTTGTGCACTGCAGCTACTTTTTGCTGACATTTGGGCTGGAATAAATGCAGTATTTTCTTCAAAGGCATTTGCAAATAAAAAAGAATTCCTTCAAAATGTTAATTTGCTGGCATGTTGCTGAGGCCATTTTAAGCCGCTATCTTCATGGAAAATGTAATGGATTTAGTTAAAGCCAACTAATCCAGCTCTACCTCCTGGTTTGATTATTCTTCTTACTCATTTAAAACAATAACAGAACTGAACAAAATTTCAACTGAACTGAAAACACGCAGGCAGTTTAAAATATTCTGCACAGAAATAAAAAATAATGTT
>JBBDHI010000001.1:15655319-15670556 GCA_037177115.1 Craterocephalus stercusmuscarum
CTGGCATTTCGTAGAAGGCATTCATTTTCAATAATACATTAAGTTTTTTTTATGTTTGCAAAACCAAAAATATCTTTTCAAATGGGAACCTTATGCAAAAAGGCTTTTGCTTGGACATCTCCCCATCTCATGTACTTGTTGAATAAAACATCTGTCTCGTGCACAAGGTAACGACAGCGAGAGCGAGAGGGCTTGTGTTTGCAGAGATGAAACTCCCTATCCTCTACAATGCCTGGGAGAGTTTAGCCTTGATGCATTTTACACCGGCCCAAAAACCTGCGTTGACAAGTTATCTGTGACCTGTGGTGAGAGCGGGAGTGGCTGCGGTGAAAATCAATCTTTGCCTCTCCTCTCGCCTTGAATACCAGCAGAGCAAACAAACAGGCCTAAACAATACAATATATACCACATATCAATTACACTAAATGCCTCAGTATCTATACTTCACTGTCCCAGGCACACACCGGTTACAAGGCACACACGCTGCTGTAAGACGATAATGGTGCTGCATTGTTCCTCGCCATCTGGAGGACTGATAAGACCTGCCTGTGCATAGTTGATAATGAGAACAGGCACAGGAAAAACTGAGTGTTAAACATTTCCTTGGCCCATGAAAAAGGTTCCATTAAGTCCACTGACCCCAATTGAATATTAATGAGCTAATTAACGGATTTATTGTTATGCGCAATTTCTGGAGGGGCAATTTTTTTCAAGTGCTATTATTTTTCTAATTATTTTCTGTACTTTTTATAATTGAATCTTTGTAGCTGCCAGCATCCTGTTTGTGCCTTGGCAACAAGAAAAAACATTTGGCATCTGTTTCCCGTTCTTTTAGCTTGCTGTTGCCACAACAGAAACTGAACAATGTCCTTTTTTGACACCACTGTGTTCATCATGAGGACTACACCCCATGCCTCCATTAGTACACAACACAACCACCAGATATTACTATTTATTTGTAAGGGCTTTGCCTGTATGTTTTAGATATATACATGGTATGATGTTCAGGTGTTGGAATACAAAAGTACAATTACGTGGTTTACTGCAGGCTACATTGCATGGAGGACTTAACAAAGGTTTAAATGGCCAGTGACAGCTGGGCTTGATAGATAGCATAATCAGCTGATGTAGAGGATGAACAGACAACTGGAAAGTACAGCCAGTGACTGTTGGAGAAGGTAACCTTTAAGGGGGGGATGTGGATCATTTATACATAGACTATTGACAAAATATTTGAGAAAAGAAAAAATGATATCCTATGGTCCCAGCCACCTTTATCCACATGTTGTTTGGTCATGTCCCTCTTGTTCAACTTACAACAGAAGGCTGGAATTGAGTAGCTAGATTTCTACCTGCAGTTAAGCGGTGATTTGTATGGTTTGGATTTTTCAGACGTACTGCTAGAAATAAGGCCATGAAGTAAGAGCAATCCTCAACCAGAAATTGTACTTATTTTTGAAAGCAATAAGAAGCTACGGCGGTCATTCTAATAACCTTTTTCGATAACAGTAATGTAATTATTATTACATTTTGCAGACTGCATGTTTACCTAATTCTGTTTATGGCTTAAACTCAATTCTTGCTTAATAAAACCATCAATATCTTTTGGTTACTTCACCAATATAACTTGGAGTAATGAACTCATTTTGTTGTCGCATGGAAATTTTGTCTCATTACAATAATTCTGCCTGATCCACTCGGCAGCCAATATTAAGAGTAAGGCCCTACAGTCACAGACAGGGTTATTATGCTATACATCACAAAGTGCATTAGGCTCATAAAACCTGTCAACAATAGGGCTGCAAAGTTTGTGTGCAGCCCAGCGGGTTAATATATTTCCTCCAAAGACTGACTAGAAGTGTCCAACCTATATTGTTGCTTCACTTAAAGCAATTTTCTGCCACTTAAGAATTCTGGATTCAATATGCACCCCCCTATCCATCCCATTACTTACCCATAAATGTTTCCCATCAAATATACTTTTTTAGTCTGGCATAATTTCTCTACAGAATATAGCAAGACTGGCAGTAAACCTATATTCAATTTTCACTGGGCAATTTGAAAGACCTCATGATTGAAAATCAGTGAAATTACATCAAATTCAGACTCAGGCTTTTTCTTCATAAATCAAACATTATGGCTCATTAGTCTTAGGAACGTTTCAAGGAAAGCCTTTGTGTTGTATCCCGGATGGATGCAACAGTCTGATTAACCAGATGCCCCCTACTAGTATAAGCCTGCTGATTGGCAAGTCATCTCATATGGGATTCTCAGCCACTTCCAATGAGGAAAAGAAAAATATGTTCAGGAACAACAACGTCTGAGCTAGCAAATCACACATCATGACAGGCTGAAGGTCTTTATCTTGCAGTGGTGTGCAAAAAGATCTAAAGTAAACTTACGTTTGCTTTTTAAAGGGGACGTGTTATTATATATCACTTTTTCATGTGCTTGAAAATATCTAATTAGGTGTCTGAAAGCACTGCCAACTAAAATATTCAGATATAATCAGAACCTTGTTACTTTGTTTGGGGCAGCTTAGGTCTCAAAATATGTCATGTGGTGAACCATTTATATTTTCAGGGGAGAAGTGTGTCAACTCTCAGCTCAGTATTGTTGTACAGTCTCTTTATCTCCTCTTTACTTCAACTTGAAATCATGCTGCATTTGGTGTACTCTGGATGTGAAAAATTGTGTCTGCCAGCTGTTCGTTGCATTAAACAGCAGTTTGACAGACTTGATTTAGAAAACTCTTTTGTACAAGTCAATGTTAGTTTGATGATATCGTTGCATTTTTAAAGGAGACATCAATAGAAATACAATATTAACAAAGTGTATGTGCTAGACACTCTTTTCTCCCAGTAAAGAATATAAATAATAATGGGAAAATTGTGTGAGTCACAGCCATGTAGCTAACCAACCATCTTTCAGCACCATAGACAGAAGACATGATCACAGGTTCATCTTTACTGACTGTCAAGTTGTTTTTACTTAAAAAAAAATCATCAGATTTCCCAAACAGTGTCCCAATATGATATCATGGTCATTATACTGTGTGTTAAACTACAATAATTGGCACAGTTATACACGGTATATATATTATTTGTTATTATTTTAGTTTGACAGTTAGTTAATGGTACCAGACAGTTCTTTTATGCTGTAGAAAAGTGGAGCTGCATCTGGTTTTGTAATACAATGCCCCAAACCTGACATACATTTGGAAATATACATTTAAGTTTTGATATCTAATCCCTCAAACATTTTGGGCATCAATGTTGTACATATATTGTGGGACTTAAATAACCCCAAAAACATACGCTGCCACAACTTAATAGCAATTCATTACCATTTTAACTACATCACTTTTTGCAGTAAAAGCCGTTCCTCATTAGTTTTTGAGGTTGTATTGGCAATATGCATTCCATTTACCAACAACTGACATCCCTTGATGGAAGCCATGATTGCCTGCATGGCTGGCAAGTGAGTTGTACACACACTTAAAAAGAACCAAAGTGGGGACAAAGATCAAACAAGAGAGCATGGTAATTGTTTTGCAAACTGCATGTCAGCATGAATGTGTGGTGCTGAAAGAGCCTCCTTTGCACAGCACTTTAAGGCATCAAATGCAGTTCTGAAACAGCTCAATGTTTTTTTATAAAGAAGGCAATCTTTTGTAACAATCAATTACGATACATTTCCCCCTTTGTCTAGGCACTAATAGCTCCTGTCTGTGCACATGGTGGGGCATGTCCTGTAAATATACAGTGTTTTCCTTTTAAATGTCTTATAATATGCATGGCGAACACAGAAACACACTATGACAGAGGGATTGAGCATTAAAGCTGGAAAAGCAATTCGGCTGAGCATCTGAGTCAAAGAATTGAGAATGGAGCAGTTTGTGGCTTTCCTCCCATTAGCCAGATTGAATTACTGTGTTTTACTTTTAAGGGCCATCTGTTCTGGTTTAATTCATATTTCTAAATCTGTCATGTTGTGCGTGTGTCTGTGCATGTGTGCCGAACGCTTCTTTGATGGGTGGTAACATTTTTTTGCAGAAAATAAAGTGATGTGTAGACTGTTGTGACATTTCTAACTTGTATGAAATGCTTTTACAATTTGCAGAGTTTTCTAGATATAGCACCACCATGCATGCCTACTATTAGCTGCATGGTAACTGACAACTCCGTGTCGTCAACAAATTATCTGTCTGACGTATGTTTCTTGTAGGACAGCTGTCACATTTACAATGCAGCACAAAGCACAAGAAGGTTTGTCCTACTTTTTCTCTCAGATACATGATATTCAAAGGGAGAGAAAAAGACAGCAGTATGGTAACGCAGATAAAGAGATGGAGTGATGTTCGCTCAAAGGCTGCAGTGAAAGAAGCTTCATATTAATTAACAATGTGAAAAGATCAATCAAATGCCACAAAGTATTAGAATAAGCAGATAGATCAGACTCAATTTCTTTCTATCTTTAAAACTAACTCTTTTTTGAGTACTTGCACTCCCAACCTGTGCAATGTTGCTGTGCATGATAAATGCACAATGAGGGAAATTTTAGAGCAATATCATTGATCTGGGTGCTAAATGTTTACAAAATGCATTCCTATGTTTTTCCTGCTTCTGTTTCCTCACACTGGGCAGAGCAGAGGTGATTCTACAGCAAAGATCCTCACACGGCTCTGTTGGCTGTCTTGTTCTGACACTTCTTTTTAATCCTTGCCCTGGGTTAAGACATATAGGAGAAAAAAAAAAACAATAAGGTGTACAATGTCCTTAAAGCAGCACTTCTGAACATGAGTAGATTTTTGTACTTTGGCACCTTGTAACCAGAGATGTACTGGCCATCTGGCATACAGTACCAAGCATTTTCCATGCATTTTACTGGGAATTAATGGTAAAGGCTTAACTGAACACATGCTATTTTGATGTGAAGTTAACAAGGCAATAATGGTGGAAGCTGAAAAGTGAACATACTGAGGTCTGGACTAAAACCCGAAGGCTTGAAGGGTGGAGGCAAAATTCATCCCCTACCCCAACCTACCTCTTAATAAGTGTGGCAATTATTGATATCATCAAGTGTGAATACGTAGAAATGTAGCATGACAGGAGCTGTATTGTAGCACAAAGATGTTTCATATTTTTCCATGGACTCTATATATAAATTGTGCGGCCCTAAGGTGTAGTGTGTGGCACCTCAGCCTCGAGCAAAAGGGTTGCTGGTTTGAGCCTTGGAGAGGGGTTCAAACAGAGGCCTGTGGAGTTTGGATACTCTTGCTGAGCATGCCATGGTTCTTTCCGGGTACTTCGGCTTCCTCCCACTGTCCAAAGACATGCATGTTAGGTTAACTGGACACTCTAAATTCTCCAAAGGAGTGAGCATAAATCGTGGTTTCTCTCTGCGTTGACCCTGCGATAGACTGGCGACCTGTACAGATTTACCCTGCCTCTCGCCTGCTACTAGGCTCCAGCCCTCCTGAATCGGACTGAGCAGTATAGAAAATGAATGAATGTATTTACATTGTCACATTAGATAGCTTTGATATTAATCTTGGAATCAAGCTTTTGTTTACCCCAACTGCTGGACAAATTTACCTCAAATATGTGTAGTGACTTTTGTGAAATGCAAGAATGAAACGGCATAAAAACAGCCAGAGGTTTTCATGTGTGAGCGAGTCTCTTCTTATGTTTCATATCAGCAGTGGCTGTCATACAAGTCCTTTTTTAATAAGTTATTAATAGTAAAAAAGAAAGAGCATTTCTACTGTTAGCTCAAATGTTTTCAGATACAAAAACACTCATTAATTTCACTCTATACAAATGATCCTCATATGTTATGGATAAATATATAAATTCAATCTAACACATAAGAGAGCTTTTAATTTTATTAGTGCTCTCAGGCATTTCCTGTCATGTCATGTACTTTTCTCCTTTTGGCTGAGATGCTGACATGAATTTAGGCCTAGAAGAGCCTGTAAAATGTTCATGATCCACTGTGCTGTTGCAGAGATGGAGGTGCATGGCTTTAGGGGAGAAACCATTTCCCTGGCAGCAGAAAGACTCTCCAGAATAACCTCTTCACAGCCCAGCAGGCCTTGCACTGTCACTGAGTCCCACGATTGAATTGAATGGTCCACAGATTACTCAATTATTTCTATATAGCAGCCTTCCATGGCAGACTAAAGGCCTATTATTGGAGGGACTGAGACCATAGGAACTTATTACATGTGTGACCTTTTAAAGCCTTTCACCGTGATGGATCTCAGGTGAGAATTTACTGGAATCAATTTTTATCTGAAAGCTCGATGCTTGCTCACCAACACAACCCTGTGTGAAACATTCACTTTATAAAAAAGTGGGGAAACCAAGAGACAGGCCCTTGACTACTGGAAATGGGCAACATTTTAAAGCACCCCAAGTGCCTCTGTGTCCTTTCCCCCTAAATTAAAGAGAATCTGAAAAAGAGGGCTGGTGGAAGTGCTGGAATATTATGCTTAATCAAGGTAGAAACACAAAGACAGAGCCGGTTCCCCAAAGGTTTACATCAAAAGGAGCATCCCACTTTGTGAGCTATTTAATCAGTTAAAACACAGATGGCAGGCTGCCGCAATTAATTAATCATATATGAGGCATCCTGTACTTGCTAGCAGAAAGTATGTCAGTGCTACAGAGATCTCGTTTGGATTTCATTGTTAACTGTGTGACACTACAACAATCACGAAATATGGGAAACTTTGGAACTTATTCTGAACTTGAAGTATAGAAATGGCACCATCCACAGTGCAGCATTGATGAACTTCACATGGGGATGCCCGTTCCACCACTTGAGCGACCCAGTGCCCTAGGGCTAGTTGTAACTATTCAGCATCTATTGTCATGACACTGATACTGCCTGCAATGCTGCACATGCATGCTAGTCATACCATGTACAACACACTGTGAAACTGCAAATATTCTGTGGATTTAAGCATGCATAGTTTATTTTATGACTTAGAAAATTCCTAGAAACCACTTTAGATTTGGGACAAAGCTTAAATCAGTACTGTAGAGACACAATTGTTATAGCGTCAGACTTTACTGCATCCACAAATATAAGTTAACACTCTAGTCAAAGATTAAAACATAACCAAGCTAGGTTTTTGCTAATTCAGTGGAAACAATTTTTTTGCAGCTTAAACAATGCCCAAAGCCATAAAAAAGAAAAGAAGACGTATGTCGTAATTCCAGGATCATTCCCTGTTTAGTCAAACCCACCAAGCAATGCTGTGCAATAAAAGATTTAAAATAACCACTGACACAATTTCAAAAGGGAACATTTGTGTGCCACAAAGAGCATCACACTTTTTGTTTAGGACTGAAGCTAAAAGTTGACACCATTAAAACACTAAGAGGCATTTGTCTAACCCTCAAGCTTTTAATCAGAGTTTCAGTCTTAAACTATTTCAGATTTCTGTATTTATAGGTGTATTTCTGCATTATATTGGTAATTGGACGTACAGTAAGAGGAAAACTAGGCCGAAGGTGCTAAAAGTACTTTGTGTTGATAAATTCACATATACCAACCACACTTCCACTTCACATATTGTGTATAAAAGCAATTAGTAACAAAGCCTCTGGCAACAATGGAGGGGTGAGTGAGCAACAATACTTTCCTAAATGTTTGCAGGGGATCTTTTATGCATCTGTTGGCATTTTACCACTCTTCCCTCATATCACCCAATAAGCAGGAATATACAGAAGACACCCGACAGTATGTATTATTTGTTGTTGGGGTTTGTCATACTGCTCTATTCTGGATCGGATTCTGACTTTGAACATATCAGGCTGAATTTGAGTTGTTAAAAAAAGGACTGTAATCGGTCAGACTTGTTATTTTTTAAATGTAAACCAAAAGAGAATTCCTTCCTCCTTCTTTTTTTTATTATAAGTGATGTGAGTGATTCAAAATAGCAAAAATCATAACCTAACGTTTATGTTACGCCATTGGGTACATTTTTGTGAAATATCATTGTTTTGATTATTCTACTAAAAAACTGGTAATTCATAATTCTTCAATAATTTTTGCCAGAAGTTGTAGTATGAATGAAATGTTATGGCATGTTTTCCCATTAGATTCAGTGGGAAAGTGTGTCCAAACTTTTGACTTGTTCCTCATTATGGGGCCAAAGTGAAATGGTTAAAGTAGATGTAGTGCAGAAAAACAGAATTTGTCCAACTATACAGAGACATTAAATGAGCAACTGGAAACTGTTCAAAGTTGTTTTTTTGTTTATTGCTATGGATCTGATTTGGAGTTATTTATTTATGGTGGATTTTGAGAGAAGGGGGATTGGGCATGAGGTATTTGGGATTGATGTGTTGGTAGAATTTAGGCTGCACCTTAATATTATTCTGTCATATCTCGTAGCATGTACTCACAAGCTTAAAAGGCTCACATGTTACACATCAATAGGTTAATAGCTTCATTTTGAAAGTGCGCAAGAATTGTTTAACAACCCTTAATGTTCCTATAAAGCATATTAGTTTTTTTTTGTGTGTGTTTGTATGCTGCAGTTCTTGTCCCATTTGAAAGGTTTTGTTCTTCCTCATGTTTCTTAATGGTCCCGCTTCTGAAGTGCCCAGTCTGCTCTGATAGGTCAGCTGGCTTGTTAAGGAAAGTGATATGAGAGACAGCTGCTCATTTTTTCTTTGAAGGAATCCCAAAGTAAGCATGAGGAGGTCATAATGCAAATGCATTTCATGGCAGTGTCGTCAGGTCCAGGAGGAATAGTGGTAACTGGAGGCTATGGGCTTTGTAAAACTGCAGTCCTTTTACACACACAAAGCAGCACAACACACTAAGCATGGAGGGGGAGGGGGGGGGGTGGAAAATCATAATATGCCTTCTTTAGATAACATAAAAATGAAAAGGAAAGGATTGTGAGTGTTGACAATAAAGTGGTTTGAGCTGTACTGTTTGTTGTAACAACAATGTTGCATGTAGTCATGTGTATGCAAATGACTCATCCCAGCCGAGTTTGTACACTTTCACAGTTTTTCTTTTTGACGTTTTGTCCATGAAATGCTTCTGTCCAATAGCAATCATGTTGTGTCCTTCTGAGCGTAGGGAGACAGCATCAAAACCGATAACAAAAATACTGCATCTTCTCCAGATCATCCATACTCAACAAGGTGGCGCGCGCTAGCAATTCTTTATGAGAGAAGAAACCTGCACATGCAATGAAATCCAATTTTATATTTCATTCTGCGTACTACAATAAACACAAAACAAGCCCTAAATAAGCTTTTCAGAAAGCTGATTACCAAAGCAATTTATTGCCAAGTCCAGGACTGCGTTAAAGCAAAGCGGTGCTGGAAAGTGAAGGGGCCCACATTCCAAATCTTTCCTCCCTCAAGCTCTTTGCTAGCCATGTTATTAGCTGGGCTGTTTGGTGAGGAGCCAATCTGATCAACTTATTTCACTATACAATGCCACAGCTTCCATTGAAAGCGAGGGGGGGGCGAAAAGGATTGCGATTGAGGTCATCCTTGCATCCATCACGGTGGTAAACACTGCTACTTCTATTACTGCACCAAGGCCATTTTCAGTGTTATGGTTCTTGCACAACAGAGAGACAAAGCTCAATAGCTATAACTGTAATGTCATTTTAATGCTTATAAATAGCTGATGTATCTGAAAGTGTTTATACAGGATCAGGTCTGTACACCGCCAAAGTGAATTAGCACGCTTTAAATGATGACATGCACTCTATCGTCACCTGCAGAGAAATGCTGTGATGGCAGTGTTTTCGTTTTTCTACAATCAGACACACAAAAGCTTCTGCATCTTGTAAAGAGAGATCAATCAGATAATTTGGGCTCTTATTTTATTTATGCTTTTTGTTCCCAAACACTGATAAGATCATGAAAAATGTTTGGGGGTTTTTGTCTGCAGCATTGTGTTGTAGATAACTTAAATTAGCTCCAACTTGAGGAGGAATGAGCAAAAAAGTAAAAACTCTGCATAATATTTTGGAATATAAATTGAGGCTGTGATGGCACAAGAAAAAAAATGCTATGTGGGGATTATTCACAGTTATATAATGTTAGGAAGAAAACCAGGCGCTTCTCATTTTGGTCACTTATCCCTCATTGTAAAGGTCTGTATATTTCATTGCTGGTGCAGCAGCTTAGGGGATACATTTCAAAGCAGCAAATAAAAATTGGCTAAACTTCCAAAATTAGCACTTCAAAGTCAAACATGATTTGCAGCGAGGGAAGGGGTGGAAGCAGTGTGACTGTGAAAGTGTGTTTGTAAAACTGTGTGTGTGTGTGTGTGTGGTGGAGCTGATGTGCAGAGTTCAACATTAGGCCTTAGAACCAATTTCTAGGCAAATTGGTTTCATTTAAGAATGAGATCACAGAGTAAGCAAACCTCTTTCAGGGCAAGTTCATGCATCTGTAGCCATTTATTTCAGTTTTATATGCACTGCTGGTGCAGGCTGCTTGTAGGTAGAATATGCATAATCTTAGCCATGGGCAGTGTGCTATAGTTAACATGTTCACATTTACCTGTTATTACCGTGAATTTAAATAGTTTCTTCTATTTTATTGCATTCTGTCACAAAGAGATTCAGCAGTAATTTAGCATTTTGTTTTCTCTATTCCCCCTAGCTCTGTTGTGGAATCAGTGCTAATCAAAGCCACATGTAACTAATTGCCCTCTCCTGTCTCTTGCTTATAGCACAAGTAGGTCCATTAGGCATTAATTGAACGTAGGGGCCTTTGAATGGTGATGAAAATCAGCTTAGTTTTAAGGGTAATACTTTGACCACAACGAGCATCGAGTAAAGGCCATAAATGATCTATGCAGATGGTCAGTGTCATTACATATTTACTACTGCTGGACAATACGGACAACAAAGTCCGATATTGTACAGAAACAAACTGCATACTGTGTATGCCATTGAACTAGTTGCAAAATGAGTAAAAATGAGGAAAATTAATTCAGTTGTTGCAGCTAAATAATATCTTGATAAACTCCTGTTAGCAACAATCAACAGAGGTTTGCTCACAGTCACAGAGAAAAGAGGTTTACACTGTGTCACAGTATACAGAAATAAATCGCACTGTCTTATATTTACTCTGTGTTGTATACTGGAGTAACACGTTTCTGTAAGGGTATAAAATATATACTTTAATAATCCTTAGTTACTGTAAGAATCATGATGTTTCAATGCATGAATCATTGTCCACAAATATGTACACATTAGTTTCACAACTATGAGGAGCTGCTCTTTGATGAGAGGAACCATACAGTACTTGTTAAGTATAACATGAAACTAAAAAGTCTTTAGAAGATCAGAAGCAAAATTTGATTTTCTTATGACCCACTAATGGGAAGAAGTACCAGATCTACACAGTAAACTGATAAACATAACCTAGACAATGTGTGTAAAGGGTTAATCATATCTGAACCATGTGATGCAAATTTTCTTCACCAGCTCATGTCAGATTTATGCCCCACCCCCATTCCAAGAGTCCACATTGTAAGGCAACTTTGTTTTGTGAAATCAGCTAATTTGGTGGCAAATTAACGTACAAGCTAACTGTGAACATTTATTAACTTATCTTTTAAATGTGAAGTAGTCACATAAATCAACTACAGCAGAAGTTCATGATCCATCCCATGTTTAATTATCACAAGTCTCTACATAAGTATATTATTTGCATCCTTGTTATGACTTTTGCTATGCTGGGAACTATGTGGGGATGTGATACCATGCCACTGTCACATTTACAGTTGCATAGGCAGAAAGGTCACACACTTTTGCTTCACTTCACAACAAACTTCACAGGTTTTTTTTATGGCAAAATGATGTTAATGTATCAAGCAAAAACTGAGAACATACAGTATAAAGAAAAAGGAAAACAAACAAACAAGAAAAGCAAACAATTAAACAAATGAATGAATAACTACAGCATTCGTTCCACTGAATAAACTAACCCTGGCCTCCTGGGTGAGAGTCCAGGAAAATAAGGTTGCACAAATGACGAAATCCCTTACAACTCTGAATGCTTATTGTTCTTGCACTCATATTTTTAGTCATGTCTGTGCCACAATTAGTCTCACATTTTAACCTAACTTCAGAGCCAGAGCGAGAAAAGGGGCTCGCTGTCATTCAGCCAAAGTTTAGGCAAGGTTAGGCCAGGTTTATTTTTGTAGCACATTTTAAGACAATTCAGTGCCTTTTTAAAGACATAAAAAGCATTAAAGCAAGGTGTAGAGGAATCATTAAAAAGTAGCTACATTTAAAGCAAACATAAAAAATAAATAAACAAATAAAATAACAGTGCAATTCAGGCCAAAGAGTTTAATCTGTCTTGTGCTTCTCATGGTATGAGGGTTCATAAGGTGCCTCTTGGCAAACTCCAGATGGGCCGTTATGTGCCTTTAACTGAGGAGTTGCTTTCCAGTGACATCTCTGTCATACAGGTCTGATTGGTGCAGTGCCGTGGAGATGCTGGTCCTTCTGGGAGGTTCTCCTCTCTTCCCCAGGGTAAAGCTGGAGCTCTGTGAGGGTAGTCAGCAGATCCTCAGCCCCCTCTCAGACTAAGGTTCTTCTCCCCTTATTGCACTATTGACCAGGTGCCGATCTATAGCAAGAGTTGTGGTAGTTCTTGTTCAAGTTATGGATGAGAGAAGCCATTGTGTACACTGGGACCCTTCAAAGCTGGAGAAGTGTTTTTATACCCTTCCCCCTATCTGTGCTTCAATACTGTCCTGTTTCAGAGAACTTAATGGCATGTTTTGTGCTCTGACATACACTGTCAACTGTGGGACCTTATACAGGCAGATGTGTGCCTTTACAAACCATATCCAGCCAACCGAAATGGATGGAAAAAATTGCCCAGGCTTTTATGCAGATAATTATTAGCATTTCCCATATGGCAATAATGAGTCTGATTCCTCGCCAACGGTTGGACATCACCCCAATTTAGAAAATAAATCAGCAGAAGGATACTTTCAATATTACCTGTAGTATTCAAAATGCATCCACTACCATTAGTTTCTTCTAACCCAAAAACTCTCAACCATAAAATTAAATTCAGTGTAATTAGAACTATGGCACTGCTGATGGATCCAGATTGAAACACAGAACCACTAGTTTCACTCAGATTTTTTTTGGCAGCCTTTCTACTTATCTGCTCTCCTTGCAGTTTCTCTATTCAGTGTGCAGCCTTTATGACCACGCTCTGCTGACAGCTGCCCCTATGTCAATATGAATGCTTGTCAAGAGAGATTATACATCACATGAATCGAGGCAGATAATGAGCAAGAGGGAAGGGCACTTTTTAACACCCCCTCGTGTGCAACATATGACACCAGCCAAGCTAATTAAGCAGATGCCATAATGCAGTAATGAGGAACACAGAAGAGGTTGGAGAATTCACAAACTTGAGTCATAACGGTGCAACATTTGGTGCTTAAGAACTTCTCCACCAACACAAGCAGATGGGAATGCAAAGCTGCAGTGCATGTGCATCAGTGTGTATTGGGGGTTTATGTGTGTTATGTTTGGTAATTCTCAGTTTGAATGTGTCCTAATGGTACCTGTGTGCAATCTTAGTGTACAGGCATTGGTACATTTATGTGTCCGTACACCTGTACTATGTGTGGACAAACACATACAAGTATAAAATGAATATAACCTAATATAAATTTAAATCTGCATGTATCTGTGAATATGCATAGAGAGAGGAACACACTGCTCTTAAAGTTAAATTTGGGGACAGTGCTTCTTGGTGAGGTTTTTCCTCATTATTTTTCAGGGAAATGAGCAATCAGGCATATTGCAAGGAGCCTGATTGTTTCCCTCTGTAAATCAGTCCAGGAATTGCAATTAAAATGTTCTCTTATGTGGTATAATTGATGTCTACCTAATCCTTTATTTGCACACCTGCCAGTGAGTCTGAATTTTTAATGAATTTCTAATTAATGCTCTTTGCACACTTCATTTATGCGTTAGAGATTTATAGTGCTGTTCTGTGTCCTGCTGGTAGGAAAGTGCCTACAAACTGTCTGGGTTGAAATATAAAGTTTGTCTGCTTTGTCCAAAAAAAGGAGAGGGACACTGTTGAATAATGAAGAGATAATGGGTCTTGGACATTAAACATATGAAAGGTCTTTTGCACACCCCTGAAAGCTCATTCATTTCTACGTATGTTTTACAGTAAGCCACACAGTGAAATTGAAGTGTCTGTGGTCTTTTGAGTGTACTGTATGTATGTGAGGAATGAGCGCTTGGTGAATAAAAAAAAAAAGCCTTATTATCTTTACCATGTCTTGAGACATTTGAGCCCTTTAGATAACACTGTCTTTAACTGCAGCAAGTGATGTTTTAACCACAGTAAAGCACCACAAGCATAGATTTGACCTTTGAGCTTTATTGCACATGCTATACATTGTGCAAAAAAATAATCTGACTAAATCAAAGCTTGTTCGCCTTTTAGTGTTGGACATGTCACTTATGGGGTCAGGTAGGATGTTGATGTCATTGTACCGCAGTGAGATTAAGAGCCATTGACCCCTGTCCAGGCTGATGTAACATGTTTCTTGTGACTGAACATGAACATAAATAAAATAAGTAATGAGCCCTTTTTCTTTTGTTTTTTTTTTAATTTGTACTCTATAAAAACATCCCAGTTTAAACCTGACCATTTATGTGATATTCTTACTTGGGTAAAGGATTATGTTGGAGTAGAGAAACTGCAGGGAAGTCTGAAGATGGATGGCCCCTGTATATCACCTTAAAGCTATTTTCTGTAAGAATGTATGTGTAGATGATACTTTTTTATATTTATTAAACTAACTGCAGTTAGTTACCTCACTGTTTCTGTTTGATTTGATCAGCCGTTCGGTATATACTCGTGTTGTCTTTGTTGGGTGGGATTTAGACTTGTTCGGTCATTCGTAAGCTGATTTGTAAGACTTGTGAGTTCAGTATAAGCTAAAGCTTTTTTTAATTTTCTACATTTTAAGAAATGAAAAGTTGAAAAGAAAAGTTGTTAATTTCTCTGTGACTCATCTTGCTTGCCTTCTTTGATTGGGACAACTACTGTACACTCTAAACCTAGATTTAGTTTGAACAGAAACAGGGCTAGTAATTAATTTTCACTTCATGTTCTGTACAAAAAGTGTTTCATGTTAATATGAAATAAATTGTTCCTTATAGTTTTTTGTTTTAACATTGTG
>JBBDHI010000001.1:15678525-15688824 GCA_037177115.1 Craterocephalus stercusmuscarum
ATAGTTAAATTAAGCCTGGTTAGAGAACATAAAGCTTGAATTTAAGTAGCCCTAAAATGACTATAAAAACTAAAAAAACAATACAATATTACATGTAAAAAAATCTGTACATTTAAAAAAGTCTGTTGCTTAAATCCGTACAATAAATGTTTAAATACTATACCATTAAGTTAAATACCATCTATAATGATAGATACAACAAAAATGCTTAGCCCACAGTGACTACATGGTCCTATATGATGGGCTCTGAACTTCATCTTCTCCTTGTATTCTGTGAGCCGCTTTGTCAAAAACAAATTTCCACTGCTTTGCAATGGACAATAAAGTTTTTCTGAAACTAAGTTGATGCACCTTTGCTGAAGAAATCCCTTTTTTTTTCTTCAAAACTACACAGCTTTTGAATTCTCATAATTTTATTTTTCTTTACATTGTATGTGTGGAAATGTTCTTACTTTCCCTACTGAACAGTTTGCATTTATTCTAGATTCTTATAGTGATCTCTATTTCAAATTATTTTCAAGTTTTTTCCTGACGACATTTCTACATCAAATATTATAGTTCACTAAGATCGTTACAGGTTTTAAGAATGTATGAGACAGTTTGTACTCCCGTTTGTTTTCTTTGCTTAATGCATAACTGGATAAACACAAAAAAGTGAAACGGCTTTCCTACATGATTGTTTCAAGGGGTGAAAGGCTGCACGCTGCATCAGTTGGGGCTGAATAATTGGTTGCAGTTGAAATATATTAATAACTGCATTCATTTTCAACTGACTGGTTATTACCTGCTTCGTTTAATGCAGGGGGTTGTCTCATTTTTTCTGGGCACAGGTAGGTGGTGTATGGCTACATATATCTGCCTAATCCCTACTTCCAATCCTTTTCCAACACAGGAGAACGACTGTACTCATTAAAGCAGTTCTTGTTTCGTATCTATAAATGTATCCGTGTGCTGGTTTGGGATGTTGCGCGCGGAATTGGACGGCAGTGCCATAAAGAAGCTCTCTTTCCTCTGTTATTGAGTTATTACAACGGGTCTTCAGAGAAAAGAGGGCTTCTTTAAGTTCTTTCAACTTACTGCTTTGCTAACTTCAAACCCTCAAAGCTTCAGCAGTGCATCATCTGCCTCTCCGTGTTGCATCCCTCAGATTGGGCTGTGGCTCTTGAAGTTTTCTACCTGTTCTCTGAGCTCTTTGAGACTTCCCAGCCTGCGCAGTGTCTGTCAGATTTCATAAGAAGAAAAGCTGTTAATGCATGCATCGCATGCTCTGACCTTCCCCAGCAGTTGTGTCTGTTTGAAAGTGTAAACCTTTTGTTCTGATCTGTCTTGCCCGAATAAGAAGAGCAACTGTAAAGGACTAAGGAGGGGACTGATTTGAAAAACAGTCACACCCGTATATCTCACTATCATCTTCCCTCTGCTTTTCTAGTGGTCTGTGGAAAACTTAATCTTGAACATATTGGCTCTTCGAGTTAATTATACCCTATTTTGATAAGTGAAGGACTATTATTTCCCTTCTAGTATATGAAATGAAAGATTAAATGATATCTGTATTGAAGCCCTGATGATCATACAATTACTAGACTGGCCCAAGACATAAAGGC
This sequence comes from Craterocephalus stercusmuscarum, assembly GCA_037177115.1. Classification (NCBI taxonomy): domain Eukaryota; kingdom Metazoa; phylum Chordata; class Actinopteri; order Atheriniformes; family Atherinidae; genus Craterocephalus; species Craterocephalus stercusmuscarum. The sequence continues at coordinate 15,680,130 of JBBDHI010000001.1, forward strand.
TTAATTAATTTGCGGTAGATGAAAGAATGTAACAAAGGTGCTTTAAAAAAAAAAGAAGAAGCTTTTTTGTTGCATGGATTGCATGTGGATCAGAAGTAGACTTTTTGCTGTCGTATGTTCATTAGGGGCGGGAGAGGATGCAGACTCAGGTGTGTACAGGCATTTTTTGCATGTATGTTTAAGTCAAACAGGAAGATTTAGTAACGTGAGCGCTTTCAAGCTGCTGATGCCACGGAAGGAAAACCACAGATGGAGCTTCTATAATAATTAATGTGAGCATGGCAGGGTTCCAAACTCTGGGAAATAACCAGTGTGTTTGATCCACGGCTCGTATTTAATGAAGTGCAGGAGGCTAATTCTGTGAACTGATTTAACTTCATTACCGCAGGTGTGGGTAGTCTTCATCTTTTTACTCGGGGAAAAATGGACTGAAAAGGAAACTGGGGCCGGGTGGACACTGCATCACCTACTGTCGGATGCTCTGGTCTCTCAAACTGCCTCTTCTCTGTACGCAAGGCGAGGTTTTTAATTTGTTTCATAATAGAATTCATCTCAAGCATCTCGGCCATTAAGTGTTCTGCATTTGTCGCGAGCGGAAGAGCAGGCGAGTGGGATGGATTTCATTAGACAATCTGGGGCAGCAGAGGAGCACAGCAAGCTCTCCTCCTTTCCTCTTTTCATTTTATTTAAATTTTTGTGTTCTAACTCTTGATTCCTTACGCCAATATCCTTTTTTTCATCCCCACTCTGACCCCGATATCTTACTATTCTTCCGTGCCAGAAAGCTGTTCTTTCGTTCCCCACTTTTCCAGTTAGGTGCTCATGGCTCTCGGGTTGGAGCTGCCGTCCTTTCAGCTCGTGTATTTCACTGAGTGAAAACTCTGAACTTCATCATTTTCGCCTTCTCTTGGTCATTTCCCCATTTATTATTACCTCATCTGCACCATCTGCCCCTTCTGGGAGCAACATCAGGTCTTAGTGGACCTCTCACTGCATCTTAAAAGCATTAACTGTGGGCGGGGACTGATAGATGGTAATGGCCTATCTCAGCGTAACGTCCCTGAGCGCCTCTCAAGTGGGCTGCGAGCTTCTTCCAGGTCAGAGGAAACGCTGAGATGATAGTAAAATGTCACTGAAAAGTAATCATATGAAATTAAACTGCTCGTTTAAAATGTAGCCTCTCAAATTACAAACAGCAAACTGGTCCGAAGCTAACTAAGGGCAGAAGCAACAGCGAGATAACAGTGAGGGAGCTGAGGGATGAGTAGATGGGAGGAAAAATCGGGTAAGGGGAAGGGGAAGGGGAGGAGGACAATGCAGGACAGGGAATATTTTGGGAAGGAGGAGGGGGGGGGGACATAGGGCACCGGCATCCCTAAGTCGGCCCCAGGGGGATTCCCTCTCAGATAAATGGTCGGGAATGTGACCTAACGCCCAGGAAATGGTCATGTTTAATTTAACAAGCAGATGGCAGGGGCATCTGAAGTAAGACGGGGGGGTGGGGGCAACAAGCCTGCCGGGAGGATTCACACAGCCTACAGCTCTGATACAACAGGGAGCTTTCATGACAGAAGCCTTCATGTTCATGTGAACACACAGACAGGCATGAAAATACAAATGAACGACAAGGTGCAAATGGGTTTTTAAAGGTATAAACAGATGAAGTGGTCAGCAGTTTAATGGGAGCAGTTAGTTGCTACTGTAATATTTAGACATTAACTGACTGGATAAAACAAAGTTTGCTGCAGAGAGAAGAATACATCAATTTAATGGCCCATATCCGTACATGCTCAGCAATTTTGTGTCTCATTTGTTGCTGGTATTTAACCCGGGTATTTTAATCAGCTGCATAAACAACTTAAAACAACAATGAGATATTAGCAATAAAGATCCAATATTGGCAGTCTAGCTCCTTCCATTGATAGATATGATGGGATCTCATATCCACTGATGCTGTAACATACTTAGAACAATATTTCCTTTTATGGAGATCTGCTGCTCAGAAAATAGATTTGTTTCCATTTGTGCTCAGTCTTCCCAAAGCAACATCACCTTCTGCTAAATGCCTGCAATGAAAGATGGGAAACTCCTGTTGGGTTTGGCCATGATCTAGTTACACCAGTGAGGAAGAATCTTTGGGTGATTTCCATTGATCATAGCTGTGTGAGCGAGCCACAGGAAGCACATGCTGAAACCAAAGCTAATTCTACCAGGAGGTTAACATAAAGCACTTTGAAACACGCATCTATTAGAATGGCACCGCTTTTGTGTGTGTTGCGAGTGGAGAAAGGGGATTGGGTGTATTTCTTGCCTCAGGTAGTCCCTGCGACAGAGGATGAGGTTGGCTTTCGTATAGAGGGTGGAGCCCACCTCCCCCAGGCGGCAGTCGCAGCAGGCACATTTGAGACAGTCCTCATGCCAGTATTTGTCCAGGGCCTTGAGCAGGTAGCGGTCTTTAATCTTGCGATTGCAGCCAGCACACCCCTTCTGTTTCCCTTTGGGCTGGACGGAGAGCATCGGCACACCTGTAGTGATAAGGAGACAAACAGCCATGCGTGATTTACGGCCCGGGAACACGAGTGACTTTTCATGTTCTCTTTTTGATAAGCCGGCTGCTTCTCGAGGCGTCTAAGCCTGGCCTTGCACACGGCCACAGCACGCCGCCTACCTGCTTCATATGCATTAAAGAAAACATTCTTCCATGTAGATAGGCACGCAGGTCACATTGGACCACAAAGCTTTGGCTCACTTGTTCCTCTAAGAACATGTTGTAATACAAAAGTTACATGATCACGGGCAGCGGGGGCTTCGGAGGACGGGGCATGTCTTAAGGATGTCTGCGAATGAAAGTCACAATGCGTATGTAGCTTATTGTGGTATTTACAACAAGCTGCGGAGTATGTTACTTACCTACCATTTCATCAAAACCCATTTCACTCGACTGTCTGCAGCTGTAAAAGCTCCTCTTGGGCTTTGTTTGGTATAGATTAACATTAACCTTTTAAAAAGCCTCTGACCACAAAAACGCTGCTACCAGACCCCAGTGAGATATGTTATGGCCTAAGTGCCTTTTAGCATACACTCACTCTGTGTGTGTTTCATACAGGGACACACACACACACACACCCACACACTGCTCCCTACTCAGAGCATTACAGCCTTTCCTCCTTTTACACTTATCTGTACTCATGTGTCCGCAATGAGCGGGCCTAAGTTACCAAACTCGCAAATTGCCCTGCTGTCACGCAGGTCCCCTTTAAGTGCGCCTTTTAGCCTCCTAAAGGACAAATAAAGTCCATTTAATAACTGCACTAAACACTAATAGTCTATGTGCGGTTGACATTTGTGTTTGGACTAAAAGCCCCCCTCAGGCCTCTGCTGGTACAGAAGCAGGGGCGCGTAGCTCCCCTCTGTAGCACTAACAGGTCTGCCACAGCTGAAAGCACAAGACAACAGCTCTTAAGACACTCTCTCACACACTGAGCTATTGATCCGTCTAAAAGAACACACAGTGGACGCCACTTGCCACTCTACTTTCAAAACACATTTCTCCCTCTCTTTCTCGAAAAAAAAAAAAAAAGAAAACCTGGACATTCTGCATGGCAGGGGGGCAGGCCAGCGTTTTGTCCGTGTGAGTAGCTGTGAAGGCCCGTTTTAAACATGTCGCGGAGTTTTATGCAAAATATTGCGGATTTGTTATTCTGTCCAGATGAGATAAAAAGTTTTTATTTGCATCTGTGTGGCAGCAGACTATGCACAATGGTGGCGCTGTATTGTGTAGTTAGACCTGCTATTTGGCTGTTTTGCGGAGTGATAAACAACCTCGGCCGGCGTGAAGGAACTGCTTCAGTCTGTGCCGGTTTTCTCACCGAAAAGACTCTTGGTTTGCTCTCTTTTCACAAAAATCTTCCACCGCTTTTAGCAGAGCTCATGTAAAATACAAAATCATTTCCCCTCTTCATCTTTGTCTCTTTAACAAACACACACACACACATTAACTGACTCACAAAGTGACTTATTGAATCCAGATTTGCGCTGCAATTTTTGGCCATCTCCACATCAATAATGCTACGAATGTAACATAATTAGCATTTCCCCTTTTAAAAAAAAGAGGTGAAAGAAATAGGAGAGCTTGTTAGTCAAATTTATGGCTCGGGTTTATATGTCAGTAAGTGCTCCGGTGGTGTTGAGCCGTCTTATTTCTTTATCAGAAGTAGAAAGGAGAGGCTAATTGGTCCAGCGCTGGTGATGGGAGCCATCAATTAGTGTTCCTCCTGCCCTCCAGCTCCCTCACTTCCCTCCCTCCTCAAAACAGACCCCTTGAAGCTGCTGCATTAAGATCACAAAACCTGCTATAAATACCAATGTTCAGTGCAAATGAAGCTAAAAAGCTTCAAATTCAAGCCACACTGGATAAGGGCGGACTCTTCTACCTGTATTTCATGGCTTGTTAGGGGAGCTCTCTGCAGGTATGCCAACAGTGCTCGCCTGACAGGCTTCTACTGAACTAAAAACAGTCTTAATGAGCAGAGAGGCTCTGCGCACACACACGTGTGTGTGTGTGTGCGTGTGTTTGGGTGTGTGCTTCAGAGCTCGTGCAAAGCAAAAGAAAGGAGTTGCTTTAATTCCCTCAAGGATCACAAAAATCTTTAATTTGCCTTTTATGACACCTAATTAGTTATTCTACTCAAAATCTTTGCTTTAAATAAGAGAACTAATTATACAAAAAGGTCGTTCCTCCACCTCTCCAGAACTACTTCTAATTGGTTGAGACCACCGCCTGCCACACACCCCTTAAACATATCTTGTGTGTTTTACAACACGTTTGAAAAGGACAGAGCTTAACCTATCCCGGTGTTACTGTGTGCTGCTCACCACAACCTGCTGGACACTTTAAACCCTGCGCAGCGTCGTTAAATTCACACAGCAGTTTGTGTCAAATATGACCCCAGCTCTATGTTTGGAGTTTTGTCTGACATTCCTTTTCTACAAGGATGTGTGGCGGTTCACGTGCGCTAACCCCACTGCAAGCGTAGGAGAGATGTCTCAGGAGTGGAACGCCTAATGTCTGCCAGAAGTGCAGTTTTTCATATTCCGGTGATGCCTCCGTCGAAGCTGTTGCAGGGAACAAACATGGGTTTGATGTCTTCTGCCAAAGCGGCGTGTGGAAAACAGCTTTAATAGTAGCGCAGCGAGCTGTAGCTAAAACCTACTAAACAAAGAACGGTGACAGAAAGAAAGTGATTGTGTAAAGTAAATGTCTTTTCAATTCCCTTAATACCATGAAACGTTTTCTTGCACCTGTCACCACTCCGGGCACTCTGCGAAAAAACAGTGGAGTAGAAACTGCACCTCGATTCTCGCCGCCTCCCGGAAAGAAAAGCTGCCTTATGAAAGGAAGCAGCAGGGCTAGGAGGCAGCCTCCACTTAATCCATTCCATTTAACAGATACAAGTGCCGCTGACCTTCCAGTGTCATTTGATGTCACCAAATGCATGCCTCTTCACATCACAATTCATTCCTCCATGGGGTGCATTTACCCCCCTAAGTGGAGACAAAGCATTTGCCCTGCCAAATATGCTTCCTGATGACGGGGTGGGGTGTGTGTGTATGTGTGTAAATTTATCATTAGCAGTGCGTGTAAATCCCTGTCATCTCTCTCTCTTTCTCTAAGATTGTATCTCTGGAGAACATACAGTTAGTTTTACTCAGCCCAAGCGGCCTGTCACAGCATGTATTTTCATTATAGATAGCGTCCGATTTCTGTTACTCCTTTTACACCTTCGTCTCTACAGCTATCACAAAAAAAGCCCAACATCAATTGATTAACCTTTCAGTTTTTAGCTGAAATATTCAAAGTTTTTTCCAAAATATTTACATAGCAACACCACCAATGGCACTTTTACATTTTGTGTTTTACATGTAGTGTCCTGTGAAATTAACCCATGTCATTTGTGCAAACTGAAGGAGGACTGGCTATTGATTTTGCATCCACAGCTGAGACTGTGTGAATCCTAAATTCTGCACCTTCCCTACTTATGTCACGGCGACAGTTTACAATTACAACAGTTAGAGAAGCATCTGAGAAGCAATCATTTATTAAAAACAGCTGGCAAATTATTTTAATGATTAACTATTCTTCTAAGTAAATTCCCTCATTTGTGGTATCCATCAGTTCACAACTACACACACGCTCCCAGTGGAACAGCTGCTCTTATGGGCACTCACCCTTTAATGGCAAACAGTTACATCTGCTTCTCTGTTTTGTTAAATGCCTTTTGATCAATTAAAAGCACTGACGCCATGGTGTGAGGCAGACTTCGATGGTTCATGGGGAAGTAAAGGATCTTGATGAGAATCACTCAGCCTTCCTGACACATGGGGAGGGAGGTGGGCTTTCAAGGAAGTGGAAGCTGGCCCTGGGTGGGCCTTTCTCTCGGGGCCCCTATAATTCCAGCTCCCAGCTGCACTAAATAAGAAAGTGTTAGCCACCAATGTGGTGAATGCACATACAACGATGAGCAGGAAAATTACATACTACAATTGCCAAATGGTTGCATTTATCTGGAACCCATGTACTTATTATCGTCAGCACTAGCTTCATTAAGCCAAACTCTGCTTCACAAGCTATCAGCCAGAAATTAACGGACTACGATGAATCTATAAACTGCTGCATGTAGTTGCCAAACTACCACAACCCTTCAAAACAGAATAAACTATTATATTATATTATATTATATTATATTATATTATATTATATTATATTATATTATATTATATTATTGCAGAAAATGTGTTAGTTCTGCTTTATACTAACTCTCATGGTCTCCCATGAGTTGGCTGCCTTCAGGCACCGATTTACCCGGGTCTTTTGTGTCTATCCGCCGCTGTAAATGCTGTGGCCATGGCAATCCCAAATAAAATTTGTCCCTGGGCCAAGGGTTGCTGCCACTAAGGTTAATAGAGATCTGATGCAGATGTCTCGCTATTGTGCACAGAAACCAGCCCCTTCCATGCAGCCTCCATCATCTGCAAAGACACGTTTTTCCGTCGCCAAGACAAAATACAAGACATCTGGTAATAATATCTGCTGGAATACACATGTCAGCTGAAAGCGGTCTGATGAGCCTATTCTGAATGATAAACAAAGACCACTGATTCATGTTCCTGTCGTCAGTTGGAGCATATGGAAGGAGCAAAGGGAAAGATATGCATGAGCACACACACTCACACTCTGAGGGAGCGAGAGACACATGCACACGCTCTTTCTCTCTAATTAGGTAGTTTCTTACAAGACCCAAGTCAATATTACATTTCAACCTGGCTGTGTGTTTCTCTTATAATTTGGTCTGAGAGACTTCTATATGACTGTATACTACTTTTCCAGATGGTTGTGTATGAATGCCGGGTTCTGTGAGGTGATTTCTGGGACTGTATGCCTGCTATGATTATGACATAATTAACACCCGCAGTAAGTGGGAGAGAGAGCAGACAGGGCTGGTGCAAGGGACTGTTCATTAACAAGATGCACTCTCAAACTTTGCAGCTTGCTGTAGCTAATAAGCCCCGCTGAAACGGAGCCCAGCCGTCCCTTGCATTGACCCTGGCACTGGCCAGGATAAGGGAGGGTTTTGTCTCCTGGAATAATTGCTCTTTTCACATGTTACAAGTGTCCTGACCCCCACGGTCGGCAGCCACTTTCCCTACCATAATTACTCCTGATCCGCTCCAAATGAGTCAGCCGCATTAGGGCTGCAATAACACTGGCCCAGCTTCAAGCGCGGCATGGGGAGTCTCAGCAGAGCAGCCTGGAACAGGACTGCCTTTTCTCCCAGCCCATGGTCATTTCCATCACGTCAGAGGTGCATTTCTTACACTTGAAGTCAGCACGAAGGCCCTGGGCCCTTTTCTGAGGCTTACAGAAGGCATTGTTAGCTGCTGGTGCTCACTACTGACTGTGGTTTGGCTGCAGACTCCATCCCAATTAAGGGAAAACTTCATTAGGCTGTTTTTTCCACACTTTTCAGCCCCCTATTATTTTTAATTTATTCACATGGGGTTAATTAAAAGAAATGTATCACAGAGATATGCAACAGCTTTCTAATTAAATTCATTGCTCCTGTTTTTTTTTCAAGACATGAAACTGGCAGAGTTTCCAAATTATTACAGAAAGCAACTTGTTCCAACACTTGGTTGCTCAGTAATAGGTTGAGATTGGAGGTCTGCAAGGTAGGCTGTCAACAGCGAAGTGCAGTTAGAAAGAGTGAGATGGGGAAAGAAAATTAAAATGAGGTAATAAGATTAATGAGGAGGAGGAGACACGGCGCCGAACATTCACGATTTTATCATGCAGGTAAACCTGTGAGAGCTCAAACAGTGGAATAGGAGGATTGTCAGAGTGCTGGCAGAGCAAAGAGAAGATTTCCCCCAGCCAATCAAATGTGAGGTGGTGGGATTTTTTCCTCCTGTTGATCTAAGGTATTTCACATTCAGAAAGCTGCCATTTCAACATTTTTCAGTCCAGCAGAGGCACACAGTAACTGAGAAGGAAAACGCATATTCATCTGCAGTCATCATTTAGTAGACCCTGACATCTCTTTAAGTCTGAATCTGAGAGTGGATAAAAGAAAAATCCATTAATTCTCAAATGATAAACTCTCAGAGAATAAGGAAACGTATCTTCCTATCAAAATAA
>JBBDHI010000001.1:15693123-15704277 GCA_037177115.1 Craterocephalus stercusmuscarum
TCTAGCATCTATCAAGTCAATAACTTATAGAAGTACACATTATTTAGTAAGTGATTACAGAAAACACTTCAAACTAAATTAATAATAATCAGTTTCTTGCACATCAAGGCAAATGTCACTTGAGATTTTCTTATGCATAAATAACATACAGCAGTCATTGAATAATTTCTACAGTTTTTTGTAATCCAGCACTCAGCTGCTGAAGAACCACAGTCATAGTGTCGTCGTTTAAACCTCAGCTTGTCTTTACTTTGTCATGTCTCTTCTCCATGTATGATGTTGTGATGACAGAATGAAGGAAATATTATTTTCCAGAGAGCAAACACTTTACAAAGTGCATTATAAGTGAAAAGAGCGCATTTAACCAGCGACTTAACAACTGAACAGTATGTTAAAAGTTTAAATAGTGTTTCTGAATATGGTCAGCTTTGCAGTGACAGGTGGCTGGAGACCTGCATCCAGCAGGTTCCAACACATGAGCAACTGACTACATATAAACATCCATTCATTCCTATCAGCTTGAATTTCGCCTGATAGTTATTGTTTCTTAGTTATGCATTAAAATGCTTAACTTTAGATAAAACACCAGACCTTTTAATTATATAACCTATGCAAAAAAAAAGAATTATCTTTACCAGCTTACATCTGAAAACCAAAGTTTAATATCAGTTTTTCATAACTGTGAATTTGCGTGACATTTCAATTTCAGTTCTGTACACACAACCTCATTTGGCAGCAGAAATTCATCTCAACGTTAAAAGCAGCATTTGTATTAAATAAAAGCGGCGGGCCCGATTTTGGTACAACACAACTGTAACACGGATAATCTGCTCCCTGTGGTGTGTGTTGTAACCACACATCTTGTTACGGAAATCTTTATGATAACATGGCAAGCATGAGGCCTCTGGCAGTAATAAAAGGGATGCTCTCACAGCTCAGGAGTGCATAATTGAGTTTGTGTGCCATACTGATGAGTGCAGCCATTTACATAGAAGGCAGGTGGGCGCGCTTGCTAACACGTGTCTCTTAAGTCTCAATTCTGTCCCTTTGAATTCCACTTAGATCACGGAAATGATACACATCTCCCACACTTCTAAATGTGAAACAATCAGGGCTGATAGGGATCTCGAGGTTTAGTGGTGACAGGCGAAATTGTCTCTAGTGAGAATTCTGCATTTGTAAGATCAGACTCAGATTAGATGGAATTAAACACTCATAGCTGAAAATGGTATTAATGTGGTTTTGTGGCGTATTTTGTGCCTTTTTCCCCTCAGCTTAGCTGGAATGAAAGCAGCTTTGGCGTGATGTGTGTTACCTGTCAGTGTGTTTATAACATATATGTCGGTACACGTTTTTCATGTTTATTGACAAAGAAAGATGTGGCTTGCGTGTTTTATTCTTTATTTGAAACACAACTCTATGTTGCTGAACTGTGTTTATGGTACAGTAGAGGAGATGCAGGTGCCTCTAATAAGGCTTAATTAAAAAAGAATAGAATTCTAACGGAATATCACACAAAGGAATGTGTTTGTAATATTGTTCAAGGCCTAGAGCACAAAAACCAGTTATAATTTCAATATTTGAAATGGCCAAGTTTAATTTTGACATAGAAAACCAATAAGCCGAGAAAATGGTAAGTACGCGAGAGTAAATTGCATTCCTTTGAAAAGTGAAAAGACTTAAGGAACATATAAAAGTAATCTCCAGCTGGAAATTAGAAATCAACCCTCAGAAACCAAATAACAGAAAAGAAATATTACTGTCCACTTTCTAAATCAATATAACATCGCTACAAGACAGTATTACCATGGAAACACTGGTAAAGAATGAAGCAATTCTTATTATTTCTAAATAAAAATTGGAGCCTGAAGCCCAAGTTTTATTACAGCAGCCGACAGATCGCCAGTCTGTATTCATCTGAAGCATTGCTTTTCAATCACATGTTTTATGACTGAACAAATTCCACTGGACAGGATGATAACCAGATCTTAAATTAACCTGCAAAGGTGACCAAAAAAAGAAAAAAAAAGGTCTGTGAGGGCCAGACTGTAGTTATGTTAATGTTCAGCAAAAATATGCCTTAAGTGTGGGCCCACTTTCCCCCCCTGCAGTTAAGTGAGAAAATGGCTGAGTTGCCTTTTTCCCCCCCTCTCAAATTAGACGCAAATTGGAGCCTCATATCAGAGGGTGAAGTAAAGTGTTGACGCAGAAAATTTTAGTACATGTGTTGCTATTCATTACCAACTATAACCCGCATATTAGCTCCTTTCACAGAGCTTTGCTTGTACTCCCTCCACAGTCATCCTTCGTGCTCTCAGTGCTTTACAACATACTTTATATCACAAGCTAACGACTTAACCATCCGAGAAAAAAGCGTTTAGTTTGTCACGTTCTTGTGACTTTTGACATACGAAGCAAAATGTGAAGGTGCATCCAAATGACAGTGACATATCTCAAACTAGTTCAGGTTTAATCAGAGGAAGTCATGATGATAAATGACAACTGACAGCATATGTGAAGCGTACTTCTACAGGGGGAAATCATTTGTATCTAGCAAATTTTCTCAGTGAAGCTCTAACAAACTTGCATAGAAATTCTCTTCTAGTAATCGGATAAATTGTCGCTCCCTTTTCTTAGAGGAGTCAGAGTTCAAAAAACAGTCCGCCAAACAAGCAGCGTCATTACTCTGCTGCCAGCTTGGTTCGAAGGCTTCCGACACAACACCAGATACGTTGATGATCCATTTTACAGGCCACGGAAAGGCCAAAATATGAACACTTAAGATACTCGGGCAAACACAGGCAGGCATAATAGTAAATCAATCAAGAAAAACAGAGCGATCGTACACTCGTGTGGCCACCCAAAACACCAACACACACCTCCTTCGCCACATACACACACATTTATTTGTGCAGGCACTTAGAGGATACATTAGACAAGAAGGTTGAATTGACAAGCCTATAACTTTAGAGCCAATAAACGCTAAGAGGGCACCATGGTGAAAGAGACCAGAGCCAAGCTGCTCTGTTGACAACCTGGCCAAAATGCTGGAGCTGCGCGTTGGGCCCAGCAAATAAAGGGTGAAGCTTTTAGGCAATGAGCAGCAGGTGATCTCAGCTTTTCTGCAAGTCCTAATGCTCCTAAAAGCCTCTCTCCCTGGTTCTGTAATTGGGCATCAGTAGTTAATGTAGTATTGACTGCATTACATGCTCCTGTGCATCCTTTCCCACTAATGCCATTTGCATCACCTTGTACATTTACCATATTGCTTAGCCAATAACTGTTAAAAGCAATCTGAATCATGAATCATATAGGGAACTTTTAGCAAGACAGACATCCAAAGGAGGCAATTTACAGTTGAGTTAATTTGAGTACATTAGCACAACCTTGCTTCAGCCAGACAGACCAATTTATGTCTCTGCCACAATCCTTTTATTGGTTCTTAGATGTGTAAGTGAAAGGATGCTCCGCTAAGACAAATGAAATATCCATTTTCAATCATAAATAATGGGTTACAAATGCATCCATTACTTTTGGATGAGACGGAGCCCTGGATGAACTTCAGCATACAACAAAAATACACTGAGAAATAAAACATGTGTTTTATGGTCCGTGAAGGCTGCCTCTGTGTATGCCAGCAGGTGGTCTGCATATCCTCTAAATACTCTTAAAGAAGCCGAGAATGAAGAGAAAATAATAAACTCACTCCTTTTAAAGCCATAAAAATCATCAAGTAATGCTGCTCTAAATATGTGAATAACCCTATCAGTGCACGAGAGCCATGCAGACCTGAATGTGATGAATTCACTGCACATCTGAACATCAGTTTAATCCAAAAGGGGACGTCATTAGAGGCGAATTTGATTTAAATTAAAAATAATTAGATTGCCTCACCCATTAACCTAAATACATTGAAATAGATAAGTAATGCAAGTAGGCCTATTTTGATGGAAAGTGAGTGAACGTTGCACGGCGCTATCCATAATTTGCAATCAAGCTAAAAGCACTCTGCTGTCATCTCCCATCCCGTGGTGATGTCAAAGGCTGCCTCGCGAACTTCACAGACGCAAAAAGCACTTAGAGGAGGCAGGAACAGAGGAGCCACACGCACCGCAGTCTGTGGACTGTCCTCAAAACTCCGGCTTGCAACACAAGCGTGGTCTAAAATCAACTCCTCCGAACTAAACTGCATTTGTGGAACTTCAAGGTTCAGAAAGCAGCCACACGATATTCACGTTTCCACGCGAAAACACGGACCCTGCCGTGACCGAAAGGGGGGTTTTGTAAAAGCCAACGTGAAGCGGAGGCTGCGGGAGCGCAGGGACCGGGGCGTAGGGGAAACACTTGCCGGGAAAAAAATATCAGTAGTTCCCTCCGGTTATTGTATCCTACGGTTGTAGATGTTACTCACCCTCTTCCTTGTCCAGCACCATCGTCCTGAGGAACGAGGAGTCCTTCCCCGGGCGATCCGTCCTCGGCTCCAGCAGGCTGCTCCGCTAGGTCTGCTCGCAGCTTCTGGAAACGGCTTTGAAATGCGCGGCTGACTAGACTACGCCTCGATTAACCAAAAGAAGAAGAAGAAGAAGAAAGGGGGAGAAAAAGAAAAAAAAACTGGAAAGATGAATTGCCTTCCGCACGTTTTCTCCCTCCTATCAATAATAATTCATACGCTGAATGCGGCGATAAACACGACGAGAAGCCTGTATCCGGGCTGAACAGTAACGCAAATAAACAGCGATCACGCAGCGCTGGTTGCTCTTGATAAATTCCATGCGAAGAAATAGGGCAAAAACAACGAAACGCGATATAAATCTAGAGTATCTTCGTAAGAGAGCGCACACACGGTCGGATCAGACGCTCAGACTGAACGGCTGAGCTCTCCTCGCTGTTACCGCTCTCCCGTTCTCCTTCTCATTTGCTCCGAAACAGCAACTATATTCAAACAAATCCAATTGCAAATCTGACAACTGCTAAAAGCAAACTCGCGCCGCCTCTCTTCCAGTTTGTGTGCCGCGCTCGCCTCTGCTGCCACTGAATAAATGCGCGCAGTTTCCAGAGACCCTCGGATTCCCCTGTTAATTAAATCAATTCATTATGCTCAGATCTGATTAGCAGCCCTTCCCCCCTCTTTGAATCAATTATTCAATACACAAACATAATTGCTTGTGCCAGAGGTGTCTAAGTATTAGCTTATTTAACTCCAAGGACACTAATTACCCCTAGGGCAAGGGAACTTTTCTCATTAATTCTGACAAAACACAAAAGCACAGCTAAGGGAAAGTGAGTGTGCGCGCGTGCGAGTCTGCCTGCCAGTCTTAGCGTGCGTGATGGAGAGCGAGAGAGAGCCTAGGCGGGGAGGCGGAGGGCAGTGCGCGCACGCACTTTGAGGTTGTGTTGATGCACGTGCGCACGCACGCGGATGCGCGTGTCAGGGAGAGAGAAAGAGAGACACTGAGGGAGAGTGATGCTGCTCCATCCCGTGCCTGGTACAGTTTGAGTATAAACATAAAAATGCGCTTATTGTTTTTTTTTTTTATTTTCCTCCTTCTTCTTCTCCTATATACTTTCCTCCAGAATTTAAACCATCTAATTGTGGTGTGTTTAGCAGTTAATTAGTGTCCAGACACAGTTATCATACAGGCTGCAGATAAACAGTCGTTTCAAGAGAGACAGCACAACAGATGGGCCGCGTTTTTGATTAGTGGGTAGATAGAAGGTTCAGTTTCGAATCTGGTAATATAATTGTTGCCTGTTATTGCCAAGATGAAAGTGTTGCTGTTTCATGGTGGAGCCTTAAATAGCACCACTTCCACTTGCCCTGCGGAGACTGTTAACCAATTAAGGGTGAGATCCAACAAAGATTAGCCATTTAGGAGAGTGAAGTGGAGTATAGCTACAATAATGCTGGTTTGTCAGCGGCCAGCAGGCTGTTGTGGTGTGAGCTTGCTCAGTCTGTCCTTCCCTTCTGTTACATTTTACACCAGATATTACACAGTCTAAGCACATTATCATTACTGCATCTCTATAATGAAATAATTGCAATGAATACGAGTGATATTTCCTTAAAATGTTTCTATCACGACCTGCATTAGACGCCGATTAAATAACCTTTTGTGCTGCAGAACCTAATCTATGAATCAGTGTTGTATCTGTATAATCTACAGTGGAGATAAAAGCTTTACAGTTTGTTTGCCAAAAGTGCATTTATTTTGAGTTGAACCACTCTGCAGTGCTTTTATAGATTCTGTTTTAAAAGTAAGCCTCCATGTGCTGCACATGCCTTCCCATTTGATAATTATCCAGCTCTGCATTTGAATAAACAATTTACAGGCCCTTCTAATGTAATGACACACTGCACATTTAGCATAAAAAGCTGGCTGTACGTCGGACATAGGGATAATTCCAACTCTCAAGGCAGCAGGCTGTGGTAAGATTGGGTTGGCCCTGAAATCAATGGGCTGATCCCTCTCTGTACAGCTTTCTGGCTGACATGCATGACTTTTCATCACCACGGTCACATAGACTGATGACTTATGACCACGAATGTATGTTTGCTGACCTCTAGCATTGAGTGAGTGACACATAATTAATCCAATCACACAGAAAATTGCAAAAGAAAAGGAAAGAACGGTTCAGTATCATCAGGGCTCGACTTCAAATAGTCATTTGACATTTGAATGTGGAGACCATTGAGTGAGGGCGTGAGGGGTGAGTAATAATGGAACTTGCTATAGTTCATTACATCACTAGTAAAACAGGTCTTAAACTATACATGTTGTTGCAGGAAGTGTCACCAGTGTCCAGTCCTCACTTGGAGTTCTTGTATAAGCTCCCATCTTGAAAAGGATCACATGATGATACAGTCATGTTTCACAGCGGCTCTTAATAAACGTAGTTCTCATTAATATAGATTGTCCGTGTGTTAAAGTCACAACATGGTGTGTGTCTGTGGATCATGGTGTACCTCTTTGTCCCTTGTAGTGTCTTGGGCGCACACCTCTTCCCACTCCACATCCAACACCTGGGTCTGTGAATTCTAGAAACAAGCCCCTGAGTGGGCTTCTCTACACAGTTAATTAGAATTCATTTCTGAGCATGCATTAGCCATGCCCATCTATTTATGGGCGGCTCTCAAATGCAGACACTACAAAACAGTGCTCCGTAATTAACCCCACCTAATCAGATAGCGCACTTGTGTTGTGTTCCTGTTCGTCCTCAGGCACACAGCCATTGGACAGGGGTTTCAGAGAGAGGATGAGCCCATTCTATAGTTCAGAATGGCTAAGCAGATTAAAACCTCATATCAAACATGATATTTACAGGCAAGGCTCAGTGGAGAGTGCTCCTTTTATGTGGGATGGGGAGAGGCTGCAGGGCTGGGCTTTTAAAGCCATGTCCCTTAATTGTATTCTGGCTAAGTGGGATGAATGGTGCTTTTTAATCAGACTACTGACGGGGCTGTGTGTTGTAAAAATATAGAGACGGTGCCTGATAGTTAAGATGCTGAATGATACGCTCTTAGTCCAGGCCTTCCAGCTTTCACAGATACTTAAATTAATTCTGGAATAATGCTAACAGTTGTAAACAATATATATATGTATCACTCTCTTTCTGTCTGTGTCTCTCTTTCTTTCTCTCTCTCTCTCTCTCTCTCTCTCTATATATATATATATATACAGCGTAGTGTTCATTCTATGATTTGAGTTAATCACATATAAGTGAAAAGAAGGCATGTAGTTACTTGTGATCTCACACTGTCTGCTCAGAAGGATACAGTGAGAGCTGCTGTACTTTGTTCCACCCAGACTTAAGGTTCTGCTCCACCTAGTGGAGGATCTTGGATCTTTCCCCTCACAGTTGTACACAAATGGCTTTGATAACAGAGGTTTAACACATCACATGTTAAATCTTAACCACTTTTCATTCTCCTCATAGTGCAGCTACTCCAACGGTGGGCGGAAAATAGGAATCTTTTTTGATGCAGCCTGGCAGGCTCATCATATAGGAAGTAATAAAAACTGGTATAAGCCCTGCTGTTCACCTAGTCAATTTGAATTTCATGACCAATCAAATATAGACAAGGTGTCATTTGGTGGGTAGGGAAGAGGGGAGAGTGAATCCCTTTCCCAAACAGTTAATCCAACTTTAATCCTAGTCATTAGGAATTAGACATGCCGAGCTGTCCGGCCGTGCCTCTAAATTACAATCAAACGGTTACCAATTACACAAATTATTGATGGTAGATTCTCTTTTCAACTGCAAATTAAGGCTATTAAGGAAGGCTCCTTTTTAATGCAAAAGTGACTAATTAACCAGCGGATAGGAAATCTGCTGCCCAGATATCAAAAAGTTCTCAGCACACATTGCAGAAACACAAGGGAACCAATTAGTTTAATTATCAAAACAGCTAATTAAAATTGCACAGTTCCTAATTAGTTCTTTGCTTTTGCCTCTAATTGACAGCATGGAGATAAATGGGCTGCCGATGAAAATGGGGAGAGGAGAAAAACAGGAGAAACTTCGGCAGAATATTTATGCTGACTTTATCTCCGTCTGTGTGGCAGCCCTTGAAAGTGGAAAATTAATGACCTTAATTCCCAAACTGTTTTTCCTCTAACGGTGCTCCCCTCTGCGCTCCTGGTGCATGCTCCTTTGTACAGGCCTGCCACCCTGCCAACTGCTGGAATGGGAAAAAAGGGGTACTTGGGGGTGGGAAGAAGCCACGATTCTCCTCCTAATGTGACAGCTCCCACCTAACAATGGAGAAAGATGAAAGAATGGAGCAGATGTAACCACTGGGAGCGTTGCATCATGGGACTGCAACTCTGTTGCACTGTTTTTTAAAAAGCACTTCTATCATCTACAGGGACAATAATTTGTCCCATGGAAAAGATGAAACTCTGCTGGGACGGAGATAAAAGACATTTAATTTTCCAGAAATACTTTAAGGTTTTTAATTAGAATTTTAGATTGATTAGTACAGTGCAGTGCAAGCCAGCTGCCTCTGAAAAACTGCACAAACATATATGCGGCCTAAAAACTGTGAAAACATCTAAGAACCTATTGTTGTATCCTCCAGATTTAGCTTTACGGTTCTCACTCCATTTTGGTATTTTCTTTTTAAGGGTCCTTGAAAATAAAAAAGAAAGATGGATCCTGTTTGGCTGAATTGCCACACTAGCAAACCTGAACGGCAAGCATTTACCTTCAAAGATTTTGTGTTAGGCTCCCTGTGTGCTCATGGTCCCTTTCCGTGTTGTCTGTCCTTCTAGCAGACACCGTCTCTTTGTCTGTGTTCCTGCAAGGCCAACCTTGTCATGTGTAATCCCGTCCCTCTGTCTGGATGCAAGTGACATGCAGGTCCACTTGGCACATTAGTAGATAACTATCAACTAATCAGTTTACTTTCGGGACTGCGTTAAAATGTAAATTACATTAATGCTCAAATTATGCATCCAGCTACGCAGATAGGCCAAACCAGAGGCCACATAATGCTCGGATCATCCAGTTAGTGCCTTCCACATGCAGTGTTAATGCACTCTGATTTCTGCTGCTCTGGTTCGAATCAGCGGTGATACGTCAGTCGGCTGGTGTCTGGAAAAGTGGAGGAGCTTTGCATAAAGTGGAGAAGAAAGCCTTTTTGCACAACCCCATTAAAGATGGCAAAGAGAAGACAGCTGCCCTTTGGATTTCTTTTGTCTAATTTGGTGGAAAGGACTTTCTGCTCCATGTGCATTCTCACATTTTCTCAGCTGATATTAATTTACTTGTAATCTGTGCGAGCACATTGCCTAAAGAGGGCTCACCAACATTCAAAATGTGATTTATCTGAACCTATCCTATCTGTCTCAGAATTACACCCTGAAGAAGCCGGTTTTGCTGCAAAGCCTTGGCCTGGAGGATCCTGCTGCCCGTGACTAACAAACACACGCCTACCACTAATTGATTGTCTTGTGTTTTATTTATGGTGCACTAGTAATTAGTGGACAGCATAATGTAAGCCATTCATTAGCACCTGGCTACCGCTATGGATTTCAGTGCTTTGTCTCAGATGCACACATCATTAGGGAGAAACAAAGACGGGAATTTATTAGCGTGGCTTCTTATAAATATTCTTCAAGTCAGTGTGCCTTTAAGGAAGAACACAGGCCTGTAAAACTTTTGTCAGCATTTGCTCACTGATTCCATTTTCTGCAGAATATGTTAAGGAAGAGCAGTATAAATTTAATTTTAATTGTTTTGTACACACGCCAGTGAAAAGGAACTGATTGGATACAGTTCAGAGACAGTATATTAATACGTTATTTTCATATGTTAATTGCTTTGCATAATCTCTCTCTTTGCCTGGTTTGGAAGTACCTGGCATTGAGAAGGGGACTGAAGAGAATAGAAGACTCCAATTTACATAAAACCAACTCCTCTGAACATTAAATAATAATGCATCTGCAAGCTGAAGGTGTGTTCAGTTAGCAGAAAGCACATCTTTATAATTTATAGTCCAGCTGTTTCAGTGCTTTCGAGTCCATCTTCCTGCCTGCCTGCTTTTAATGAAATCTTGTTACTGGAGAATTGACTAGAATGAATTGAGATTTTAATCCCATTGACGCTCCAGCATGGAAATGCACGCTGTTGGGAACTTATAATGGTGGGCCCTGTAATCAGGAGACACTTGTATTCGGCTTTCAGCAATAATGAATCTCATCAAATGTTAAAGCTTGGGTCGTGTGCATGGGGCTCAAATTTCAAGGTTTTTGACCATCCCCATTTGAGGAATTCCTGAGGGACTGTGTGATTACTCAAGTTTAGCAGTTTATTGCCTCATCTTTCAATGGCCACTGAAGCACAAAATTCTCATCTAGGTTGCTCTTTTTTTCTCACTTGAAGAACAGGCCAATATAGACTGCAGAACAGCTGCTTGGATCCCGAGGAACTGCTGTTGGCATTGCAGTGTTATTAGCTGCCACCGTCATTGTCCATTCACTGTCACACTTAAAAAATGAAGACTAAATTTGATGACTTAAAACCTTTGGTGTGATTTTAATTGCGATTTTTTTCCCCCTCTACTGTGATTGTGTCTGCAGTAGTACTCTAAAAGCACATGTACAAAATAATTCATATGTATATCTTCTTGCAGGGAAGTTATTATGAAATACC
>JBBDHI010000001.1:15768934-15780632 GCA_037177115.1 Craterocephalus stercusmuscarum
TTATATAAACCATAAATTAATGATTTACTTGTGAAAAAGAAGGATTTAAAAGCATGATACGATACCTTTAATACAGTAACCAAATAACGACCCCAAAAGGTCACACAAAGTGATTATTTCTTGTTTTCTCATTAGTTTTAGAAGATTATCACCGAATACCAAGGAGGTAATTTCTTAAAATATATCTCAGGAGATTACCTCAACATATTAGTGAATAGTCTCTCAACTAAAAAACCCAACTGTTTAGTGCTTCTCTTTTGTCTCCAAAGCTTGTCATCATGATGTCAGTGGGCTCACTTTTACCAACTGAGAGAGTAAGTAAATAGATACATAAATGTACAATTGCACAAAAAAGAACACATTCTGTTTTTTCTGCTCTGCCCCAGCACAACATCTTCTCCCACAATCTGAGGCATAAGTGGACACATCTTATTGATTTTCTTTCAAGCCGGACTGCATTGATTGCCGGAATATGGCAGACAAATCCATCTGGTTGTGTGTCCACTGGGACAAAGCATGGAGGCAGGCAGGGAGCTGTGGCTGGGTGTGTCACAGCAGGGGGCCAGGCTTCATTACAGCAAATAAGAGCCCACTGGCCTAACACAACCCCAACCCGACCCCCACACCACATTCTCCATCCTCTACTTACCCCCAAATTAAACTGAGAGCTTTTTAATTATTTATCAATACCATGCACTCATGGTGGATCAATCAGTGTGAATGGTTTTTGAACATAATGAAGGAGCCTGCTCTGATAGACCTGTGAAAATTGATTGTGATCTTTGCCATTACACCTTAAGTAAAGATGAGATGTGTTGACAGCAGCGTTGGTAATTTGAGGTTTGGGCACAGATGAAGTGAAGCACCCTGGGTGCTCTCCCCTGCCTGCACACAAGTGTGCTTCAGTAAAGGCAAACAGCATTTGTGATCAGAGGCCATCTCATCCTCTACCATTAATCAAGCTCTTAAACAGGACACCTCATCTTATCATCACATCACAACGTCTTCACAGAAGAGGGCAGACCTCGTCTTCAGGCCAGAGGCACCACACACCTCCTTAGAGAACACTTCTCAGAGCAAATTACACAGGTCCTCGCCACTCGCAAGGTTTCGAAAAGCTTGATTCATTGGGCTTCTAAGGTTTCAGAATGAACCTAAGCAACCTTAACTTTCCCTCTCTGCTTCCATATTTCTCTCGGGGTGCATCATGTCAAGCAGAGTGAGGAGCTATTCCATCTGGAATTATTAGCCAGAGACCAACAATGCAATCTAATTTTATACCAACACATTCAATCACTGTGAATTCGGTTTCACAGGGGCAGTAAATAAGACATGGAGTGCAGGTATTTCAACATGACTTAATGCTCGGAGATGAATCTTTGTACCAGAATTTTATTAAATTAGAAAAACATCACATGTCATTTGCTTACCTTTCTGTCCATTCAGACCCTGCCAGTAAATACACAGATATTGAATTTAGAGGATAGTTTGTGAGAAAACAAGCCAGAATAAAGCGGGGCCGCATAATGAGATTCTTATTTTATCCTTTTTTTTTTCCTGGCGGGGGTGGAATTGGATTATGGAGGACTTATTTGTATTTGATATTGAGCACTGCAAAATAAATTCACACCTATTCAAATTGAAATCAGACCTAGGTGCATCAGATAATCCTTTTTAAGATAGCATGAACTGACAGTCCAAGCCCACACACTGGAAAAAAAATAATCTACCCCTAACAAAACCAATATATAGCCTACCTTGCCAAAAGCATTCCAAGATTTTTTACAAATATTTACCAGTCAAGTACGTGCTTGATCCCCCCCCCCTTTTTCTTCCCCAGAGGCATAAACAGTTGCATCCATATTCATAGGGAATTTGAGCCTGTCTCCCAATCATCATGTCACAAAGAGTCTTAGCAAAAGCGCCTTCCCAATAGCTCAGTTTGTCGTTGGATCAGGAAACCTGATTTTGTTTTGAATCCCAGAGCCTTTTGAGACGTCAGGCCGCATCAGTGAGGAAGCCTGTGATGGCTGCAGTTATACGGCATGGCGGCTCCAGCTGCTCGTGAATCTTTTTTGAAATGGCTTATTTCTGAGGGAGTGTTGAGACGTAAGCCTGAAAGAAGGACAAGGTTTAGTGTGAAGATGAGCAGTGGGTAGCTGCTGTGAAGATGTGATGTGCTGCTGCTGGTGTCAGTGGTTGTGGTGAGACTGTGAGAGGCTCTAATGTGAGAAGGGATGAAGCAGTGAAAGAGAGGGGTGGTGTTGGTGTTGGAGGTGGGTGGTGGGTGTAATGCAACCTCGACGTGAACCCAAACTAGATGCGAGCTTCGGGCATATTTTCATCGATGCTGCTGGCATTCATATGAGCAGCTTAGCGATTTATCTCCCTGCTGGCTAGAAGCAAGTGGGCCTGCATGGTGTCCACTCTGCAGCTGTGTGTGCTAAAAGCTTGGGGGTCAGGTGGTGTGAGGCCATGTCTGTTGCACTGATCTCTGAGCTAATGAAGATCTCAGCAGACAGGGAGTACTTGTTCTGTAGCTCTGTTTTCACCTGCACCTTGCTGAAACATTAAGGCCATACAGATGTAATGACATAGTGTGGAGGAGGTGTAGATAGTCCCCTTCCTATTTCTTATGTTTCCGTGCCAGACCTTTGTGCATTATGTAGTGTGCTGAATTTTTTAGACCAGCGCAGCACCTATTATTTGTCCACAAAGAGCTGGTCTGTAAACCCATGTAGGAGGATGTTGTCCACAAGTTTAAACATCAAACATTGCAGCCTTCACACTGATTAATATTTCAGCCTCTTTGTGGGTCTTACAGGAACTACCAGTCCTCAACTTACTACTATCCTCTTTTTCATTGTTCTCTTATACATTTGTCTGGACTGTTTTTTCAGACAATGTTTTCCAACTCTAGTTTTAACAACTTTGTATTATATAGGAACATAAAGTGAAGTCGACCATTATTTTTCCATTTTCCCGTTGTTTTGGCAACAATCCTTGCTCATTCATTCTTTATATTTTACTCCTTTGAAGTGGTAGCTAAAGAAGGATTAATTCTTTTAGTTTTGCCCTCTCAAGGCACTTTAAGATTAAGGAATGATCATGGATTTGGAGAAAGATATAATTCGACTTTGAGGGATATATGCTCATTTAATTTAACTAAATGAAAAGATTTTTTTTCCACGCTTGTAGATTCTGACAAAAATCTCCCTGCAAGATCATTTATACAATCATTTAACTCAAGCCAGCGAAAAATCATGAAGTAAATTATTCACCCTAATATTTCTATTGTTAAATGACACTTTTTTCAACCTCTGAACAGAGAAAGATTGTTCTTTTACTTTTTATGCTGAATTAAGAAGCTTTCCTTGACTTAATCTATAGAACTCTGTAATGTAACTTTCTGAACCTTCGATGTTTCTGACTTGTTCTGATGGCATTGACATTTTTTATGTCCTTTCCTTGAGTCGTCATAGCCCAACAGCATCCCCAAGCTGACAAGCATTCTCAACATTTTTCTTCTGAGCTGTTGCCTCACTTTACATCTGAGTCCCTTTTTACCCACCAGATTACACAAAAACATCTGGAAATCAACAACTGATTCATATGAAAGTACACTGTGGCTGATTCAGCAAAGAAACACAAAAAGGACATTATCCATCTGATAAGGTCCTCTTGTGTTTCTTTTCTGAATCATTCAAGAGAGGAAAATAATAGAGAATGGGACAATGCAAGAAAGAAAAGACAAAAGTCAACTTTTACCAACTGGTGAGAGCTCAGATTAGAGGTAAGATGCAAGATGCATAATAAGCTGTTGAAAGGGGCTGAGAAAATCTGCTAGTTCACCAGTGCTTCTTTAACACAGTTGTAAGAATGGAAAGCAAAAAAAATTAATTGTACGAAATGTTGACCATTTGCATTGGAAATGTTAAGGAAAAACGGAAAATGATAAGAGAGGCTGGGAATGAAAAAGGGCCCGATATCATTATCCACACAAATTTACAGACTGTGTAAAACCTGAGTGTTCTTCACTAAATCCTCAATAGCTCCCTATGACTATGCACATCTTCCGTATTTTTTCAAAGTAAAGAAGTACTTTCTTTTCCTTGCCCTGGCAACACATACACTCAAATCTAGCAAAGAAAGAAATCAGCAAAGACGTTAATCAGAATATCAGAAAGTGTCAGCAAAAGGTTAGTCATTATGAAAATGGAAGGCCACATTCCATGTTTTTCAGTTCATTTCCAGTCCATCTTGGGAACATTTTGTGATTAACACACAGGGTTTTGAGTGGCTGCAAATCACAATTGTATACTAACCCTAATTAAGGAGGATTTTTTCCCCTGGACTTAATGAGTCATTGATTGAGAATTCTGTCCGATTGGGTCGAACTGGAAAGTCTAACGACTTAACTGCTGCTTACCTTTGCATGCAATATTTACTGGCCCATAAGGCACATGGCTGTGCACATAAAGACAAATGGTGGCATTATGCACTAATCTGATTTAGCTAAATCTGAAGTGACAGTGTAAGAAATGTTGTGATTATGAATATCTGTGGATTCTAGATATGTAAATGGTGTAATTTCACAGTGGCAGTGGAGTTTTTAGTCATACTCTTTAGTCGTATAGCGATAGTGACAGGGGGCGCGGTACAGCTGTATTATAGTAGTATCTTTGTGAATGAGAACCATGTAAAACACTTTGTAAATCTTACTCAGTATTAACAGGCACTACATAAGACTTAATATTTACCATTTCAATGTGATGTCAGTTGAATCAGATAGTTTGATGTTAGACCTGAACAGCTTCATTCACCAAGGTGATACCTGAAAGGTCTAGAGTCTGTGCTTAAAATATTTGAATGCATTGTTGGCTATGTCAGACCCTTCAACACCTTTTTGGCCAGTTCAACAAATTGAATCGTTGCTGGTTCTGTCAGCAAAAGCAATCACTCTTATATGCTTATATGCTTATATTCATGCATTTCTTAGTAAATATTTTCATGAATACTTGTCAGCCTGACTCAAAACTGCAACAAGAAGTGAGGCGATGACCTCACCGAAAGCAAGGTGATCTCAAGACAAACATGGAGTCAGCAGACAGCTGATTGGAGAAAGTCCTACAGGCCCTGGTGTAGATCATACTATTAATCACCTATATAGTATCTGCAGAACTATCTCAGAAGGAGGAAGATACCCAGTGGCTGTCATGTCACAGATGTTGGAACCCTACACAGCTAAGTTGGATTCAAACCAGAGGTTTTTGAGCCTAAATGCTTTGTTCGATACAAAGCAATGAACTAATAATGATGCAAGTATTTAGTTTGTTCACTGTTTTTCTGTCTGCACCATTCTCCATTGGAAGGCTAATGTCTGTGCAGGCTTATGTTGCAGTCTGCATTTTAAAGTTGTCTTTGTGGTGTGTTCGAGTGTCAATTTTTGCTTTTCACATTTTTTTCTTCCTAGATCCTTGTGACATGAGCAGACATAGCAGGGAGGTCCAGCCATCACTGTTTGTACTTGGAGTCGGTTTAGTGTATAAGAGTTCTAAGACTTGAGACTTGGGACTAAAAATGGGCCAAAGAGAAAGCAGGTTCATTACATCAGACATGGTGGATATCTGTGAGCCTCTGGAGCCTTCTCTGAAAACCTTGCACCATCTACCAGTATAAAGTAACCAGCAAACACCTACAGGAAAAAAAGTTATTTGAGTTGTAATGAGTGACCTTTCCACGAAGCAGCAAACATGCACAGGGCATAAATAGCTGAGCTACATAACAATTAAGGTAACCTTTCTGTCTGAATAAGAGGCAATTGCTCAGAGAACTGAAATAACATGAATGATAAATTATTTTTGTAACCCTGTGCACAGACGGTGAAGAATAACGAACAATGAAGTGGGGGAGGGAGATGCAGTGCCTTGTCTCAATTGTAAATCCCAGTTATAATGCCTCGTTAAAAAGATTTGGGAAGGCGAAACAGAAGCAGACACTCTCTCTCTTTCTTAAAGGTAGACAGGTCTCAGTGGGATTCATTAATGTGTGTCCCAGTGGTAGTCTTCCTCTTACAGCACAATCGCCTGGGTTAGCACCAATACTGAAATTACACCTAATTGGACAATTACTCAAACTCAGAAACCTCCTGCAATAAGCCAACAAGGCTCCTAATAAACACCTTGTCTTCTAATAAAAACAAGGAAGTCATTTGCGTCACCCAAGAGGCCCAATTTTTTTTTATGTGTGCTAAATTTATTTTAAAAATAATTGCATGGGCCATGAATGAGAATATTAAAAAGGTGGTTGAGAGAGTGGAAAGAAAATATGTGAGAGAGGGAGAGAAAGAAAGACAGCAATGCAACCATACCTCCGGCTCAGTGTTGCAGTCTGCTCTCCTCGGGGAGAGCTCATTTGTTCCACAGATAAGCACACTGCACACTGCACAACTTTAATATTACTGCTGTCATGGCATGCCATAATGAAATAATTACTATTTTGTCTTTCTTTAAACCAACCAAGCCCACCATGTTCGTTCTCCTTTGACCCCTCCCCCACCAGCACTGGTCAGAATCATATTTCATCCACTTGTGAAGTGTTAATTAAACAATGACAGTCATAACATATTTCTGTCAGCCTTTGCAAGTTTCCATTCAAAGAGCTTACAGCAGCTTTTGGACAGCTGTACTCCTCTGAAATTAAAGAGATACTTCACCATTTTTTATCAGTCCTTTTCTTGAATCACATCAGAAGATTGAGACTGTTCTGTTTACAGTTTAAGATTATAACACGCAGCTGCTTAAATTCGCTTTTCATAAATAATTCCATTTCAGCTTTCATATAAGCAGGAAGCCAGTACATTTTAAGAGCTTATGCTTCCTCTGTTTAACCAGAATTCACATGGACACACTCATGTTTAAGGAAATATTTCAGATCTTGCCTGGGCTTGGTGTCTATCAGTATGCGGTGAATCTGATACTAGCATGTATATAGAAGCTTTGCTGTGGCTTGTTGTTCAGAACGTCCTTACGTTTCATCAACCATACTTGTAGATCTATCCGACTGCATCGACAAGTGTGTTTATTTTCACCTGGTGTTAACACTTCTTGGAATTTAAATCAATCAATCAAAAAATATTTTAGCCTCAGTGTTCAGTATGAAATACCTGTTGGTCCAGGTTTAGTTCTTGACCTGATTTTTGGAGACCCCTGTCTAAGAGACGGATTATATTTGCAGAATTCATAGGTTGCAGATTTCATAGGTTGAGGTTGAAGTTCACATAGAAGAAGTAGTATATGTACAGATGCACAGTAAACTGGTATTTGCAAGACCTGCTTACAGGTTAAAATGGTTGCAAAGAACTGTCATATGAGCAAAGGTCCAGGATTATCAGCCATGTTGTTTCTTACATATGTAGTATAAAACAATACATATGATATATACATAAAGTATTTACACCATCTACCCCTGTTAAAACTGGATTATAATGAGACATTTTTTCTGTTGTGTTTTAGCACTATCATGATCTATTTACTCAAAGGATAAGGTTTACTTTGGCTGAGTCCAACCTTTACACTTACAACCTTTACGCCCTCTTTTTCATCATTTGGGTTAAAACCCCTTTATTTACTGTTGTTTTTTAACTTATCTGTCCCCAGTCTGACCTTTTTATGGTGTGGACCACTCTACGAGGTTAGGCATTTTCTCATCTTGCCACTAACATTAGACAAACTGACAGATGAATAAATAATCACACACTACAAGGTGCAGTGGTCTCACCCCTCCTCTGGCAAGAGTTCACCAAAATGCCATTCTCCTGCCATAAGAAAAGGGATGGGGGTGTGGGGGGCAGGGAGCAGGATGAGAACCCACAAGAGGTGGACAGTGACAAATGGTGTGGAAAAAACAACACAGGCAGCCATCTGAAGGGAAGACAAGAGTAATACTCACAAATAATTAACTGGGTAAATATTGGATAGCAGACTGACTAATTACTTCACACGTCTCACTGCGCTCTCATTATTGTTGCTGTTGCAGTTAACCCTTTCCAACACAGCAGGCTTGTGCAGTGCTTGAAGCTATTAGCTGACTACCTTGCAGCCATCTATACTAGTCATCTATACCAGGGGCTCCAAAACTTTTTGAGCCACGACACCTGAGATAGGGTACATTGGTATTTGTGACCAACGCCCTCCTGAAATGACAATGATAAATTGTATATCAGATTGGTCATCCTGCATGACCCTAGATATCAGGATTGAAAACTGTAAGTCTTCAAAAAAAAGGATGATTAATGAAATGAAATGGAAAAAATACTTGATCCCAGAGAAATTCTGTATTGTAGTGCTCTCGTTCCTCAGGCTACTGGAAGGAATGATCTTCAGTAAGAGGCTTGTTCAGGTCCAGTGCAAGAAGCTAGCAGTTGCATGTCTTTTGTGCAGATCTTCTCATTAACAGTGACATGTCCAGGATGCCACCAATGCTGGTTAACCAGCACTGCAATTCCACCTCCCTTTAGCTTCCTGCGGAGTTGTTTATTGCGGTCTGCGCAGACCGTCTTGAAGCCATTGAAGGATTAATGTGGATTTCTTCATTTATTTGTTAAAAATTAGCCAAATTTTAAATTCCACTCTGGTTAAATGGTTTAATTTTGACAGCCATCATTAAAAAATCCCCATGTTTTTGATCAATGTTGGTTGGATATTTTTCACAATTATCTGGCAATTCCCTGAAATGATCTAGCGACCTCCTTAGGGTTCCCAACCCACAGTTCAAACTTTAAACTTCAACTTTCAAACTTCACTTTATTTTCCCCAAAGGAAAATTCTTTTTGCAGGCAGGTAAAAACGGATATTAAAACACGTAAAAACACATAAAATTACATTAACACCATATAACACTGGGGAGAATTTGGTTTGGGAACCACTGACCTATACTTTGCAATCCTGTGGTGGAACACATTAAGACGCTAACAATTTTACAGTGACAATAAATAAAGTGAAAATGAGTACAAAATAATCCACTTTGCTCTAACCTTAGTCCACCTTACATTTGCACTGACTTTAGTGCCTGAAAGGATTGTGTGTGCTTTGAGAACATGGAGGATATACAGAAGCATCCTTGAACTTGAACTAAATGAAGGACTAAGACCTCTAAAGGGTTCTCGACAGCTGAACGGTCCTTTGGTCAGAAAATATGTTGTAGTGTCCAATAAATGTCGCCATTGATGTTTCTTCCTTGGGACTGCTTGCCAGTACACCTCAAAGTAACTCTAAGACAGCGGGTGCAGTTGATGACTCAGCAAATGCCAAAATTGTTGTCATAGTACCTGGTACAGTGGGTTTCTTATGTAAAGCTTTGAAAAGTTATATATCTTCCCATTTTTGTAACACATTCTGGTCCTTTTGCTAACAAGTCATCAAAATGGCTAAAAGCTGATATTTTGTCTGTCCTGCTTTGTAGGGATGATGTCTCCGCTCTAGTCAAAAGCAGTAACCTAAGCTAATTATCTCAGAAAGTTTTGAATTTCAGATATACTGTCTTTACAATACAGTATACAATAATATCAGAATGTTGTTGTAGTGACATGCCAGTTCTCTGGAAAGAAGAGGTATACTGGACCAGCAACCTTCATAGCACTGATAACAAAACTGGTCACCCTTCAGTATAAAAACAGCAAAAAAAAAAAAAAACATAACTAGTTGAATTGTGAACTCTTGTTATTTTACTGCTTTGCTTTCCTCAGACATCAGTCAACAATCTCTCACTCTGGTCAGGCATTGTTTTGGCCTGATAGTCTAAAAGTAACATGAAGGTTGGAAAAGAGCAGATCGACCTAATCAAAAAGCAAGAGCCTTCAAATGTGCACAAGTAGCTACCTGTGAGCTCTGATGTGAGCGAGGGAAGAAATTGAAGCTGTGTAATTTTAATGTTTTGATACAAATAGGTTCCTAAGGGTATTGGTTGTAAAATACATGAATTCTAAACACCTGTCTGAAAAGACACTGTTGCTACTTTACTACACGAGAAGGTTTTTAACTCCAACAATCCAGATGTTTGCTGTTGTGTTGCTTTAAGATCAGTGTGGAGATAAGGGCTGTTTGTGCCTCAGTGCTGGCTCATTGTACATCCGAGTTCCAGCTGTCAGTTCTGAAGAAAACTGGTGGATCCCCTAATACAAGGACGTTTGTCCAATAATCTGCAAGGCGGTGGTTAATGACAGCAGCTGTGAGGCAAGCATGCACCACTTCCAAGTTGATTCAAGTTTAACGAGCCACTCCAGAGTGCTATTGATTCAAATCTATATTTGACAGGATACACTGTGAGCATATATTAAATGGATCAGAACACCTCCTGGACACTCAGAAAACCCTGCCAAATGGAAGAGAAGCAAAGAAAGGAAGTCTTTTGTTGACTGATCAGTTTCTCGTCAGTGTGGAGAATTTGTGTTGCATTTTATTTTGAATATCTTTATTTCAAACATACATATGAGCTTAACATATTTAATCTGTTAGTTGCATTTTTAAATGATTGAAAATTTTAATGGTTGCTGTGAAGAAGAAATGTAAGTTTTGTTCAGTTCTGTTACAGTCAGAATAAGCTTTATACTGTGTAACTGTATAATCTCTATATTTTCCGTACTTTTCTGTGTTTCTGCGCTTTCCTGTGTTCACATCACATTTCTGATTCTGCAGCTTGTTACTGTATTTGCAGCACTTCTGTACTTGCAGCTTTTCTTACTAGAACTTTGTTTGTATATGTGCCGTGTTTGTGTATACGACGTGCGTTTGCACCTTATCAGCCACTGTAGGCACATTAACAATATCCAAATGGGATGCTAATTGGCAAGGTTAGGGACGTGTCCCTACCAAAGTAGAGTACATCCTTAGTTGTCCCTACCAAACAGCTGCGAGATCAGTGCGTCCTGTCCCCTCACCACATATTTCATCTGATATAAGTGGTTCTGATTTTTTGTTTCATGATAATATGATTTGCTTTTCCTGATGTCACTCATTCTGTTAAAAGTAGTCACGATGCTAGCTAGTGACACAGTACAGAATGTCGCAAAGAAAAGCAAAGAAAAGAAAGTTAGACATCAACAAGTATGAAGAGCGACTCAATGTAAAAGCTTAAATCAAAGTAAAATTATTATTATATTTCTCAGCTTCAGTCATAGATAATGATGATGAAAACAGTCACTGATTTAATCATCTTGTTTCCTCAACCTAAATCAGTAATGTATAGGGCTGTAACTACTAAAAGTATCGAAATCGCGATACTCTGGGCCACAATCTTGCATCAAGTGCCAGGTGCCAGTATCGCGAAAAAGCAACATCATAACTTTGTATGTACTACGATTATTACCTGGAATCTCATTGAGTTTATCAACATGCTTGAAGAAGTGTTTTAGTTGAATTATAAATCAGGTTTGTTATCATTTGACCCATTCTAGAATTAGAATGGAGTAGAGCTGTGACGTTCATGAACGAAACGATTCTTTTGAACGGCTCTGTTAAATGAACGATGTGAACCGAGTCTCAGTTGGGAGCCATTTGATTGAGAGCCGTTGACTTTTATACTAAAAGTCGTTAGTTGTCGTTAGTTGCTGCGTTAGTCGTTAGTTGCTGCGCTGTCTTCACAAAATTGACATGGAGCTCTGATGTCCGACACTCTAATTTTACCTGAATGCATCACAACG
>JBBDHI010000001.1:15878003-15894346 GCA_037177115.1 Craterocephalus stercusmuscarum
TGGAGCGATCTTGAACGTTCGTTTTCTCCTCACTCACATGTATGAGAGAAAAGATGACAACAGACCCCAGGTTTAAAAAAACCGAAGTTCTCCTTTAAATCTATAAAAGCATAAGCCTGTTTGTTCATAGACTATGTGTGATAAACATAGACACTGGGTCTGAAACATTTAGCACATGTGCAGCACTCCACTCCCAAACATCTTCGGCTTCAACAGAGAAGCCAGCTTCTCTGCTAAAATATTGTCCATTATTTCACAAGTCTCTTCAGTACCATAAATTACTCTCTTTCTTTTTTTTAGAATCCACAATTAATCATAATTGGTTTGAAAAACTTTTCAACACTAGTTTTCACTCTACAGCTACAGCCAACTTTGCCAATCTGATCTCTCGTTTACAAAAGACCATCAAAAAACAAGTGATCTTCAGGCTTTAAAACCGTAGTCCTCACACTGATGGCGGATATTATTGTGTCAACTGCTTCGGAAACAACTTCAGATGATGGCATCTCTCTTTTTTTTCTTACCAATTTTCTCTCATTTCTCAACCACAAAGCTATTGATGTGATTGTGTTTGAAGTGGCCCCAGGCATCGAGCCTCAACCAGAATGATGGGTGGCTTCAGCGCTGCAGTCATGTCTTTTAAAATTCTACCTCCCAACTATCTTATTATACTATGATAAGCGAGCATCTCTATTTCTAAATGTCATGTGATGTGATGGAAAGCTCCAGAAGGTTGTCTCCTCTACTGCCGGCGCTCCAATATTTCCATGTGATGCTCTGTTCCAGGACAGTTCTACAGTCATCTGTGAATTATGGCAGCAGCGTTTCTAACACGTTTATCTTTGCAGCTCTGGAACTCTTATGTGGAAAGTGCACATCTCAATTTTCTCTCTCTAACTCTCTCA
Organism: Craterocephalus stercusmuscarum; assembly: GCA_037177115.1. Classification (NCBI taxonomy): domain Eukaryota; kingdom Metazoa; phylum Chordata; class Actinopteri; order Atheriniformes; family Atherinidae; genus Craterocephalus; species Craterocephalus stercusmuscarum. The sequence continues at coordinate 15,878,909 of JBBDHI010000001.1, forward strand.
TCTCATCCCCATCTGTGATTATATTCAGATGCACGGTTACCTTCTTTGAAGCCTCTGCATCTGGGTTGTTGTTGCATCCTGGAGGCCTTTCTTTGTAGGGGCTAGTAGATGGAGCTGCCAGCTCTGTTGGGATGCTGCGGGAGCGTCTCGCCCTCCTTGAGCACGCTGAACTAGGGCTGAGCTTGCTGCTCTGCACATCAGATACGCACTCGTGGACTGCCGCAGACACCTCCAGGGATGTGGATCTCTGTCAGATACACAAGCCAGTCCATCAAAAACACAGATGCCCTGTTTGTTCCATTAACAGCTGAAAGAAGAGGGAAAAGAAGTGGGATGTGTGTGGTGGATTGATGAATAAAACCACTGCTCACGCTATTTATTAAAAATCCAAAACAATCCTTACAATCATGCTGCATATATTAATCTTATTGTAGGAGCAATGAAAGGTTTGGCAACCACACCAATTAGCAAATGCAAATTCAGTATCGGGGGTTCAGGGTGTCCCTTTGATTAAGCCGGACCTGGAAACCATTGTGTCGTTGGCTCTCGGTGCAGTTGAACTAATACACAAATCTTCTTTAAACACCTTTGATGTGTCGTCAGCTAATGCAGGGAGGAGGCTTGAAGAATTATTTCACACCAGCTTTTTACTTCTTTTTTTTTAACCAGCACCAGCTTCCCTTTTTTGTTTCACTTGAACACCATCATACATATTCAGGCCAGGCTCGCACTAAGCACACGCTCCTAAGTATCATGCGATTAAAACACTTACCTGATCTGTGCCCCTGGGAGGAAATGCAGGATTCAGACTGGAGAAGAAAATAGACTCTAATCCTTCTCTCTGGAATGATGGGGAGCAGGAATTTATCTTGGTGCAAACCAGGACTAAAATCAAACTGGCAGCTCCCACTATTCCCTCAGTGGCTCATTAATGACAGGTTAAGTACATAAATGAGTGTGCCCAAGTGGCTTTATATCATTTTCAGATGCAGTGACTTGAAAATGTAAAAAATATTATGTCTTTGTGCTTGTAATCATCCATCTTGAGGATTTGTTAAGAGAGGTGATTATGCAGCTGCTAAAACCTCTGGCATCAAGTATGATTATGATGAAGAGACTGCTATGAACTGCTCTGCTTTAATTGTCAGAGTAGCTCTTTGTTTTCCCATCATCTTTCTTTATGAAAGCAGGAGCAGGATTCTTTCACACCATCTGTTTTCAGGCAAGCTGTCAACTTTTGGAAGTCGACGTTCTGGCTTCAAAATAAAGAGTTCCTTTGTAGTTTCACTCGTTAATGGGTATTTTTCTAAAGCGAACGCTACCTTCAAACAGAAAATGTTTTCTATAAGCCGTCCTTACGTGAAAACTTTTTCTCATCTTCTTTTTAACGTGGCTTAAATGTAACTGCATTAAATAATTATAGACACACAAGTGAAAGAGTGTTTGAACATCTGTGTTTTTAGAGGAAATGGACTTGACTGATCAGTAGTGGCTTTTGAGAGGTGAGTATAAACAGCTTTGTGTGGTTTACCATATCATGAGCTGCAAGTTTGGTCAGTAAGTCATTTGAGCCCATAGAAACTGCAAAAACCACGTGTGAAATGAAAAAATGAGGACTGGGGAGCAAAAAATCCCACCAGACATGTTACTTTGATCTTGTGGCTGTAAAAACATTCAAACGGTTTTTGCAGCTGCATTGCCTTTCCTCCTAACATCATGAAGTTGTGTCCAGGTAGGCATTTATTATTAGCAAATTGAAATGCAGAGCATATTTCTGACTAAACATCTGCTAAGCATTGAAGTTGTTCGTAGGAGCTGTGGAGGGTTTTCTATCACAGGTAGGAATCAACTTTTTTTAGCCTTTTTTTTTTTTTTAGATATCATATTTTATCTACTAATATTATGGATTTTTTTCACAATTTCATTGTTAGGGCTATCATTGTAGAGTTTATTATCTTACCTTGCCATCTCTGTGGTTTCTGGGTGTCAGTGCAGCTCTGGTTTTCTGCTGTTCAGCTGCTAAAGAAGTTTGCAGCTGCTGCTGCAGCGGCTGTTGGACGGGACTCTGCAGCTCTTTATCCAGCGCCCCTCTGCTTTCAGCCACTGCTGTTTGTCTGCAGGTCTCCTCCAATCTGCATCTCGCCTCCCAGCTCTCCTCAGTGCCCACATCTCTGCTCATCCCTGCGTGGCTCAGTTCCTGATGCAGAGCCATGCTACTCGACAACTTCCGCTTACACTGGCCGAGGCCGGAGCGGTCTGCACTTAGCTGCGTCTGGCTCTCTGGATGTATTTCTCTCTGGTGTTGTTGACAAGAGAGGTAAGCTACAGCCTGTGAGTGGGGTAGGGAGTCAGCAGCTTGTGGCTGTGCTGCAGATCCACGGTTGCAGTTGAGCTGCATAGGCCCTATGACTGGGACGGGAGATGTAGGACGAGGACATTGCAAGGTGCTTTCTGTCTCCCAGCACCGCTGGAGTTGCTGGTTCTGGTGCAGGGGGGTTGAGATAAGACTCGGTTGATTGCAGTTGGAGTTGTAAAGTGTGGTTTCCATCTGGCTTTTGTCCAGACTGGTCAGATCTGACTGAGGGGGAATGCCATGCAGGCAACACATCTGGGGCTCGCAGCAGGCCGGGTACCCACAGCCTGGCTCTCGGCCTCGGTGAAACATGGTTGGCAGAGACAGGCAGGTTAGGGGCTGGGGCCTCAAAATACTGGAACAAGCCAAGCCTGAAGGAAAAGTACAGTTTCCCCCCTCAACAGTCAGCTGGCCTGCAAAAAGACAGAGGACAGTGAAAATAATAATATATACATATGTCATGCATTGAAATATCACTAATAACAGGTGTATGTTTGTTTGTGCTGATAGATTTTTTGGTTAATCTGAGACAAACCTAAACCTTCGGACTGCTCATTTAGACATTCATTTCGATTCTCATGCACATTTTACTGAGACCTCATTTGAAAATTCAGCATTATGAATTCAAATTAAACACACAATACAGTATTTTACTACAGTTATCTTGGGTTAATTCAGTCTACCTAGAGAGGAAATCTGCTTTGTCCAGTAACTTGCATCCCAGTTGAATTTGATCTTTACAGGACTCCAAGAGTCTGAGAGGAAAGACGCCTCAAGCAGCTGCTGCATCTGGAGGGAAATCTGCAGGAAGAACATCGAGCATTTATGAAAAACAGGTTGCGTTCATTACACTAATCTGATCATTTCCCAAAAAGTTCAGTAGCATTTTGAGTCAACTATGTGCTCATATAACACATCTACATAATGAAACTCATATAACACATCCACATAATGAAACTGGATTCTAATATAAGTCAAAAGATTTGGTGATCTAGTATGAATATATCCTTAACTCGGTAAAACTTGAGGAACTCTGTACTGTATGTAAGTAAACTGATATACCCAAATGTTGTATCAGATCTTAATGGATCAGGTAGCTCAATACACTCATTACCAAGACTATTATCAAAACTGGTGCAAATAAAATTGAGACATCCCGACATTTTGTCCCTTGTATGGGTAAAGTTCCAAAAGTACTGCATCTTCCACTTCCTACAATGCCCACAGTGTATTTTTAGACCGCAGCTGCCTGATAAATGTCTCCATCTTTCAAACTCCATGCACCCAGTAACACGGGTTCTGTAGTATCTAAGCTGAACTACAGTCACTGATGCAACTTCAGCTATTTTTCTCAGGCTTACTGTAACACAGATCCTTCTTAAACAGAGAGGGCGCCCCAACAGAAGAGCAATCTCCATGACCAGAGATCTTTACAAGTATAACCATAGTACTCCTCAAATATAAGCAAAACGGGGTTTACTTTTGTCAAGGCAATAAAGAGGGCATCCCTTCTTCTGTTACCCCAAAGAGATGAATAGTAGAGCCCTAGCAGAACTGAGTGTGCATGTTTGTATTATAATAGGACAGTGTGCATCTGCTGACTGTCTCACCAAAGCCCTGCTGAAGAGCACCGGACCTCTGCAGTGGGGGGTTGTGGCCCAGGTGATGAACTTCTGAATGTGGTCCAGCTGGCCACATAGCTCTATAGCCCCTTGCAGCTGGTCCTCCAAACGCTGCTGAAAGTCCTCTGAAATCTTCTGCAGAAAAAATTCCAGAAACATGCATGAAGTCTTATTTGTTTACTGTCCGACAGAAAGCGCTGCGAGTAGATTTTAGTCCAATCAACAGCAGTAGCACCTGAGCTGTTAGTTTAAGCGACTTGGACAAATCATAATGGGGTTTTGTTTGCTTGCTTTCGGGGCAGATTTCATTACAGCAGCTGTGGATTCTCTGTGTGAACTCTCACAGCTGGCTGAATGATAAGAAGTAAGAAATAAAAGAGGGAGTAATTACCTCCAGTTGCTCTATTAATAGGTTGGCTCGTTTGTTAAGCTCGTTCATCATAATCATCTTTGCCATTTTAATCTGGTTTTCTGCCTTCCTGTGTGCAATCTTTACGCCGTGCAGTCTACGCAGACAGAAAGGAAAGGAAAAGGTTTCAGTCCATCAAAATCACGCAAGAAAGCAACATTTTAGTTCTTTATGTTTTCATCAACGTGTTTCATGTGTTGCAACTGGAACCGTGTGTGATCATGTCTGCCAGAGTTGAAACCAACCTGTCTTCTATCTGTTTGGCATTGTTCTCCACTGCAGACCTCCTCTCTTCCACTTGCACCATCAGGCTTTCAAACAGCCATTGCTGATCTTGCAGGGCCTTCCCGATCTGCATCACCCTAAAAGCACAAGATCACAGTATGAAGCACACAGAAAGTTCACAGATTTATTCTTTGGGCACAAGGAACATCAGAATTAAATTTGTTTCTCCTGAGGACAAGACATTATGCAGGCAACCTTTGCGACAGCAACTGCACAGTATCGTCACCGAAAACAAAATGGCATGAATACTTAATGGGAGTTAGGCCGGCCAAGGGTAGTGTATGCAGATGCACAAGATAAAAGTGACAGGATAGTTAAAGAGCGCTTCAGTTTAGAGGTGTTTAACCTGCACTTAGCCCCTCGCTGCAGTGTCCTTGTGCTGTGTTTTTGAAGACTGACCTGTGGTTTTTGTGGGAGGACAGGTGACAGCTGCTGCAGCACAGAAGGTCACATGACTCACAAAAAAGCTCCAAGGGCTCCTGTCTGTGAGAGTGGCACATGAGGAGGGAACAAGGATACGACCCTGGGCCTGAAAGACGTAGAGGGAGAAGGGAGAGAGGACACAGAGCATTAGCAACACTCGATGGGCAGTTCACACTGAGAGCTGGAGCAGGATTGGTAACGTGCGCTGTTAGTGCAGACGCTCCTTTAAAATATATTCAAAGGTATCTTAGAATATATCTTTGTGAAAATTATTGTTGCCTAAGTTTATCTGATGAATGTTTGTGATGAAAGTTTCTTTAGAAGCCAAGTTTGAAATTCATAAAAGGCCTGCAGCATTGCATCATGGTCTCATGGTCATGTTGCCTACTGTACTGTATATCACAAGTTAAATCTGGATGCTGAAATCAGAATAGGACAAAAGCTGCAAAGTAAAAAATTTAAAAGACCATATTATGTTCTCTAGACAACAGAGTCTCATTGCATTTGTGGGGTGAAGGTATGGATGCCTTTTATCGAAAACGTCTTCAAAATGCATCCTTTATTATTCCTCATATTGTGAGTTGCAGCAGAATCTGTTTGCCTTTTCTCAGAAAAACTTCAGTTTCTTCATCAGTTCGGGGTTTGCCCCCACTGGTTAGCCAGTGTGGTCAAACAAACAAGGTGATGTGGGTTATTTTCTGTGATCCATACAAGAGTGTTTCAAGAGTGTGACACATCCATGCAACGTGTCACACTCTGAAACCACATTCACAGAGGACAAAAACATTCTGTGCCACCATATGCACCCCAGTGATGAAACGCTACCAAAATGTCTACAGACTGTTCGAGGCATGAGGTTTCACTGAGCCAAAAGATTATTTGAGCATCTTTTATGCAAAACAAATTCAAATGCAGAACATGCATTGTTTTGCCTCCCAGCATGTGACGCACATCTATATGCATTTTCCTACATTCACAACACTTTCATGTATTACCTATGCTGTGTTTAGACCAGTCTAACTTATTGCTCCAGCCACATTCTGTATCTCCTACTGCACAAACAACAGATTTTTGCAGCTTAAAACACCATCATAACTTAAAGCCTCATATTTACAGCAGACATGAGATTTTCAATAAGGATCTCAAATAATCAAGCTTCTTTAAATCTCCCCTATCTTCTCAGAGATAAAGCGAAGCATTCTTCATCACAGTAGTCCATATTCTAAATATGGTTTCCTAAATTTAAACAAATGCAAATGTTTTGTTCATTAGACCTTACCAATGCATTTTTTATGACATTATTTGGCAGCCTGACAGTTATGAGATCATGTGTTTGTGGTTTCAGCTGTGTTCAGCCATCCGCTGCAGTTTTGTTTTTAACACAACAGGCTTTTTTAATGTTCACAAAAGCCAGAGTATCCTGTCGATGTAAAAAAAAAAAAAAAAAAGCAGAGTTCATTTATTTACACAGCACGATAAACTTCTACATAGTGCTACAGTTGAATTAAGGGCGACTTAGAATAATCTATGACAAACTATAGGCTTACCTCTGCATTTTCATACAAAATATCAACACTCTTGTGGGAAATAGGTTGAGCAGAAGGAAACTGAGGTTACAGTGGGATTTGAGTCACAATAAACAAGGTAAACAATCTATTAGTGGAGGCCTTTAAGGTGTCACTCATACAGACAGTAGAATATTTCTCATGCATTTCCAAATAGGTCAACAAGCAGACTTTTGGCTGAAAGAATGTCTTTCTAACAATAACTCGATGAGGTCAAAGAGCACAGCCCTGCTGTCTTTGCTGGCTAGCTTACCTCAACCAACCACCCCCCTCCACACCCTGCCTGCAGATCATCATAGTTGTCTGTGGCAGAGTTGAGCATCACCCTGTGTGCATCAGCCTGATCTGACTGACCACATCCTGTATGTCAGCGCCTTCACACAGCTTTTCTCACAAGTACACAAACCAAACAGTATCACTCTTGTATCACAATTAAAATGTAGAGGAACAGCTCATTGTGATTTGATAGCTTGTGCCAGGTAGGCCTCTGAAATGCAAGCAGTACCTCTGCTGGGCATACTTGAGGGGCTTTAAATAGCAACACACTAATATTAGAAGAATGAAATCATCCAAGCACCTCAGAATCTGGGGCATGTGTTAAAGATAGGTGTAATAAAACACACGGATCTCTAGGAACCATTATCATCCACTGCCACCATAATGCATTATTCATAGCAATGGCTCCTACTGGATTACTGGAACATTTTTAAGAATAACAAACAACCAGAACACAGAGTAGAAAAAAATGGTGGAAGCCTAACTAATCATTTGTCATACCAGCCAGAAAAAGTGGCGATATATGCACAAATATCTTGCCTTGTCCAGTAGGAGGCAGGGAGCTGGAGCCTCTCTGGTGAAGGTCAGGACACTGGGTGGCACTGGGCCTCTGTTGCTGGTATGAGTCTGCGTACTGAGAAGCAGTGGAGGCTCTCTGATGCTGGTGCACATCTGTGCACTGGTAACACAACCACTTGTTGCACAGCGTACACAGACTCTGTGCAAGTGTTGGCTCTGTGCACTCTGAGCAGGTCTGAAAAAAGGGGAAAATTTAAAATATGCAGTGAAAACAATCACACAAGACAGTGGGTGATAAAAAGACGAGGAGGCTGATGTAAAAAAAAAGTGTTGCTGCTTTACTTTGGGCTAAATCACACTTCAGATAGTTGTTATAATATCATCATGCTTTAAGACTTTCTGTGGATTATTACTGAGCGTCTTTTGGGGATGAAACAGACCCCATGCAGGAGCACTAGTTGATTTATTACATCAACGGTGATTCAATTTTCCAAACAAAACCATCTCAAAGATACAATATACATAACAAAAAGGAATTTTGAAAATGTCACTAAAATAATTCAAAAGCCTGTTTTTCACCTTGAGTTTACATTACCTCCCGTTTCAAATATGAGAAAATAAAAGAGCATTAAAGCTGTTGGCAGAGAAATATGGAAGGATGATGCAAAGGGGGCGCTTTTTGGGGCGCTTTTTTAGACTTTAATAACCTGCTCCTGTGGAAATATTTATGATTTGAAATGAAGATTTTCTACCCATTTAACTGCAAAAAACACCACATGGGAAGAACCCTGCACCTAAAGCATTACTTTAGAGGTAAGAAGAGCAAAGCAAGCACATAAAGCCCATTGATTTTACACAGAAAGACTAGCAGTGCTAATACAGAAACTGCTGCACATATCAAAGCAATCATTGGCTGTATCAGAAAGGAAAGTTTAATAGAAGACAGGAAAGAATGCTAAAGAGACATCTTACCTTGTCCATTGCAGTGTGTTGAGAGATGACGTGCTGCCTGCTTAGCTGGAGGGAACAGAGAGGAGAAAAAGCAGCCTGATGCCTAAGCAGCAAAAATACCGCGGCTTCTACCTAAAGCAGGAAGCAGTGCGCACCAAAAGGTGGCCCCAGAGGAGACGGCTTACATGACAGCCTCACTGTGCTCTCTCCTCCCCCAGTTCATCCAAGTGTAGGACCCTCTTGCTGCAGAGGAGGAGAGAAGTGTCATGTTCAAACTCATTCTCTGCTTGCTGGCACCGCCACCAAAGACGAGAGGCAGTCTAATCCTTTTTTCTTAAATAAGCCTGTGCATAATAATTGGGAATTAGGGAGATAACATAATTATTTTTTTGTAGGGCAAAATATCCCCGGAAGCACTCTCCAAAATGGAGGAGAAAAGAAGGACCTACAATGTGAAAGGAGTGTGAAAGTGTAACAAATGCACCTTTGGTTTGATTAGAGCGGGTAGCGTGAGGCAGGATGAGGTGATGCTCAGCTCCGGTTGTGTCAGGCTATGTTAGACTGGGCTGAGACGGGTGAGCGGTGGCCTTCTTCCCTTTTGTCAGCATGAGGAGGGGACAGATCCCAGAGGAGCTACACTCTAACGTAGAACACCAAAACCGGGTCAGGCTTGGATAAGCTCCAGATGGGACGAGGATACACTCTCACAACTCCTTCTCTAACTGTGAAATCTGTTATTGTAACGCAACAAAGCAGATAACGTGTGCAGCACAGGGCCCCGAGATTTAAAGTAAGTTCACTGTTGACTCAGAGGAAAAAGGTACTGTAGATTTAGACAGGGGATATTCATAGCCCTGTGACTGTGCAGTGTGTCTGTCACAGTTTCATGATGGCATATTAGCTGGAAAAAGAACAGAGTAATGTTGAAGCTAAGCAAAACTTAGCAAACGCTCACTATGAAATACAGCGCAGAATTAAACCAAGAAGACATCTGACTTATGAGCAAGTCTGCCTAACAACAAGCCCAACAGCCTGACCTACAAATCTGACAACTTTCTCATCCTTGGATGCTTCAGTGGGGAGCTCAGAGGAATCCCATTCCCCATTGTGCGCTCAAAGACCCAATTTGAAACACAATTAGCCAGTTGTAGTGCACCCTGCTCAGCTCCATAGTATTTTCAACCGGCGCACTTACTTCCACTGCACCTTCACAGCATTTATCTTTCACGCCGAAACCTCCCGCCAGCTTCACTCCTCTGTTAAGCTGGCACCAGATACGCTCGTCATCCCGAGAGATGTGACAATAATAGAAACCTGAGCTGTGATCTCTCCCTTGAAAGCACTTTCTTCTTAACATCTATTAACACTGAGGTGATAAGGTCACAAAGAAGGCGGGATTATCTTCAGCCGTTGTGAAGATATTGTATCGTTTAACCTCTCCCTTAAACCAACTTAGTTCTCGGCTCTGCAACAACAGGAGAGAAACAGGCCTGTTCTGTTTAACAAGCCTTTAGCAGTTGCAGCAATTAAAATGAAAATGTTTTATTGACAGGCTTATTGACGGTCACGTTTAAGTTTGCCCAAGGTTGCCTAAGGTTTTTGTACAGATATTGTTTTAATGATGAGATGAGTTGAACCAAAAGGTAAAGTCTTCATCAGGACATCTTAAAGATTCTCAATGCAGTTAAGATGTGGATTCTGTGATGGCATGAGCCTTGTGTGAAACCTGCACACTCATCAATATTCAGGCAGTCAGCTGCCCTCTTATTTAAAGCATATGATGTTGGTGAACCTGACAATCAAGATCACAATGCTGCCCTTAAACTTGGACAGAAGGTGATAACTGTGAAGGGTCCAGCACACATGTAGCTACTATTTCTTTGCTCTGGTATCCAGGGATGTGTTGAAGGGGTGGTTGAACTGCCTGAGCATCAGGAAATAAACAAAATAATTTTACAGGGTATAAAAGGAGGTAGGAAATGCTCAAAAAAGCAGACAAATATGGATATATATGGACAAAACCAGTGGGTCTGAGGGGTGAATCCAATAAAGAAATACTGGTTCTGTCAAGAGCAACCATCAAATGGCACAATATGCTGGCTTAAAAATTCTCAACCTCTAATGCACCCTTTTCTAAAAGATATGCGACAAAGTCATTATTTGCCTTTTTGTCTTGTTTCTTTGTTTTGTTTTTTTCATAATCTTGTAAATGTTCCTATCATTTATAAACACCTGAACTTGAACCATATTTTCCATATTTTTGTCTTGTTTTTTAGCTTATTCAACTTAAAAGTCCTTAAAAAAAAATACTTTCTTAACACATTCCTGTTTATTGCTCTATAAATTGCAGTTTTATAATCAAGCAGAATGTGTGCAATGCAAGTTATTTTTTCCTCTACACATAAATATGGCTAAAGAAAGTAGAAGCAATTTGTATGTTGTACAGTTCATAATACATATATTATAGTTCTTTGAAATGTGCATTTGAGAATTTATTGACCAACTGAACAAAATAACTTTGACATTAAATGCAGAAATCTGAAGCAGAGCTTGTAATTGTTTATTTTTGTATTTATTTTTACAGCCCATCTTATCAAAAGAAAGAAGTCAACAGTTACAGTAGCTGTATTGAATGTTTGCCATTGTATTGGAAATATTTGGTCTTTCACTCCTATCTTCTTTGCTATAAATCTTATATTTTGTGTAGGCTGTAAAAAGTCCAGTCTATACAAAAACAAACTCAAACTCACAGTATTCCTGACCCTGACTTTTGAGAATGCAATGCAGGTGAAAGCATAGCTGTAGTGTGTTACATGTGCATCAAATCTCCTGTGTAAGCCACATTTCTCATTACTGAGCTTGACCAGCGTGTCCATCCCCTTTCAGCTTCTCAATGCCAAGCGTTCTTTTTAAGTTAGAATTTCCCTCTTGCAATATTTTTAAATATTACTAAAGTTAATATCAACACTCCCTTCTCAAAAACATAGTGCTTGCTTTATCTTCACTTAAGGTTCCCAGTTGTGTTCATTTGGCCTGGAAAATTGGAACTAAGAGACGGGAATGATTGTACACAAACTAGCAAAAAACAGATAGCATTTACTGTATTCTCTGATCAAGCTAGCTTTTACTAAATAACATGTAAAAAGTTGTTTGTGGGGCATTCCAGATGTCCCATGAATGCCCCATAGAAGTACAATAAAGGTGATCAAATGCAAATTTGGAAGGTTGAAAAGTTTCCCAGCCAGCAGGCAACGTCCAAGTAAATATAAAACTGAGAGCTAAATAAATTATATTACTGACCTTTTACTTAATATCTTCACAGCTGCTGCATGGTTCTGTATGTAACATATTGTCGGTTTAACATTTATTGAGTAGATTACTATATGTGAGTTAACCTTTATAACCCATAAAAAGGATATTATTCATTTTCTAATGTGAAATATCATCTCAGGCAGTTCAACCACCCCTTCCTCACATCCTGGGCTTTGGTTGAACTCGATACCAAAGCAAAGAAATAGCACATCTGTGCTGAACTCATCATAGTTATCACCATAGTTATCACCTGTCCAAGTTTAAGGGCAGCATTGTGATCTTGATTGCCAGCTTCAGCATTATATACCTTAAATCAATCGTAATTATATTACATGTAATGTAATTCTCTGTAAATTTTAAAGTGAATTGATGGTTTGGATTTTTGGTTCAAATGCAATATTTTGGCTTTTTTATACGAAATTTTTGAATGCAGTTTGCTAGTTAAATTAAATGTAGTGTAGCACAGGGTGATGCCACTATTGTAGTACAGAGAAAGCTGCATCCTCTTTTCATCTGGGACTCTTCCAAGAAGAGATACGTTCTCTGTTCAACAGTACATGGACGTGAATGTGAATGTCACAATGTGTATGGTAATGAAATTGTAAGATTTGCTTATATTGTTTAAAAGTTGGATTTGCAGATTGTTACATTTTTTAATGCATGCTCTCTGAGACCGGTACAAGGATCCAATTTGTGCTTGGGTTGTCTGTTACTGTATTTATCAATCAACCTTTTTTTAATGCACTGATTGGAGTGCACTTAAGATTTTGGTGTACATGTTACAATGACAATAACGATGATTATTCTATTCTTTGCAACAACATTCAGTCACACTGCATGAAGGATCAAAAGCTCTATAGGGAATAACACACATTATCTAACGCTTCATCTAATTTTAAACACATCAACCAAAATCCACACAGACAAACAGCACCTGAGGTGGCAGGCTTTTTAGAAATCAGACCCAAAATTTCCATTTGAATAAGCAGACTCTCCTGCAAGAATAATGAAAATAAATCTAAAAACAGATGGGTAAAAGAGAAGGAAAGAATTAAAAAAGAAACTTTGATTTTATTAGAGATTAAAATGATCATCTGATTATTTCATGATATATAAAGACAGATCGATCTCACTGTGTGTTGAGTGTTAATTGTATTAGTGTAAACAGACTTAAACAATGAGCCTAAAATCATGGGGAAACCAGCATCCAGTATGCATAAATCACAGTAGTTTCATAAGATATTATTTACTCTGAAGCTCTGGGAGTTGGGGATTTCCAGTGATTTTCCATCTGTCATGTTACACGTTTGGCTACCTGTTCCGTCTCTTCATGGATGTGTCACTTTGACAGCACTTTATTAAAGCCTCCCCGATTAATAAGCCGCATGTCAGTCAGATGGCAGAGTATCAGCCCCCGCATCCACAGCACTGCCTCTGCATCAGCAGCCTCACCTCCAGCGCATCACTGAGCCTGATATTATTTTTTAGAAAGTGCGCATGAGATTACGCCCCTATCATGGCAACACGGAGGCATCCACAACACAACAGCACAGCCTGCAAACACAAAGTCTGCGCGGGGATACTTCTGCGTATACCGGACAAGTAGAAACTGTATTTGCGTACAAATTAATACCACTCGTGAAGCGCACGGCTCATGCAAAACATCCTGTCAGCCAAGCATGAGTGAGTGTGCGTGAGTGAGTGAGGATGTCTAGAGTGTTGATACCGGTCCGCAAAAACCAGGCTGCCTGCTGAAAAACTCATGCTCTTCTCTGCCCGTCAGTCATGCTGTATGTGTGTGTGTACGTATGTGCGCGCTGCAGTTAAGTGCCTGCACAAAGCGGGAATTTTTTGTTACCTTGACCCGAGAATCTCCCGAGTGTCGATGCCCCCCATCGGATGTCGCTCTTTGGCCCGGACAAAATTTCAGACTCAAAGTCTCGCAGTTAATCGTGAGATTTTCTCCTGCAATACTTCTGACGTCTCTCAAAGCATTGTGGCACTAACTTGGCAGGAACAATTGGCTGGAGTGAGAGAGTTTTTTTTATTTATTTATTTTTTATTTATTAAAGATCTGTCTTCTTCTTCTTCAGATCACGCACTTTATAAAGAACAGTAGAAAAAGTGAGAAGTTTAAAAGACTTTATGGTAATAACTTCCTTCATACTTGGACTGCAGTGATGCATTTAAATCTGGTTAAAAAAAACAAAACACAATGACAAAACCAAAAAGTGAAAACTATATATAACAGACACAACACCGCAGTTTTTATTCATGATAACTAAGCTTTTAATAGGCCTACTCTGATATTTAAACATATTTCAAATAAATTCTAAATATCAATACGGAGAAAATAAGCTTGTCTTGGGAATGAAGGAGACCATTTAAGTTTAAGTAGAAAAACTTTCACTTAACAAAGCAGGACTGAGACATCACCTTTCCCCCACCTACATTAGCATCCTTTCAGTGAACCAAAGGAGATTGATGGCTCCTATTCACAATCAGCCTCAAGTGAACAGACAATGCTCCCTCTAGCAAGACCAAAGAAGAGTTACGACTGTCAGCAATGGTCATTTAACTTGACTCAACCTCTGCTGGACATCTTAAATTATTAGAAAAAAGGGTACAGTTACAGTATGTGTTTTTACTGAACAGCTGGTTGTGCAGCTTTATCCTAAACACATGATTACTCTTAACTGCCATGAAGGATGCGCGCAGAGGGACAGTAACATGGCACCTGGCACCCACAGCGAGCCTCCTAGTGAGGAGAGCTAATAACGGCATGGCAGTGACAGCCACTAGAGTGATGTGCACAGACGTAATTAGGTTACTGGCAGCATGTGGTAGCCGGTGCTACACTGCAATGCCTTTTGAGATCTTACCTTTCTTTAATGCAAAGCTTTGAGGAGAGTTGTCATGCAGATGTCAGTTTAGAAAGAAAAAAAAATTATGTCAACTGGCAATATGTAAATTACATAACAGAAGGTGATATCTGCTAGCCTCAGGCTGTGTATTTGTCAGATAGTAATGACAAATACTGAAAATGAATATTAGGAAATACACACACACACAGAGGCATTGAGGGCACTTAAATGGCTATATTTATTAAAAGATGCCAAAGACTGAAGTGTAAAAATGATTTTGTCTTCATTATCTTGTTTCATGTACAGTTTTTTGAATACACTCCTTAAACAGAGGACAACACTGTTGTAAAATAATGCGGAATGACAACACATGAACTGTACATCTACGTCCACATCAAGTCACATATACTCATAGACTCTGATAACACAAACACACCTGGACATCAGTGGTTACTCTACAACTCACTCGCTGTGTACCGTCCCACTATCACTGCCTCATAAGGTACTATAAACATACACTGAAAAGTATCACAGCTTACAGTGAAATTAAATGTACATATTTCTGTTTGTAAAAATAATCAAGAAAGGCAAAAATTTGAGGTGTCTTCAGCCCCCCTCTTCTTAGTTCTTTTTGTGGAGAAACTTCATTTTATTTCCTGTAAACAGAAGAAACAAACATATTAAACTCTGTAAAATACATTGTAAATACAACATTTTTGCTTTGAAAACAGAAATTTTGATTAACCTGATGTATTTTCTATTTTCTATTATAAATATTATTCCTTTATCTATCTATCTATCTATCTATCTATCTATCTATCTATCTATCTATCTATCTATCTATCTATCTATCTATCTA